>JARYHS010013630.1:54730242-54923657 GCA_031002005.1 Vandiemenella viatica
TTCTCACCGCCTCTGAAGTAAGTCAGATTTTTCGAAATGACTTCAGCCATATCCAAGAATATAGTAAACAATTGTTTCATAAGTGCTGAAAGCATCTACATTTCTAAATATGATCGTTTATTAACACCCAGCCTCACTGAATTGTGTATGGACTCTTTTAAATTCATAAACTATTAACAGCTTAAGAAACAAAATATCATTCCTTATATATATTGAAGTGTTCCCTATGTTAGGAAAGCGACTTCTCGACCTTACTGTGGCCGTTCACTACCAGTTATTAATTTCCAAATAATATTAAGCATGAAAACAAATCAGGTGGGCGCCAGAGATTGGAGTGTACCCTATTCTGAGGGAAGTGACATCCAGATCTCAAAGTATTGTTACTTAAACATGAATTATTGAACAACTAGAATTATTAATAAAGTCAAATGACACATTAAATGACTGGATGGGAGCTATTGAAAACAAGGTTCACAATCTGACTTTACGATTTACTTATGTATTTTAATTGTTTACTTGACAAAATTTTACAAAGATTAATTTTCTTTTTAAAACACAAGGGTACATAACTTTTTCTGTGGAGCAAGAGAGTCTGTCTCGGGGCGATAACTAGGGTAAAACGACGTTGATGCAAAAGTTCCTTTTTCTGAATGGTGGTTACCGTGCAGGCGAATCTAAGTTGTGCAGTCGGCGGGATGATCAGCTCTCCGTCACGGCCGGCTGCCTCCCTGCTGTCTCTATCGTGGTCAGCTCGGGCTGCCAATTTACCTCTCTCCGCAGGCAATCAACCAAATCCCTCTCTTCCATGCTGCCGGACGAAGCGTCGCTTTCCACCCCCCCTTGATGACGTATACCAATGTCTGTATTTGGAGGGAAGCTCTTCTCGCTGGTTGGCTCGGGACATGCAACAAAACCGCCCTTTTTTTTAATAATAAAAGTACAAATTTTTCCTATTGACTGTACTCCCTGGCTTGCCCTCGCCCTTCGTTCTTGGATACAGATTTACTTTTTATATTATTTGTTTATTGAAACAGCCCAGGCTCCTCTTGTGTTGTGTACGGGACTGTTATGCCATAATTCAGATTTAATGGCAACACTCAGGGACTGGCGTTCACCAAACATTGGCAGAACCTCTGGGACCGACGCACACACGACGAGGAAAAAAAAAAAAAAAAACACGCACACATATGTTTCAATCTCTGGCTCTTGCGGAAACATTACAATATATAGAACGAGTAATATTTTGTTTCTATATATACAGAAATAAGGACCATCTATAGTGTTCTCAGAGTTCTATTTTCAAGCTAAATTCTTGACTCCATGTTATTTCATAAGAGAACAAGTATTTCCAAATTGTCAGTCAAGTTTCTCACTATTTGATGTTAAAATACATATATACGATGATAGATACCCAGTTTCAACGCAGAATGGATACTAAAACCATCTCATAATATATAACGTCATCTTTAACCATTTTGAATTTTGATCAGGCCAACGATTCCTCAAAAAAAAAAAAAAAAAAAAAAAATGAAAACAAAACCGGCAATATATTGATTTTTATTATTTCCTTTCTGTGATTCAAACGTAGTCATGAATTCGATAACCAATCGGCTTGGTTAAAAATTGTATGTTGTTTTATTCTACTAGTGTATTGTTTACATAACAGTAAAAAATCTACAAGGCGCTCTTTAGGGAAACTAGTGATGCGAAAGGCATTAATTCAGCTAACAGCGCCGTGAACTGCTGGCACATAAACTTTTTCTTGCAGATAGATTCATAGTTCAATGTCTTAAGAAAAATGAACCCGAAGTAAATTGAGGTAGTACTCTTTCCCCTGCGATACCGTAATCTCTGCTCACCATGCTAAAGACGAGAGATTAGCGTTTTCCCTAATTCCCAGTGTCCCCTACAGTCTCTGCGAAGATTGTGGCTGCGTGCGACCTTTGCGAGGAGACGACAGTGGCTCCAATAGTTGGGGTGTGACCGCGTGCGGTGGTAATTACTGTCGCTGCAGACATTCCTGCGGCCGACGCCCCCACTTTCGCAACCGGAAAACAGACGGCAGAGGACAGCAGGAACTACGGGAATGTGGCAAACCAAACCGAAGGCAGGACCGTCAATAGTGTCCTCAGAGTTCCATTTTCAAGCTAAATCCTTGCCTCAATGTTATTAAAAAATAAACAACTATATCCAGATTATCAGTCAGTTTTCTTATTATTTTGTGTTAAAATAGCAGAAGTATCAGCTCCGGATTTTATGTTAATCTAAGTAAGAAACGTGTGGATGAAACTGACAGCACCAAAATAAAGAAGTTCATCGTAGAATATAATTTTCGATAAACCTTTGTCTGGTGAAGTCGTCGCAACAGCCATACTTGAAATTACTGATTTTCTTGGAAGAAAAACACCAGCAAAATAAAGGTTTTACGTTAACCAGTGAAACTAATTGGTAGTAAGGTTGATTTCTACAGAAATTGTGTAAAGATAGTTTAGGAAATATGGCTTACTACTGTTTTCACTGTATCTGTCATTATGTTAACTGCGATTTCCAGCCGACTTCTCTAATTTGAGATGTTTTCTTCTTCGTCTATCTTATTTAATTTCTTGATAAGCACTTATGTTTACCTCTTAACCAACAGCTTTGTAAAAAGTTCGAAAACACATACGTCATTTAGATATCAAAATAATGCCTAGATGCCTCAAAGTATATTCATTTGGAGGGTTAAAACGTATTGATACAGAATTTAGCTTTTGTTATATAGTAAGCTGTAAGAGTTTCGGTTAAGAAAATTTGTAAAGTGGGTATATGTTCTCTATATCACTTATTATGACAGGCATACACATAACTTGTCATATCGCTTTTGTTGGTAGAGATTGGTTTAAAGGGACGGGGGGAATTTGCAAAAGCCTCTTGAAGGAACCATATTGGCAATCGCTGACACCACGAAAATGGGAAATCTGTATTACAGGTGGGGATTCAAACCTGCGTCCTCCAGAATGCAAGGACAGAGCGTTACTGACCACCCAACACATTCATTAACATAGTGCTAACTGAGATAAGGTTTTTTGGCTACTTACATAGTGAATTATACTCTTGAATATCAGTAAATTAATATTTCATAAATCTTCTTTTCTTATACAAGTCGGAAAACTTAACTGCTGACTGACTTCGGTGCGGTTAGTCCAATGTCTCAATGAACAGATGTATGAAAAGGGTAAATGGAAAACTTAGAAGTGTACTAAAAATCAATAAATCTCCACACCATTCGTCAGACTTTAGATATTCTTAAAACTATGCTCCGAAGTTCTATTATAAAATGGAAAAAAATAATACTTAAATTCCTTTCTACTAATTACATGAAGCAAAGACTTAAGAGGCTCTTAATTCCTCATTTGGTAACTTATTTTGTGAATTTAAATTTTCATATCATTTGGTTTATAGAAAGTATCACAATAAAAGATAGCGCAGATTAACTTCGTTTAACTAAATATTTTTCCAATTGTTAAGGTACAGTTTTAGGATCAAAAATGTTCAGATTCCCAACTAAATAGGAAACCTGTACTATGGAGAAACCTTTACTATATACTAAAACCTCTGATTAATGCATCTAATTCCCTTAAAACTCAACAGTTATGCCACGCTCAGTTCGTGCAGAACCATCAAACAAAGTGGAAACGCGCAAGAAAGTGCCGGTATAAAGGGCGGGTGGTGTTGTTGTTTAGGGTACTATAGGGCGCGTCGACAACTGGGTCATTAGCGCCCTGAGTAAAACGTGGAAGGGCAATGTGGCTTAAGACGTTAATCAACTACCACCCGCATGACCGACTGTAAATTGGTCGGCCATGTAGATAGCAAAATACAGTAAAACACTAAAACAATGGCTGTAAACTGACCATAAAGAAACAAACCTACAAATACTGGCTGGTTGGCTGTAAAAGGCTAACCAGCTTAAATGAACATAAAAACAGCAAACTCATTGGCTGGCTGTAAAGGAGCCAACCAGATGTAAAACATCAAACTCAACAAAAATAGGTTAAAATGATAAACGATAGAAGCAATACATGAATACGTAGTTGTATAGAGACCACCAATCCATTCTAAAACCTAGGCCGATGTGCCCAAAATTTTTCGAACTAGACGGGCCAAATTGCAAAATTTCAAAACCTGCACCACATTTTCATTGTTTAACATAAGGAATAGCTTGTTGGCTAGGCCAACGTCTGCCCTTAACTCCAAAAACAGAACACAATCAGTTTAAATGAGGCGCACCGTCAAAGATACGCCAAAAGCATCACATTCCGGTGGGTGCTATCAGCGGAGAAGTAATCCACGTGTCAGAGGACAGTGCCCTATGAGGAGGCGAGTAAGGAGAACTTCATTCCTCCTCGCCTGCTGGAAGGAGCTGCTCCACGGCTGAAGGGTCGGTTTGGCCAGTAGGAGCTTATTATGGTCTACCTCCAGCCACTGCGTGTGCCAAGCTCTGGAGCTGCTGGGAATGGAAATATTGAGCTGATAGTAGGTTGACGAATTGCGAGAGTAGCTGGATGAGGGAGTTTAGCTTGTAGTCCCGTTGTTCTGTTTCGTGGTTGCGGTAGCAATCGCGTTGTGCGGTGTTGCTGGTGTCGATGTACCGGCTGGAAACCGCAGGTGAGTCTGGTAAGGCGCAGAGGGGCGTGTTTTATGTCTTAGAAAGAAGCTAGTTGGAGAGACCAGTTGCCTTCATTGTTTGCTGCGGGCTGTCATGTAGTCCCCGTCTCCTTAGCGGATAACTGTTGTCGTAGCTGCTGCTTACGTGAGGTACAGTCTCCATATGAGGCAGCATGCCTGGCTCCGCAGTTGAAGCAGGCAGCATATTGGCGTTGCAGTTGGCAGTCTGCACCTTAAAGGGTAAGCGTTGCGTTCGTACTCGTCCCTGTATGGTGCTGCGATTCAACATTTTTCTATGTGGTTTTGTGAACTCCATTATTTCACTGCTGTTGTATAGCTCGAAGTTTGGACCTCGTTTGGTCTAACACAGCTAATACCACGTTGTTTATTTACATTTAAATAAATAACTAGTGAAAAATTGTCGTGTTCAAAAATACAATGATGAATAAACTATAGCACCAGATGGCATTCTATAGAAGTACAAACAGAGCTGTTACCAACTAGCACGTTACTGTACTTACCAAATTCTCACTGACGGCGCCCCCTTCCACAAGGGCGAAAAGCGTCCGCAGTGCTGACCAACTGGTCGGATATTGATGTGGTTTCGAACTCTCTACGGCCGAAGGTCTCATCGTTAAAACAGGAGACGTCTGACTTCGCGTAAAACTCAGAATTTAGTACAAAAGATTCAGGAAATTAGTTTCGATTTAAAGGTTAGTTACTTCTCGCGTTAGAAATATTACTGGAATCAGTACCAACGGCATCGCATTACTCGGAATCAAAATTCAATTATTCGGAATTAAAAGCTATGGTCACGTCTGGTGTCCGCCGTGGTTTGGATTCAACATTAAAATGTTGGTCTCAGTTACTTTGTAGGATTACTGGTTCAGTTCAGGAGAGGATTGAGCAACCAGTAAGAAACTCTGTTAATAGGGCATTAAAACAACACGTAAAGATATTATTATTTAATTACAGTTATACTAGAAACTTTCAGGCCCCACCAGAGGCTCAGATAAATGCTGTGTTAAGAAAACAGCTAAATAACAGACGTTTCAGAAACACAATGGACACCGCCATACGTAATGATCATGATATTCGTATTGAAATTTGTTGTATTAATGACTGATGAAATAATTCAGTTTGCATATTACAAACGCTTTTACATTTTTCTCAAAACAAACGATGCGTTTTAATTGCCTAATTATTACATGACACATATGTCTTCGTGAATGCCTTCCACGTTGTTTTAATTTTTTTTTTAATTATTTATTTACGGCCAGTTGACAACTAGGTTATTAGAGTCGGGGTAGTGCTGTTAACAAGTGGTAATTCGTAATGGAAGGTCCAAACGCTACCACTCATTAACAGGCTCGGTCGAGATTAATTATACTTTCGTAATTGTAACGGATAGGAAAATTAATTTAATTAATCAGTGTAATTTAACTGCGATGAAGCGCACGCTCCGGTGACAATTTTCCCACACATCCATTTTTCCCCTTTCTTGTACCCACCTACTTTTGCCCTCTATGATTTTCAATTTTAAAGTCTTTCAGCGTTTTTGTTAAATTATTTGTCACTTTACTTCATAATTTATTGCAATGATTGACTCCCTTACCTATGAAAGAAAATATTCCCACAATGGGTGCAACCAGTGCCAGCTTGTGGTCATGGTCCTCGCTTCCCTTCCATACATCTCCCTTAATTCTTCCACAAATACACGCCTTGTACACTCCCAGCACTCTCTTCACCCTCCTCTTATTTTCCAATGAATCCAATTCCAGCTCCTTTGGTTCCTTATTGTGTTTTGCAGTGTTCTTAGAGACAAATCTAGGAGCCCTTCTTCTCATCCTCTCCATCTCTTGCATCTGATACCCAAAATCTGAGTCTAATACTACACCACCATTTTCAAGCAGTGGTATAACAATAGTTTAGTAACGCAATTCCCTCAATGCTCTGGCATATCCCCTAATCGCTCTCTCCAATAAATGAATAATTTTTAAATCTCTTTCTGCCAACTGCCTCAGTTGAGCATATTATCGAACGTTATGCCAAGAAATTTACATTTGAAGATTGAAAGCAATTTCCTGTTATGTAATACTCTTGATTTCTCTTGCATTCAATGACAAATTCATCATTGCGTAATTCCACCAGATGCAATTTATCTTAATGTACATATAATAACTTTGTAGTCAGTAAGATAATTAATTTCTTAAAAATGTAACTATGTTTATACGCTCTGCAAAATGCACGGGAGTAAATTCGGTGGGACTTTAAGTTTATCTTATATTTTAAGATTTACTAAAATATTTCTCTCATCATGTAGTATTCTTGAAAACTTAAGTATACAGTGACTCTATGTGAGTCCAATTATTTAATTAGTTTCTCTTTTCGTACATATGCGTTGTGTATGAGGTCTTTTAATGACTCACATGCCGCTTGTCTGCCTTACTGTGGGTCTGTTGTGGCTCAGAAGAGAAATATTTGCTTTTTTAGGTTCTCGAAACTAATGAAGATAAGCGGCTGCAGTTTGGAAGAGGATTGGCCAGAGCCGCTCACCTGATTTACGAGTACTAAATCTAACTTCTGACATGGTCAGGGGAGGTCCCAACACGTTTGATACATTTTTGTAGTATTTACGACCGTGAATTAAATTGAGTGAGTGAAATATCGTGTGCTAAATCACTACTGGGGAATGTCGGAAATTCTCTCTGAGAACGACCATTAACTAATTACTTGGAACGTCCCTCACAACATACTGCACATTAAATCTGCTATTCATAACATTAGTGAGAAATGAAATCACAATATTGGATCGCATGGAGTAAATGTTTGGATGTGAAGTTGTTACCTACTTCCTGTCATACACATTAATCTTCCAATAATAACTATCATTCCTACGCCGAGAACTTCGATATAGAAACAGGAATTAAATTCTGTTTTTTGGAATTGTGGTTGTAATTTGTCTGTTAAACTTCCTGTTTTTGTAATACTGAAGAAATTATTCTGCTAGATCACAGGAAAATGTGATCTTAGTTTTTCAAAACTATATACAATACTCTTAATTTCTGCTGTGTTATCACTAGCATCCTATTCCATACTCATGGTCATGTTTACGACTTCCGGGCGTCTTGAGATAGGGTTTAACTTTTCTTTGAAGATCTATGTCCCTGTAGAGATTTATTTTTTTTTTTAAAAAAATAGTTCTCCTTGTCAATAAAATAGAACGAAACACGAACTACTCGTTACATCCTTGGAATAAGGGAGATGAAAATAAATCACGAAAAATGGAAAGTTTCAACGTTGGAGTTGCATTGCAAGACTGTATAAGTAACATACTTTTTATATGTTTAACGAATGCTATTGGTACAATTCACAACGTTTAGACTTTATTTTTTTCCAGTTCAGTTTTACAATTACAGCTGGCTTTGGACGTTCAACACTTTATTTACTGACGGGTAAAGAGTTTTGGGAGCACTATTTATTTATTAGTCATGTTGAGGGAGAACTGTGTCCACTGCATTACAGGTATCAATGTTACCTAAACCTTTTAGATGTTCCATTGGCCAGAATATCTTTCTGTTTAGACCAGTCTACGTCCATGAGAGGGTGGGCTTCTGAGATACACTGGAGAGTGGGTGACCATGCTATTTCAAGTAATAACTCCGTGCCACAGCCACCATCAACACAGAATAATAGCAACAAGCCCAGTCAGTCATCGTGACAAAAATAAATGGTAAGCATCAGTACCAACCGGAATAATTGTATGTTGCCATAAGCACATTGCGGCACATCAGGCCATAAACGCCATGGCAGTTATGACGCCCTGCTATCATCTATAGCCGTATAACACAGTGCAGCGAATGAATATTCCCTAAAACTGCGAGCTCCCTAACATACAGTAAAGAATATTCGCTTCAACAAGCAGTCGTTTATGGTTGTAATTAAAACCTAAAACAAATGTTTAGGTAATGTTGATGCTATATCGATGGGTATAATGTAACGGCGTGGCGTTTGGTTCACCTACTTAAAAAATAATAATTTTAGTCATTTTACTATAATTACTTTGCATTTCGTTAATTATTAGGGATGAAGGAGGTATTTAACATTGATATTAAAGACACAGGTACATCTAAAAGATGACATAACCTGATAATTTATAATATAAAAACACAAGACCGACAGAGGGTAGGTGCATTTACTATTAAATTCATAAAAAATCAAATACACAGAAAAATTAGACAACCGTTTTACATTAACGACCGCTAAATTATACTAAGTACTATTTCAAGGTTGAATGAAAAATACGACAGGCATATTGATTGAAATTAGCTTAACCTAACAAATTAAAAAATGCATCAAAAACAATCACAGACACGTTACGGAATGTTTTACACTTAATGTTCCTCTTGAATTGCGACTTTTTGTTCAGTTTAAAGTCCGTAATAACAACACACGACTGTGCTCAGTATTGAGAGTCTTAATCGTGTGAATCGCTCCACGCAAGGCGTTATTTGGGTTCCTGACAGTACCGTATGACAGCAAACAATGATCAGATACTATCTGTTACTGTGCCGTTGCAATAACTGTAGACGCTAGCAGATAACAGTGATATGTTCATAGGAACAGCTTCACCTGAGAGTATAATTTCAGCTACTGTGGCTCAAAACATAAGTCCCTTTCCACTTCAAATACATAAGTACTGGGCGCATATTCAAGTTGCCAGTTCATGTCAGATCCGTTATCTCCACGGATATTGTCGCCTTTCGAAGGTTCTGGTCTCCTCCCACCCATCTTCTTCTTGCGTTTACACATGTCCGCCAGTTAAGGGATGACTTTCTTGGCATTTTTTTTTTCCGATTGGCACCATCATGTAAACCAAATGATAAACAAATAGAAACATTTTTCGCTAACTCACATATTCTCTCAAAGGCGTTCTGAAATTTCACTGTTTTCGCTCTTTGAGATAGGCTGACTGAATCATATACTTTCGGTAATGTTCGGGGAGGGAGGGATGGGGGGAGGGGGCATGGGGGGAGGGGGATGGGGGAGGGGCCGATGGGTAATGTTAGTTTTAGTTCGAGAATAGCTCCATCTCGCTTTAATCTCGCTTTAGAGGCGTAATGTCCTGACGCACGTTTTACTTGATCAGGTAAAACGTATCGGACAAAACATTACCTGAACTGAATAAAGACGGACAACTTCCAGAAAACGGATCGGCGGGAGCACTGTTTTCCGTCTTGACTGACGTTTTCTGTTTTGTCTTTTATCATCTCTTAGCTTGTGCGGAGATAAAATGTCTACAATTTTGTTTTAGAAAACTTTTTACTTGGTGGACTTTTCGACAAATGATGTGACGACTGTTGTCGACAACAGTCGTCACATGATTTGTCTACGGAATTCATAGCGTTGTATCCTAGTTACCTTTGTATACGGCAAGTTAAAGTTAAGTGACTACAGCTCCGAGATTAGAAAGTCAAGCCTATGTAAGGAACTTAATCTTGGAAATACAAAGGAAACGGTTATGAAAAACATAATCAATTCTTTTCATTCAGTGTTTCGGAAAGGGTTGCCAAAAATTAAGAATTCGATGATATTTACAAGCCTTCTTTGCGGATTTCTACCTTCTTTTATTCTTAAATTATACAGATAGCCCAAGAGAAACAATTAGCAATATATCGGATGGTTCAGAAATTGATGAAAGTTGTTAACCACTACAGATTGTTGTATTGAATGTATCCCATACATGTTTCGCACTTCCAGAACAACATTCGGGGGGATATAAGTTCGAATCCCCATCCGGGCATCCAGATTTGGGAATTCCATGGTTGCCCGAGATCACTCCAGGCGAATATCAGGATGCTTCCTTCAAAAGGCCATGGAAGAATTCCTTCCCGTTTCTTGCACCCAGTTCTTTCCCGCCTCTAATGACCACAACGTCAACTGGCGTAAAGCCATAAACAAAACAAACAAAAAATTCCATAAAAAGTCCACTTCTTTCTAGTTGAACGTTGTGTATATTTCTTGGTTTCAACATTTCGTATATAACTGGACGAGTTTGTGGTATAACGTGGCTAAGAGATTGTTGCGACATTACAGATGTGCTCGTAATTCTTCTTGGCTTCTACTCGTTACTAGAAGTCTTAGCATAGCAATCGGTCTCTCATGGCGTGGGACTCTCCTTCTCACAGCAGTATCTTGTTTTTATTACTATTATTAATGACAGTAACTTCAAATAAGAGTCCGTAGCCATTCGTAATAATTACGCCAGTCTTCAAGTTCATGACGTAATTCCCGAAGCAAATTTAGATGAAAGAACCTTTTCCTCTTAAGCAATAATCTTCTAGATCATTTTTACGTTTCAGTCTCATCATACATAGAGAAATAATCACTAAAAGTAATGCTTCATCCATGTTTTTAATAAAACTGAGCCAAAGACGGAACGTAAGAGTGTGGACACGAGTTTTTGGTCAGCTTTATCTGACGTCTTTCCTCATTAAGTAAAACGTTACTCAAAACGTTACGTGTAGACCGGCCTTAAGTCTCCACACTTGACAGCTCGAGGCGGATGTACGAAATTCAATACACTGACCGAAGAGATTTCTAGCTGCTACCGCCCGACTCAGACCGTTCTGCTTTTGTGTTGTATCTGTCCACAGATTAGAGGCAGGTACAGGATACCTGGGAAACACCGCCCTTTAGGATGCATCGACCCCTACGAGGTCCATGGTTTGTCAAGTGGGAAATTTCGACACATACTGACTTCAAATAATGCGCTAAATACGGTGTGTTAAAAATTTTATGGCATTCCCGTCTCAGTGTTTTAATAAAAAAAATGTATGGTTTGATTTCCAGCACAATAATGATGTTTAATAAGTAAACAAGGTTTATTTTTATTTTTGCGTATGATTCAATCAGACATTTACACAATTCAGTTACAGTTATACTGTAATGAACAATCTAAACACACATATATGCACATAGTTAGCGAACAATGCCCGCAGCTGGCCACTGAGACAGGATCTCCAGTCACAACCACTACAACGTGACGTCGAGGCGCTCCAACAACGTCACGGCCTCCGTCGTAGCAAAATTTAGGTCTTCCAAACTACTGGGAAAGGCATGCAGTGGGCAGTCCTGCACAATGTGTGACACAGTTTGTAAAACCTCACCGCAGTCACAAGTACGGAGAATCTGCCCAGCGCCAGGTTTGGAGAGTTGAAGCAGTTTTTCCCGTACCACATTTAATCCGATTTAGTTTACACCAAAGTGACCGCGGTAAGTTGAATCCTGGTAGTTTTGAGCAGGGATTGGTAATTTGCCACGTGGTTTTGACGATGCCCATTCCGCTGTCCAGCTATCTGTAGGGCTGAAGGTGTTAGATGTTAAACTGACAGCAGTCTTCCAGGCAGGGCGAAGTGACTTCAGCCGAGTTTTGTATTCCATAACATCTCCATGGATGGGAAGAACCTCATTGTTCAAAATTCTCTACCATGGTTTTATTAGACCTTTTTGCCTTCTGATATGAGGTGGTGGGATGTTGCTGAGTACCGGCAGCCACTGAATAGGTGTAGATAGAAGCGAACCAGTTATAATGCGCATTGTATGGCGAAGCTGAACGTCTACCAACTGGGTGTGAGAGCTATTAAGCCATATGTTGGAGCAGTATTTAGCTGTGGAGTAAATCAAGGCTAAAGCTGTTGTTCTTAATGTATTTTCATCAGATCCCCATGAAGTTGCTGCCAGCCGTTGAAGTAAGTGGTTCCGACTTTTAAGCTTGGCAGCTGTATTCTAAAGGTGCCTTTTGTAGGTTAGGGACCTGTCTATGTCACACCCAGGTATTTTGGGGAACTGTTATACTTCAGCATCTGGTCTTTAAACAATATATTTGGGTGGTAGTTCATTTGTTTGTTGCTAAGATGGAATGTAGATATTTCTGTTTTCTTTGGATTGGGTTGACGGCGCCACCTTCGAAAGTAGGCATCCATTTCCTGAAGGTCATGAGTCAGGATATCTTCAGCCCCCACGAAGTTAGTTCTTTGCACTGTAAGATTGATGTCATCAGCATATACAAATTTTCGAGGGACCATTTCTGGCAGGTCATGAATATATAAATTGAAAAGTATAGGGAAGAGAACCGAGCCTTTTGGTAGACCATTATTTATCTCGTGAAATCTGCTCCTGTTGAATTCAGTGTGCACCTGGAACAGGCGATTACTTAACATGTTTTCCTGTAAAGAAATTATCTTTATGCAAAGAACTGCTTTGATCAGATTGAGAACGAGACCCTCTCTCCAAACTGTACCATATGCTGCCGAAAGATCTAGGAATACAGATACGTTCTTCATTTTCTTCTGATAACCTGCTTCCAAGTAGGTGGTAAGAGACAGGACCTGATGTTTACAGTCCCAACTGGGACGGATTCCAGCTTGTTCAACAGGGATCAGAGCTTCAATTTTCGAAGCTATTCTGTTCAATATAAGCCTTTCCATTATATTGTAAGTGACACTGAGTAAGGCTACCGGACGGTAACTTTGTGGGATAGCTGGATCTTTTCCAGGTTTGAGTAAAGCAATGATTTTTGTTAGCTTGAAGATCTGAGGAAGCCTTTCAGATTGTAGTATGGAACTGAGGAATGAGGCAAGCCAACGAGATGTAGCTGGTCCACAGTTTTGCAATAGTTCTGAACAAAGCCCATCTAATCCTTCATCTTTACCATTTCTAAGGGTCTTTAAACCTTCCTGAACCTCTTGTAATGTGAATGGATGGGAGTATATAGAGTGAGGTTGAGTTCCTCGCTTTAGACGTTTAAGCTCAGATTTGACCCGTCTAGTGAACTGCTTGTCCTTTTTTTGTTCTAGAAGTATATACAATGTGATTTTCTATTGATTCCACATTAATGGATGAGTGTGTCCTTGAGGGTGTTGATGTAGGATCTAATTTACGAATAAGAGACCAGGCTTTTGTATTGGAATGGGTAAATTTAAGATTTTTAAGAGTTTTTATCCATTTATCTCTTCTAGCATGGTAAAGTGATTCCAGCAGTTCTGTTGCCTTCTCATGAGAGCTGCTTTCCTCAAATTCTTCTCTACGTCTGCTTGACTCCTCACCGCATCCTGGACTATAGTCTTTTCTGAAGCCTTGCGGGATGGCTCTATACGCAGCAGCTTTTATTAGTCCTAGAAACCTTGCATAATTCTCTGGGACTGCTTTGATCCATCGAATGTTAGCGTCAGTATACTTCGCATAGGCTTCCAAATCTGCTTTATGGAAGTTCCGCCGAGATTTAGGGGCGGATCAGATAACAGGTATCTGGATTCCTATTTTACAGATTATGGGTCTATGCTGACTGTGATGGAAGTCACCGAGAACTTGTCTCCGTACGCGACAGAAAGGAGATGTTAAACCAGAAGAGGCGAAACAGAGGTCAGGTGATTAGTCTTGCTTCCAACGAGCGGAATGAAATGTACCTTTGGGGAGCAAAGTTACCCGTGTCCGTAGCATACCTTAAGCTACACGTGCTCCTTGGGTCGTGCTAAATGGGTGAAAGAGATCAGATGCCGCCATACTGCCCTTCTGAGCCTCACGGCAATGACATTTATTACAAACATATTAGTACTTTTAAGGATTCAGACTTTCATACAAGGACAATAGACCCCCAGCTAAACATTTATCAACTTAACATCAAAGGCACCAGTAGAGCAAAGAGCCAGTAGGCTACTTATCATCACTTTTACAGAAATACTCAGTTGATGTTGTCATACTGCAAGAAACCCACTCGGAGAACGACAAGCTGCAGCGTACTAGATGGAAACTAGCGGGATATAAAGTGATAACACCACAACATCATGCAAAATATGGCATTGCAACCTACATTAAGAATGACATATGCCACTACAAGGTCATTCCAGCACAGTATCATCCAACTTACTTTTCCTCCACAAGAGAGATACACAAAGTTGTGGTTACAAACATTTACAAGCCACCCACTGCACCTTGGCCAGAAACTATCGGCTTGGCTCCTACTAAGAATAGCATTTTTATTTTATTTCTATTTTATTTCTCGTGTCTAGGACATAACAAGTTGAAAAAACAAATAACATTAATTAATTAATATTAAATTATAAACACAATTATATAGAATGTGACCAGAATTCCGCAATCTTGATGGCCTTCTCGTTTGCCCTGTAAAGGTCGTCGATATTGCAGGTTTCAGGGAGATTCCTGCATATCAGAAGATGTTGTGGGTTCTGAAGCTCACCACATTCACATAGATCGTTGTCATTAGTGTACCCCCATTTTTTAATATTATATTTACATCGGGACACTTCAGTTCTTAATCTGTTTAGAGCCTTCCATATAGCATATGGCTCATTACATCCCGCAGCCGGTGCCTCTTTGATGTTCCTCCACTGTTCTTCAGGCAACGAATTTCGCCATAGTTCTAGACGGCGCGCTCCAGTAGAAGATGTTATGGCTGTAGTTGATTGTACGAAGCTCTTCCTTGACTTCAGCCTTGTGGGTTGAGGTTCGTGTCCAACAAAGGGTGTCTGGGGTCCGTTTCTTGTTTCCTCTTCTCCCTCTCTGCAGCTGTTTTCCTACGAATGTCAGGTGGTGCTATACCCATGATTTGGTATATTTTACTAATAGGAGTTGGTTTTAGGCAACCTGTTACAATGCGACCAGTATCATTCAATGCTATATCAACCTGCTTAGTATGTGCAGAGTTTTGCCAAACTGGTGCTGAGTATTCTGCTGCAGAGAAACTAAGTGCCAGGGCAGATGTACGAAGCACATTTGGATGTGCTCCCCAGGAGGTACTTGTAAGTTTCCTTGGAGAATTCAACTCCCATCATACGCTGTGGGGGTATAACCAGTGTGACGAGAAGGGGATTAAATTAATAGAATGGGCTGATGTCAAGAACTTGACATTAATTCATGATCCTAAAGTAAACAGGGTGATATAACGTCACTGCATACTTCAATATAAGGAAAACAGAATTATCCATGAAATTTGCTACAGATGTCAGAAAAAAATAAACTAGTAGAAAATAGATCTTTGTGCTTCTATTTATATACTGCGCAACATCCCAGAGATATTTCTCATGTGTGTTCAAATGAAACGTACCTATCAGCGCACCCTAACAAAAAGAAATTCTAAGAGCTATTTCTGATAAAAAAAAAGAAGAAAAAAAAAAAGAATTGTTGACGCGAGGTTACATCTGTTCCTAACAGCTTTCAAGTGCTTTTCATTTGTCGGGTTCTGTTTTGATCTGATATGCGTCGATGATTATTTGATTACTATATAATGGAATTTTTGCTGTTCCGTAAGTTTTCGTAATATATCATTCTTTTTCTCCTATACATTTTAACAATTCTGAGAGAATATTATCAATTCTCACTGCCTTATTCGAGCCCAAAACTTTCTATACACTGTGTTTAAAACAATATGTGTTTCATTAACAATTATTAGTATCTTCGTCTCTATGGTAACACACTGTTATCACAGTTTAGTGAAACATATTACACCTTTATCACCTCTATTCCTTTCCAATTGGAGAGCTATATTTCATGAGACGCAGTCGTGTCCCTCCGAACTTCCCGGTTCAGACACCTGAGACAAGATAGCGGAGTCGGCCGCTTATCTGTCCCAAAGCGCACGTTACGGGTAACTGTCCTACAGGGTGGAGGGTGGGGTGGGGGGACCGCGGGGAAATCAGGCCACACATACAACCAGCAGGCTCTGATTAGAAGCACCCCTCCACACAAGTACGCAAGCGCTCATTCGGTACGGTGCTTCGTGCCACCACTAGCATCTCATGGATTAATCTCAGCTGTCTTCAACGTATTTTATCTTCCTCTCCTTAGCACCTTTTTGCAATATTAAGGTTGGCCGCTTTTGATGAGCTTTACTCGTCATTGGCATGGTAAAATTTGGAGCTTTGGTTTTACAGTGACATGCCAAACATGTTGTACTTACTTCCAGGTCGTACAATTTACTAATGAATGGAGTGAAGCTTTGCCACGTGTCTGCCATGTGTAACTGTGTTCAGCGTGTGATAAGTGAATTTTTTGTTAGTGGAATGTGTAGTTTATGAGGAGGAGATTGGACGCCGTCCCCGCATTCGTCTTAATGGCTGCGAAAAAACGACCAAAAACCGCAGTCACGGTGGCCGGTGTGCGGGGTCTTGGGCTCGTGCTTGGCCCCGTTGTACCTCCCAAATACAGTGTGTGATACACCGGCGCACTAACGGCCCATTCCCACGGCGCGTGGTAGCCAGTGCGCTCCTTTCATCTTTTACCGCCTGGTGGTGGGTCGAGGCGCGCAGTACCTGCTAGCATATGCGGCAAAGATGGGAGGCGTCCCCTAACACCCGCCGAGGGACGCGCCGTGGGAACGTACGTTAAGACCGGCGAGTTGTTTTTAAGGTTTACATGCCATGTGGAAGTACGGGATCACCGTCCTGTACACAAGGGCGTTAAAACATGTAAAGAATACTGGAATAACACTATCAAAAATAACTTTAAAGTTAATCGGTTAGAAAGTATCCAGAATATTTAGAATATCGATGTCTCGGATATGATAGCGTCATTTTACATGAGACATCAGATTTATCTTTTTCAGTTGAAAGCAACGATAGAAAATATTATATTAAGAGATATAACATCTTTTCGTTATTTTCTTGTTCCATGGTCCAGTTATATAATGTGGGGAGGGGGAGTGTGTAACCAGATGAAGGAAGATTAATTAAGTTCAGCCCCACAGCAGAAATGTTTCCAAGTTGAGGTGATCCGAAACCAGATCTACTTTTCTAATTAATTCCAACTGTCGTCTTGTCAGAATAGAGTATAGACGTTTCTCCGTAGTGGGTGGATGATCTACACGTAACTCATCAGTAATATTCACATCCCTTTCCGATATTAATCTCCGTAGCCTTGATGAAACAATGCAGTCCGAGATGATTTCTGTTCGTTTGTTTTTTAAATCTATGGGTAGGAGCTCCCGCATTTTAACTGCAGGAGGACTGCACAATCAAAGGATAATTGATATTACGTTTTTTACTATTAAATGACATTATGTATGTAAAAATGTTAACCATCAGAGGTAGTTGAGAAGTTATTTCGTTCGTGAAAGAATAGATCTGTCATATATCAAGTATGCTCGTAGCAAACATTCCAGATGACGAGTTACGGTAAATGTATGGTTTTCACCCATACGTCCTTTTTCCTGGCAAGGTGATGTTGTTGGTCGTATCACTGTGATATGACCAGTCCTGCAGGAAATTAAAACCACACGTCCGATATCGGTCTAGACGCATGTTTATAGGTGGAGGGAGGCGGTTCTTCTTCATCAGATGCTCTGTCGGCCAATTTGGAACAGGAAATTGAATCTTACGATAGGTCGATCCATACTCAGGCCGAGGCGGTAATAGCTATATCTGTGTCAGCATGTCTACCTCAGTTTCCGCTTAAAAGTCCAAGAGGCAATGAAGCGATAGCACAGTGATTCTAAAGAACTGGTACAAAGAACGAATAACGGTCTCGAAATTTTTTATTTTGTTGGAGTAATTGGAAACTATTGCAGTGTCTGTTCCATAAGTTTTCTGTTACTTGTCAATAATGCATTACCTGTACATTCGACAGAAAATGTTATAAAGAAAAGCAATTACGGAATTATCATGTGAGAAGATTTATCTGTTCCACAATGAATGTTTTATTATGGGACCGCATAATCAAGACTTTAAAATTCTTTGGATAATATTGAAATACTGTTATGAAATAAGAGTTTGTCAAAATGGTAGCTAAACTTGCATCTCCTATTGAATGGTTTAATGATCAAATACAAACTGCTAGCGTAAAAAATCTGTAGATATTCTTGAAGAAGTTATGACAAAACGCCAGTCGTTTACCTATACGATCTACTACATGTCTTCCATTTTAAAAATTTAAGTATCTATTATATATATTATTTTTTAAAGACGTGGTTTTTTTGGGCATAAGACTATTTATCTCCATTCATACCTAGCCGAAATTGATAAATGAGGGACCTTTTCAAAGATTACGGAACCGCTTTAGTCATTTCATATTTTAAGAAAGTAATTTTTCAAAATTCGACCCTTGAAGGGTAAAAATGTTAAATTTTTAAAATGCAGTTTTTTTGTGTCACTATCCATTTATCTCTCTCTATGCCTTACCGAAATCGTTAAATGAAGTATCATTTTAAATATTAAAATCTCCGCTGTGGTGACATCATATAGTAAGAAACAAATTTTTCGGAATTCGATCCTTAAAGGGCAGAAGTATCAATATTTCTACAACACGTTTTTATTTCACGAGCGCTTTATCTCCCTTGATATCTAACAGAGATATACAGGGTGTTACAAAAAGGTACGGCCAAACTTTCAGGAAACATTCCTCACACACAAACAAAGAAAATATGTTATGTGGACATGTGTCCGGAAACGCTTACTTTCCATGTTAGAGCTCATTTTATTACTTCTCTTCAAATCACATTAAACATGGAATGGAAACACACAGCAAAAGAACGTACCAGCGTGACTTCAAACACTTGGTTACAGGAAATGTTCAAAATGTCCTCCGTTAGCGAGGATACATGCATCCACCCTCCGTCGCATGGAATCCCTGATGCGCTGATGTAGCCCTGGAGAATGGCGTATTGTATCACAGCCGTCCACAATACGAGCGGTGAATCGAGGAAGTACAGTACATACTAACGAAACTAAAATGAGCTCTAACATGGAAAGTAAGCGTTTCCGGACACATGTCCACATAACATATTTTCTTTGTTTGTGTGTGAGGAATGTTTCCTGAAAGTTTGGCCGTACCTTTTTGTAACACCCTGTATAAATGAAGTATCTTTTTAAACATTAAGGTCTCCGTTTGGTCACATCATATTTTAAGAAAGAAATTTGAACCTTAAAGGGCAAAAGTACTATCATTTCCATAGCGTATTGTTTTTGTAATGAATCATTTATCTTGCTTGATATCTAACCGAAATCGAGAAATGAAGTATTATTTTAGAAATTAAGGTCTCCGCTTTGGTCCCATTATATTTTAAGAAAGAATTTTTTTTTTTTTTTTTTTTTTTTTTTTTTTTTTTTTTTTTTTTTTTTTTTTTTTAGGAATTTGACCATTAAGGGCAAAAGTATCATTATTTCCATAAACTTTTTTTGTTATGTGCCATTTATCTCCCTCGATCCATAACTGAAATCGATAAATGAGGTATCATTAAAAAGATTAAGGTCTCCACTCAGGCAACGTTACAAATTAAGAACGAAATTTGTTGGAATTGGAGTAATAACTGTGAAAGTATAACGTATGAGACAGTTCAGTGCCAAGCCACTAGATAGCAGCAGCACATATTACAGAGATATTAATAAACTGCTTCACTGGCGTCGAGTTTTGTTACGTGGGCCTTCCTATTACACCAAACAAATAAACAATTGAAACATATGAGGCGGTTCTTCTTTCATCCTATTGAAAACCAACCACCTCACTATTAATCGTATTCGCGAAATTTTCTCACAAGTCATTTAGTTTTTGTTTAATTTCTCTTGCTGATAGTGGAATTGTCATGATTAGTGTTTAGCTATGAATGCGATATGCAAATATTTTACTCAGTTGTCTATTGAACTGACCTTGCTGTGGTTAAATGTATGAGACTGTACATTATTGTACAACCTAAAAATGAGTTTATAATTAATCTCTCTATCTTATCGCCCGTAAAGCCATCGGTGGAGAACCGAATAATGTTGGTGCTGTCTTGCGTGTAAGTACAGGATAATTTTATAAGAATGTGAGATATTCTTTAACATCCGAATCTCGTTGATAAATTATGTCCAATTTTTCGAAACTGAAAAGGACGAAATATACTAAACATTGATGCCAACTAGTAGTATGTATTGTAATGTAAGAACTCGGGAGAAAATCCTCGATTCTCGCGCAGTGGACAGACAGACTGAACTCCACAAGCGCATTTTTGTGATATTCTTGCTACAGATATTATATAACGTTTAACCATTAAGGAAGCTGGGACCGACGTCAAACCGAAAACATTCACGTCAGATTCGCGTCTCGAAGGAAACTTTTTTCTTTTTTTTTTACTTATTGCTTTACGCCTCGTCAACGGCTAAGGTCATTAGAGACGGGATGGGAATGGGGACAAGGAACGGGAAGGAATTCGGCCATGGCCTTTTTGAAGGAAGCATCCCGGCATTCGCCTGGAGTGATTTGGGGAAACCATGGAAAAAGAAAACAGCAATTCACGTTCTACATGTCATACCAAATTGGTTACTCGTGTTAGTGGTCGAAGTGCCCGGTGTCAACTGCCTTTGAAAATTTTGGTCATATGTATGTGTGAACTGTGAAGTAACAGAGTCATTTATATGTATCTCATTATCACATATGGATCCGTTACTTGGGCACTGGAATATCGGGATATCGGTAAGATCCATGTGAGCGAAATGAAATTTTAAAGAATCAGAACAGGGATAAAAAATAAAAAAAATGCCAGGATAAGGACCGAAACGATTATGGCCACAGTGAAAGAGAAACCTCTGAAGGTAATAATAGTGGAGGCAAGACGAAGACGGTTTTGCCACATTTAGAGAAAGGAGGAGCAGGATGTGTAACATATAAAACATTTGTAGCGGATTCGGTTTTGATCAGATTTAAGGCAATGAAAACAAAATCTGTTCTCATATATCGCATTTTTTAGTGTTATTATTGCAGATTCATAAAAGACTCTTGGAAGAGAACCTGGATTGGAGGATGGAGCATATAATTCCAGAATTTTTATTTCTGAATTGCTGATAACACCATCCTTCAGAACAAATCATCAACGATTACAAATATGGAAATTTCATTGGATTTCAAACCTTATATTCTAAGATTGCTAGTCAACGGCAAAAACGGAAGAATTTCATGACAATACTTTGTAGATTTGAACGTTACATAAACATTCAAAGCAATTAGTTAACGAATCTATTATAAATCTATACTGGAGCTGCGTGTGTGTGGGGTTTGAATTAGCATCACGCAGAAACTTTATCAGCAATTTGGATGGTGTTTCAAAATTTTGAGAGCTATGGTCTAGCTTAAAATCTACATAAATATCTTATGCTTGTATATAAACAAAGAACGGAGCAAGAAATTATAAAAATTTTGAATGGGAGAAATATGCGCCACATATCTCTCTGTATTTGAGATGAGCACTTATTTTAGGAAGTACTGACAAAAAAATCAAGATACTACTCTTTTGATTCTGATTTATTCTTTACATCGGTTATTTATTTCTTCAGTTTTCGGAATTATAGTACTTTAAAATAAACGGAATACGCGAAAAAAATAATAAGCTTAAGTTATATTAGATTTACTGTAAACATCTTTGTGTTTCAAGAGATATAGACTTAAAATGATTCTGCTACTCATCAAATTGTGTTTATACTCTTTTTCGACTTTAGTTGCTTATTTGTTCAATTTTCTGTAATGTAGTAAATAAAAATAAACGGATTACGTTAATCGAGCCACTTCATCATAATTTACCAAATGTAGTGATGCATAATTTTCCAAAAACGATTATGGAATTTAGAATTAAAATTTGTAAATCTTAATAGTAAGTGGGGAAGAAATCTAACATTCCAATTATAAAATTAAAATTATAAAATGTATATAATAATGGGCAAATGGCTGACTGGGGGAATTGCCCCCGGAGTAATAGCTCCATCGCAATTAAATTTAATAATAATAATATAATAAATAATTAAATAAAGTAACAGAATTGTGATATTTAATTTACGTTAAAGATATGTATGGCTAAAATCCGATAGCACATTGTTGTAAATCAAACAACTACATTTTACACTAATACTTCCATAAGCGTAGCTGAATCGTAATTTTTAAATTACTGTCAACATCTTTGTGCTTAATAACGACACTAAAGGCTCTAAAAATGTCTGTTTCTAGTTAACTGATACGGAAATTGTTTTTCGTTGACCACGGAGGTTAATGCTTAGTGATATAATACTATACATACAAAAATCATTCTCCACTTATTAATAGAATTTGTTTCACATAGCTTTACTTTCTTATATTTCTTCTCGTATTTAAAAATGCAAGTGATGGAAGAAAAATCTTTATGACATCATATTAGCATAAAGCCTCGAAAACGCCACCAGTTGCTTAAAAGTTTTTATTCTTTAAAACTTTACTGCAGTTTCGACAAATACAGGTTTGTCTTCTGCAGAAGTATGACACGTTAAAGAAGTATGACACGTTAAAATTAAACCTGTATTTGTCGAAACTGCAGTAAAGTTTTAAAGAATAAAAACTTTTAAGCAACTGGTGGCGTTTACGTGGCTTTATGCTAATATAAAATTTTTACCGTTGCTGACACGCAGCTATGCTCAAGATTTCTGACATCAGTGTCAAAACCGAATGATAAGGTAATAAACTAAAAGAAGAGAAAGATTTTAGATTACTTTTACATATTTTGCTTCTTCACATTAATATTTGCTACTAAAATAAAAAGGTTGAATCATTTTTACACACAGCAGGGACCGAGCACGCGAAGCTGCGGACAAATATTCGTTATATATAAAATAATGGGGCAAGAGAAATTTTATATAACTGGCACAAGCCTTTCAATTTACGATAATGGTAACGCAAATAATCAACGTGAGTTTCGAAAGTCGACAAATTCAGTATTTAAGTCGAAGTGATGAGCTTATCAGCAGCAGGAGTACGTGTTGTACTGGGCACCAGAGCCGCTCGTGTTAAGTACGAGGCTGTAGGTAACGAGATAGGCGGACAGAAAACGGCGATACGGGGCCACTCGCTGTGACTTTGCGGTCGCTGCTGTAAACCTGCGGTGAGCTAATCTAGGCAGCCATTCCGCTGGCCAGAGACCCACTTTAATGCCCGCTGTAAACCGCCCGCCGGCGTGTGCGCCAAAGATAAAACTATTACCGGGCGCAGGGGCACAGGTAGCTATACACAGAGGCACTCCCCTAAAGCTGTTATTTGGCCCTCTCTTCTTCTCTTTTTAGCCTCTTGCATTGCAGACAGGTCACACGTTCATGTGCTACGAGATTATCATGTACCTCATGGTTCTTCTGAAATGAAGAGCGTTATACTTTCCACCATCCTCCTAAAGCGTATGTATATCTACTCTAGAAAGCCTGTAAAGCAATTGACAAAGGTTATACAATATGGGTGGTTATTGGACCTAAGACTGCCAGTTTTAATATAACCCTGCAGATATAAATCTGAGAAAAAGGACACCTTAATCCTTTAAAATAATTACAACTAAGAATAGAATCCATTGCAGGATTCATTTACTAAACCGTTTGTGAAAATTGCATCATCCAGGAGGAATGGTCTGAATCAGCCCAAAATCGGAAACGTGTACATCAGTAGAGCTAAAATAATTGGACCGTCCATAAGGAATGATCAGAATCAGTACAAGATCTGAAACGTGCAGAGCAGTGAAACCATAATAAGTGTAACGGCAAGAATAAATGGTCTGAATCAGTCCAAGAACTGAAACGTGTAGAGCAGTAAAGCTAAAATGAGGGCAGTGTTGAGAATGAATGATCTGAATCAGTCCAAGATCTGAAACGTGTAGAGCAGTGAAACCATAATAAGTGTAACGGCCAGAAGAAATGGTCTGAATCAGTACAAAATTGGGACGTGTAGAGTACTGGAGCCATAATAAGTGACATATCCAGAAGGAATGGTCTGAATCAGTCAAAAATCAGAAATGTATAAAACAGTGGATCCATAAGAAGTGATTAAGATTGCAGAGGTATGACGTGCCCGTAGTCCCAGCAGCCCCCTCTGTAGTGTGATGGTCACTGTTACGACATGCTGTGTCTATGCAGTGGCGTCAAATCAACTGTAAACGTGCAACCAAGTGCAGGTAAGCCTCGTCGACCTTAAAGGGCACAATATCAGCATGAGCGTGAGTTCAAACTCGGCAGAATGATTGAACTCTGGGAAATGGATTTGTCGCTCTATAACATTGCGGCTCGTACAGACCACGCTGTGAAACCAGTGGATAGAAAAGGATGGTACGCAACGACGAGCGGGTATTGGATCACACAATGCGACCACAGCGTGGAACGATAGCCATCTTGTCCGCATGGCCGTAACCGACAGAACAGCTTCGTCGAAAACGTTGGTTCGACGCTGGAGCACTGCAACGGGTGTGGACATGTTTCCTTCTTTCAGGTTGATCGTCCCGATTCTCCTGCAGCTACTGCGATGCTTTGTGGATGTTCCGCAGCAGCATACTCAGGCTCTCTTTGTTTCAATGCTTGACGTCAAGAGACTTATTGAAGCATGTGGCAGCTTCACGCCGTACTGAATTCTCACAATCTAAGTGTATTTACAGTTTTCTAATTTGAGTAATACATTTCATTGTATTCATATGCCCCCGTCCTGTGTATTGTAAATTTTACTATCAGTGGTGTTTATTATCTATTGACAATAGTTTGTGGTATTAAACATCCGATAAATAACTTTGTCTCAAACTTGATTATGAAATATCTGATTACTTATTTAAGATTTAATTCTTGCTGCCAGTTGATTCAGTTAGATTCATAAGTCATGAAATTCATTCAACCTGCTATCACATGTATGTGATAATTCCTGTTTTCATTCATGTTTTTCAAGCATAGAAATACCAAGCTATTGCAAAATAATTCTGAGTACTATTTAATTCGTTCAGTATTGGGTTGCGAATTACTGTACTCGCAGAGCCATTAAACCGGATAGTGACAACTCAATCATTAATGCGCTGCGTATTAAACACACCAGTTAATAACTGAAAATTATGAATTGGAATACTATTTATTTTCAATATCAAAAAAGTGTGGATATTGGATAAAAAACAAAGAAAAATACTGAAACATGTTAAATGTGCTGCTATTCAGCAATGCTGAAAATTAAACCAAACTTATTAGAACTTTAGAAGAAATAGTCATAGAATTATGTTCACAGTCATAATGTTTGCTGACTGTAAAAGCCACTCAGATGTATGAAATACAAATATAGATCAGCGAAATAAGCAGCAACAATTTATTTTAGCGTTAGTTTGAATTGATCTAAAGAAACCAAGAAAAATCGGTGTGGTGAATATAAATAAAGTCTTCCAGAATACATATTCGTCAAACTGTATAATATATTCCAGACACTGGTATTCAAGAAACAACGGAAAAATTAGAATCTATGTCAAGAATATCTGACAAACAGTTCATACAATGAGTAATAATTATACAAACACTCTTACGATACAATGTTGTCATCGGAGAAACTCACAGCAGAGATACAAAAGTTGCGATGTTGGTTGAGGAACTCAAGAATTGTGAGCGTAAAACGATTCTGTGGCAGTGGCCGTTGGGTAGAAAACAAGGAACTGTCGACGTCCTCGAAAGAGAGAGAGACAGTTGTGGTTTGTCTGCGCACAAACTCTTTGACCAGCGACGTCTGCCCGCGCCACCTGGGCCGCCTCGGGTCTCTCTATGGCCGATAGATTCGAGTTGCCCTGAGAGCGTATCTGTGTTATCGGATTTTTGCCGTCTGCCGACATGACAAATGCTGTCTGCAGTCCTCTGTTTGGACAGATCCCTCTCTCTCCCTTTGTGTGCGCTGCCCCCGGCCTTTCAGATGTGTTTATCCGCCGCTATAAACACTCTCCCCCCGCCTGCCTCCAGAGCCCTCTTTCCACCGATATTACTTCCGTCGCCTACACACATTTGCTTTTAAAAAGTCCCGCGCTCAGCTAGATTCACGCTTGCGTTGCTACCTTAGCTTTGGCACCGCCAATAAAACCGTACGATCCCAACTCCCATTTCTTTCTCTTCCAAACGACGCAATAAAAAGATAGTAGCTAAGGATCAATACGCAAAAACACAGAGTCAAGCATTAGTTCAGAAAGGCGAATCAAAAGCTCGTGTGTCTGAGTTGTACGAGAGATGTTGGTCGCAACACATTCTACCTTTCTAGGCAGTTAAATTAAAATTCAGTCAGAATATTGCAGAATTTTGCAGTGATTCGTTTGATTTCTGGTATAAGTTTCATCCTTTTTTGCGATCTCTTAGGTCATTGGAGTCAAGACTGGATTGTGGGAAATGAAAGAAATGAATTCAGCGGTCGCCCTACTTAAGGAACAATCGCGTTGTTCACCTGGATTCATTTCGGGAAATTGTTGAAAACTGAAACCTGTATAGCCTGGCCAGGAACAGACACGTGTCGTAGCAAACGCAAAGCCAAACAGTTACTGCTCACCTATCGAAATCCGCATTTATGAAAGTTTCGAATGACTCCATCACATGTCCGCATGTCGAAATACGGTATATTATTTTTTTTCCCCGCGAACCCCGGCTTTGAACAAATATTAAAAATCCAATCAATTTTGTTGCAGGACATATTTTTTGATTTATGTGTTTCGATTGAACTGAGCTCCAAATTCAGTAACAATGTAATGTGTCTATTATCTACCATATTGTCGAACTATATAGCAAAAAAATAAAACAGGAAAAATAAAGATGATTTCACGTTAAAAAGACTAAACGCAAATTGTTTTGGATTGAAATATATATCAGGTTGGTGTGGTGTTAATTTGATATATATGTTAACATTGTTAATCAAATCAGTAAACAATTTCGTTTAGTAATTAATACTTTCTACAAATTCAAGCCAATTTATTCTTATTCAAAAATTCTTAGACAAAAAAGAACAAATTGCATAAACAATCAATACCAGATACTAAAATTAAAACAGGAAACGATGTCAGCAATTGAACCTAATAACATTTACGCAGATCATTTATATTGTCGGATAGCTTTACAATTTTAAAAAGAACATTGAGACTCTGTCTGTGATTTTCATAACCACCAGGGGATTAGTTGGGTTGGCATAAATTTTTTATTGCAGTTAATAGTTTTTTTTGTTCAAACACTTTCCCGCTCAGGTTACGATGCACTACGTCCATCACGCTTATGTTCCTCGTATGAAACTGCACTTCTTCCTCCACTATTTGCACTGCGATAAATTCACTACACATTTGGTTGTGAACTTGGGTAGTGCCATATACCAGGTTCAACTGATAACCTTACTAATACTTTCCTAACTAATGGGCATTTTAAGTCAGCAGCTCGAAAGAAGTGTTAAAAGGCTGCCTCTATAACTCAAGAGTGCAATAATACAGTTGGACACCCCCATAATGAACATATCCGACCGATTCTATTGGGCTGAGCCACTGTCGGGCTCACCTTCCGCGACAAAAAGAAAGTATTGTCGAAAGCTCAACCACCAGCCGAATATGTATTACTCTCCCGACTGAATGTAATAGCCATCTACAGCCACCACCTGTTTGTGTGTTCTCTTCTGCACCGAGAGCGACGTCTCACTCCCTCAGCTAGAAAGTCTTCCCTCTCGGAGATTGGCCGAGAAGTAACAAAAGTTGAAGAAAAATGATTAACAACCATCTATTCTGCCTCTGCGTGGGCAGACATCACTCACGCACCACTCCTCTCGCGAGTGGCTCTCATTGCAGGGCCCACGCACTTAGCCTAACAATTAACAATTCCGTCCAATGCACCACAGTCACCTTTTACCACAACACGAAAAGTTCGCTTTAGTGTCCAGATTTATTTATCCTGTCCACCAATCACCTTCCCCAGTCAATGATGTACTACACTGTAACGTCCCTTGGTGACGGGAAACTTGTGCGTGTGAATTAGCCAGTTTCGATCCGAGTCGAAACATCCCCGTTTCTTTGTCATCGGCTAAGGCCAGGTGACTCCTACCTACACTGAAAGGCCGAACGATTTATGGCAGGCTGTAAAGTTAAAAGCTTTACGCATTCAAGGAAATTCAAAGGACAGTATAGGACCTGTGCCGAAAGAAGGTTTCCTGGTAGAATAGAAAGTTGAAGCAAGAGAAACGATGCTTCCGAGAAAAAGTCAGGTTGCGGAACACCTCTTTAGGAACCAGCGAATCAAACAGTGTGTTACGAACTTTTATAAACCATAAGTTTTATATGGCATAAGGAGTGCCAATGGAGATCGAGGACGCCCCGCCAAACGCTCCCATTGGCTGGAATTTCGCAGGCCAGCTAAAACTCCGGAGCCTGGAAGCCTTCGACGGGGCCGACAAGCGAGGAGAAAGACATTCTGTTTCTGGCCAGCAAATAATCCGCTGCGGCGCGGGCGCACCCCGGGAGATTGCCGGAGAGTTCACTACCTGCGGGGAGCTACCTCGCCAAGTGTACGACACCAATGACCTTGCGCCCAGCTGATCAACAGGGTCCGTGAAACTCTGTTTTATCCGCACATCATCCGCTACGGTAAAGAACGCCGGCGATGTATAGACACTCTTGCGTCATTCAACCCTAGGCAACGCTCTGAGATTTGAATCATGCTCTAAATTGTTCAAAAGAAACGTTTAACTTTGTAAACTCCTTAAATATTCAGTTCTGTTAAATAAATCAACCAGTTTTATATTCAAGTAAATAATATAGGTGTTGTAGACCCTACATTCAATAACTTCCTTTCCAATGTATCAGTATATCATTTGAATAGATTAAGATATGTATTTTAAATGGTAATTTCAAAAGTATAATTGCTTTGATAAAAAGTATTTCAGAATCGGAATGTCGCTTCTCTCCGATAGAGAACACTTCCTTTCTTGGCGCCTACCCGGGATTAATTTTGCCAATTAATTTAATAATTAATGACCTCATTAATTTTTCAATTTTAATAACGTCTTAAAAACTAGACGCTACAACAATGATCCATTATAACTTTTGAAGGTCGTTTCTCTTGCTCTGAAATGTTTGGAAACTGCCAGCCTCAACTTTAGAAATGTCTGTCGTTGACCAATTCGTTCCGACCTTCAGCAAAGGGTTATTGTGTGAGGCCACTATCTCTCTGTGTTTGAGACCCAACTTCTGCTCGGTACCATTGTTCTTCAATATACAGAATTGTTGCACGTGTTTACTTATTTAATTAATAGTAATGCCTATGTAAGCGTTGTGGGACGTCACAGGATGAAATACACTCAAAAGGTTTTAGGTTTTTACGAGATTTTGCAAAATTTATTTTGAGTGAATACAATTAGTGTTATAACCCGCCGGTATGGTTCAGTGTACAGTGCGACCAGGTTCGAATCCACGTCCCTCGTACCGGCCATCCTGACTGTGGATTTAGGCGCTTCCATCCTTCGTTGCCCAACTACCAGCAATCAGAGATTAGATAGCGGAGGTTATGAGCGTTACTTAATAACAATTTCTGTTTAGTTAAGCGTCAGTAAAGAAATGAATTGCTAAAACAACTGAAAGAAAAGTGTGTATTGCGTTTTAATCAACATATTAACATTGTTAGTAGCTTTTTGTTTTACTTATATTCGTTCAAAGCAGATGTTTTCGATAATTTCGTAACACATAGATACATAAGATAAATGCTCTAATTTTTGGGAAGCAAAGTTTACGGAGGTTTTGATTAGATTGAAATTTAACCTAGACAGGAATGACAACTGGTATTTGACGTTACAGCAGAGGGATTTCGTAATGTAAGAAATAGTTTGTTTTCATGAGCGCCACATTACTTCGTTTGAATGAAAGCAGTTCCTCATTGATCGCAATCTATGCGCCCTGGACAAGGATTAAAACTATTATTCCGCTGTATAACGAAAGTTGTTCAGCTTTATTTTTAATTTCTTTTGCTTTCACTGGTGCTATATTACAGTCGTATGTAACTGTAACAGCCATTCAAACGTTGTAATGTGGATTTGAATAACGGAATAGAAAGATGAAAGAACTCGTTAAAATTTTAAGTCAAGTTGAAATGGAACCTGGACCACGATGACAACTTTTTGCTACAGTGTAAGTAAGGCACGAGAAATTTCACTCAGCATTATTTTATAACGACTAAGCAACTGCGAATAAATGACTTGGCAGAACACTCAATGCGAACCGTGATTTTTGACTGACCTTGAGGCTGGTAGAAATTATTAGAGGCAAAAGGTAAACTGACTATAGCTATAAAGAAATAAAAGATGTTTTCTTCGACTCCAGTACAGAGTTAATGAGACGAAATGGAGCACATTTGTCATGAATCAATCGTTTATGTGATCTGAAAACCTTTCCTCGCAGTACAAGCAGTATGTGTGTTCTTGATCATCCGCGTCGTCATCAAATAACTCTCGTCTTTGGTTAGGGTTCCTGCACTTTTTGGTTTTTCTTCGTGATATTGGTTAACTATTTTTTTTGTCTTTTTCCTTTTTGTTAGCTTTTTGAAGCTGCATGTTCATTTTTGTCAACATCTGCCCACAGCCTGTTTTTTTACGTTTTCCTACAGCTGTTATACGAGGCATTGGAACAATGTTCTTTGAACTCAGAGATAAAGAAGTTCCAGGTCATCGAAATACCTTCACAAAATCAACTTTGTAATGAAACAACTTTCAAATCGAAATAATTTCATTGATTTAGTTTTTTAGTTATAATAATATACTCACTTCAGATTAAAAGCACTATAAAACTTTTATTCAAATTATTGTATATCGGGAATGTTAATAGTTCGAAAGGAACAAACACAATTGTTGCTCAACGGCTAAAGTAGCTACCGCCGCCAGCATCTTGGCCACTTAGCCAGGATTGACGCCATTACAGAAATTTACTTGTCTATTAAAATCACAATGAAAAACGCGATCGCCAAAAGGGGAATTTTTAACCAAAACACCACTCTTTCAAAACAGTTTTGCTCAGAAATGGTAGGTCACCTGATTTCTTAGGAATAAATACAGAAGCTGAGCACTTAAAACTTATCACCAAGAACAACGTCACAAATATTCTAATAGCTAACAGAATCGGACTTCTCAAGGGAACTAACGACATTGTGTGGAACGAGTTATAATTTTTTCCCGCAAGATGGCACCATCCCTAGGCTCCCAAAACCCCGTGGCCATTTTGCCCGCCATGACCACTTTGCTTGGCTCTCCCCAACACTTGCAAAAAGGTGCTGCCCGCAGTGTTTTCGCCCTTCTCTGGTCGACGGGAAACGAGTCGTCACTCCTGTCGGTATAAAGATAGAGTTAGCAGGGACTGTTGCTTGTTTTGGTATCACTCCTCATATGCCACATATTCTGTTGACAATGGGCGCTTTGGTCGTGTCCACGCGGTACCAAAGTGTCAAATACTGCGAAGTAATAAAGTCCCAACTGGCACAAATGCAAAACGGTTGCTCATCTGTTGCATAAATGAGCAAATTTTAAAATTATCGTTAAAATAATTTCCCAAGTACTAAACCTGATCGTAATACAATCGTGTATCTTATTTTTTAGCCTCGTACTTCAGCTGTGTTGATTGAAATTAAATAAATAAAATATGTTATAATGATACGTTATGGTCCAATGTATTTTTCCCTATTACTTGTGCGTATTCACGCTGTTCAGAAGTAGTTGATAGTAAATCAGGGAAGTATACAAAAATGTCACTTCAAACGTTTGGAGAGTGCGAAGAGAAATATAGTCTGTGACTCTTTGTCTATTTATGATCGTTCGTGTAGCTTTATAGCGGCTGTAAACTGTTATTCTCAGAGAGCAAACTTTTGACTCTTCCCATAGACTCATAAAAACAGAGTCTGGAAAGCAATTTACATTCTTTTAGAGTGTATCTCATAAAGTATGTTTCCGATAAATTAATAAAAGTAAAACGGGGAAATCAGAGGTGAAAATTCATATCAAGATAAAAGTTAGCAAGAGCAACTTACATTCATAGAAAAGGAACTAGTTGCTGTTCTCAAGAGGATGAGATTGATCCATTTTTAAAATGGCGTTTAATGCTGCCAGGTCTTAAAACCGGTTCATAAACTACGTAAATTTATGTCAATATTTTGAACAACAAGCAAAACATATGTAATTAGACTGTAATTATACATTATGCACATGAAATTGTACAATTTGTGATGATTAAGTTTGGTGAATACAGAAATTTATGTCTGCACCTGAAAGATCCATCATCGTCAAGAAAATTTAGCTATCTACTTTTGCGGGTATTTGACGGCACGCCAAGTTTATATATCGTACGTGATTTTACAATAGGTCTCCTTCCCTTCTCATTGTTCAAGTGTGCTAACTCTCCCTTCTTCCATGTTCATTACATTTCCCAGGTATTGCACTCTTTTAATATTTAAAATCTCTTCTAATTATTCAAATTTTAATCTCACCCTGAGCTTTTTGTTTCTGATTCTATTCCTTGTACTGACATTATCTTTCCCACGAGGAAACCTCGTCTGTAATCTCTTTATATTTCTGACTGTCCCAGTCCATATTTCAGATACATGATGGTCATTAAAATATCTTGCTGTAATTTACTAGAAATAAGTATTTAAAGTGGAAAAATAAGGTTAATAGGTATTATAAATCTAATATACTGGAGTAGTGTACTGCAAATATTTGTTACTTGTCACTCGACGTGGCGTGGAAACTTGCGTAATTGTCAAGGACACATTGGTTTCGAAGATTTGAAGACTGTTGAAGTATTTTTTACGGTGTATAAGTCACCATGTCACCTGTGCAGACAGTACATTCGCTTCAGCTGAATAGATGCTGAGTGACCAGTGGGTGGAGACTCCCGCAATCTGTGTCCGGAGACAACTTGTTCATGTGTCGTCACAGAGGCGACAGAACGGAAGAACAGAGCAGAGCTGCGGCAGATGATAGCTGCCGAATGACGACAGTTACCAACTGCGTCGACTAACTCCAGAGACAATACATAGGGATGGACACCACTTAGCTCTGGTATCCTCCACGCATCAGCGGGCAGGTACCTCGGAATACACCTGGTCTCATCTCTATTGCAGTGAGACTTTCGACTGACACATCACGGCAGCTTGACTTCCTGACGTAGTTTATTAAATGAACCATCATTTAATAAAATTGCTTGTTCACTTAAAAGCAGCTATAAAGATCACGAATCCTGTTCAATCATTTGTAAAGAGTCATATCTAGGGTTCGGATCTTTATCACAAGTCATTTTTTTTCCTGTCTTCTTTTTGAGTTTCAGTGTTGAATGAAATACTGATTAAACGATTCTAATTGTATTTAAATGTATTTTATATAGCATATAAATACACATTTAGGCCATTTTCATAGTTCTGCTCATATAGCCATATTTTGAGGAAAATTCTGGTAATTTTTTAATAGTACCGGAAATTCACTATAAATTATAGATGAAAAGAAATTAAGATAATTATTCAAATAAATGTACTCCCATTATATATAGGAGGAAAAACAAAACTAATCGTCACGGAACTGGTAAGAATTCATCAGTCAACAATTTAAGTTATATATTATTGTCACGGTCTAAACGCTAATGTTCCGCTCGCCTTTTAATCTCAACAACGCAGTAGTGTGGAAACTGAGATAGGTAAAGCAAAGAGCAGTGTGTCCAGTTCGCTACAGAACAAATTTGATAAAGTGTTGAGTGGAATACAGGATACAAAACAATTAGTCAAATTAGTGACTTTTTCATTGTGGTGAATCTGTTTTGACTGAAGACGACCCCAGTTAAATTGCAGTGACTCGACTCTGTTTAAGTACGCTTCCGTGACATCTTGCGATGTCGAACGAAGCTAAAAGACAAAGTGACAACGGGAGAAAATTCCTCTTCAAGTTGCATGTGGTGAAACACTGCAATACTGGCATCAAACAAGAATTATCAATTTATTTACACTAATCCACAGTGGCGGATCTAGTAATCTATTCTTTTTCAGGAAAATGAACGTAATTTTCGAAAACATTTAACTTCCCACTGGTGCAGAGGGTGCACAGAGGCAAATTATGCTGTCTACTTGAAAATCGACAGTTCTTGATCAAATAAATGATGTATAATTGAGCATGTTTTGATATAGTAAATTTAAATGTTTGGTCATATCTACCCATGTTTAAGGTCATATTTGCATGTAAATTTCTCTATTTTTTTGGTCGTAAATATCCGAACCCTAGTCATGTCATAGTGATGGTGATGTTCGAAATTGTTTCACACAAGTTTGAAAACTTGAAAGTTTCGAAGCCGCTTAGTAAATACCTACTTCCTGGCATATCTTCCCTTATTAATTAAAACAACTAATTTAATTTCCACCATCCCAAACACATTTACATAAAAATAAATAATGTTAAGTTAGTTAATAATATTTTTTATATTCTTAGTATAAAGGGAAAATGGCAAATGCCGCAATATGCTGCAGCACCAATAACTATGTTAATCAAATATCATCTTAGCTGTGATGATACCCTTATCAATTCTATCTACAATCATATTTTCCTGCTTGCAAGTTAGCTTTCATCCATGCACTGAATGCGCAATTAACAGTGCAGAAAATTACTTCAAACTTTCTTTTAGTGGAGACAAAATTACGTACTAATCAGTAGGTTAAAATAGACACAAATAACTAAATGAAAACAGAAAAATCTAAATTGCGTTCAAAATAGTTTGTTGTGTGATCAAGAAAGAAACAAAAAGAAAATGCAAGTTGAAATTCAAAGCACCAGGTTGAAGCACCATAAATAAATAAACAGCCATGACAACAACAGTTATTTCTCTTAAACTCTGTCGAATTTTCCAAGAGTATTTATTTTAACTTTTATTTCTGAACAATATACATTAATACTGTTTTCTACAAGAAACTTTACCATAGTTCAAAACACAAGAACATCTTCTATAGCCAAAAGATAAATAACAATGTTGCAATTTAATTTTCTCACTGGTAACGACAGTTTCTCTTGATATTTATTTTTAATGGCATATGACACTGACATTTTTGCAGTCTTAGGTATATATGGTACGTATTTACGCAATGCGTTTCCTTGTTGTTTCTCATTCATTCCAAGGCATTGAAGTAACTCAGTCACGTATCTGCACTGGTATATTGATATACCAACAGCTGCGGAATTCCCAGCTAATCCGTTTCAGAATTTCCTCGTTTGCGCGCGTATGCTTTATCTTATAAAATTGCAACAAATCTCATTTCCTTCAAATTCCTTCACAATCACGTATATTCCTATATACCGTTCAACAAATCCCAATCAATGGGTGCCTTAAAACAACTTAATGTGTGCAGCAGCACGTATTAGTGGTTTGTAAGGTTCACGCTGAAAAGGCAGCTGTTGCCAATCTTTTTCTTCGTTGACGGCTGTCTGAGCACTACACACGCAATGTAGTCTCTAATCGTTGAGCATAGGTTCCTTTATTCCAATATCACTACTGGGACTTGTTCTATTCCGATTTATTTGGAGGCGGTGTGTTGTACTCTGTACAGAAGTTACCAAACTGTGATCTGTTGAGACTTTAGCCCTAGTTTGAGGTTTCATTTTCCTTCTTTTTTTTTTTTTTTTTAACATATCTAGGAGATGGAACAACCTGGGATGTGTGATAGAAGTAAAAGTGATCTCTTCCCACCACTCCTGTTTTCTCGCCCATCATTATTCTTATCTCATTCTTAATCTGTCCCTTACAGACATCCACCAGTCTCTTTATCCATTTCCTCTCTTCGCATGACTTAACCGGTTTCCTGTATCAAATAAGTTATCGATTTTATTCTACAATAATTTAGGCAAACTAAATTAATTTCTCTCGTTTGTAACACATCTAAAAATATATTTGACACACATAATAAGTATCACACAGTATACCACCCCATTTAATAAACGGTTCAATCTGTTACAACGTAGTCAAAACGATTTAATTGCAGATATTTCAATTGGCAATTAGAATTGGAAATGTTACAATGGATTATACGTATATTCTCCAAGAAAGTAGAATATTTGTATAATGTTTTAGTTACATTCACAAATGATGAGGAAAAACAAAGTAGCGGTTAATAAGAAACACGTTTTTTACCACTCCAAAAATGTAAACAAAATCTTCCAATTTTTTGCCGAGAATAACATGCGTTAAATTTGAAGTTACATAAAAGTCTACAATCAAAAAAAAAAATAAAAAAAAATAAAAAAAAAAAAAAAAATTTTTGGAATGAATAGAAATAACTGATATTTTTTGTCATATTAAGCCAAGATTACTTTAAACTTTTTTCTGATTAACCTCTTGACTGTGGTATTTTATTTGATACCTTAAAGAACTGTTATTTTGATTTAGCCACAATGACAGGCAGAGGAAGAAAACGTTTAAATCATACTAACCAAAGGTTTTGCTATTTGTAATGATACTAGCCATGCAATAAGGAATTAGCTCAAGAGAACACGAAAACTACACTACACCACAATACTGAAATTAAAAGTAATCTTACCTAAACTAAAAGCGTTCACTAACAGAATAATGGCAATATTCAACTTTTGTAGCAATTGCTCCAACTAAATTTAACTACTACTAATGAAATAAATGTTTGAGTTTCCGCAAACAGAATAAAAGTAAAATCCAGAATCCCCCTCCCCTCCCCCCCCCCCCCAAAAAACTTTAGTACTAATCAACAATAAATGCGCATGGCATAGCTGGTCGGGATATCTGCGAATGGTTCAGCTTCGTCACCTACCAAGTTGTCATTTTTTTCTGAAGAACCCAGTAAAATGATGGTATCCGCCAAAATTCCACAATGAATATTTCAAACCATTCTTTGAGAAATGTTTGGTCATATTTTGACTGTTTAGGTCACATTTATCCATTTTTAAGATCATATTTGTATGCATATTATTTAAATTTTTGGTCGTAAAAAACCGAACCAACAAGGAAAACATACAATGTTATCTATTACAATTTATCACTCGAAGTAAAAATTCCTGCATCAGAAACATAATACTACTTGTTGACTAAGCGCTGTTGTGGTTCAGTGGTTAAGGCGTCTGACTGCAAATCGAAAGGTTTCCAGTTCGAATCCCGTTCTCGAATCCAATTTTCGAGGTCTTTTAACTCGACCTTCACCTCTGACATAGCTTACCGTGTGTGAGGTAGGCCAGAAAGCTTCCGTGGTTCGGATTCCTCGTAATCCCATAGGCCCTCAATACCAGGTAGGATTACCGGATTAAGGTATGTTAGGGTACCCAGGACAAGTGATGCACGCGCGACTAATCAAGAACTCTAGAAAAGAACTCTTTCATCACTACTAAAATATTCTCTCCAAATTCCTTTACGTAAATCCGTAACTTCACACTTTCAGAAAAATTGTTTTCGGCATGGCGGTACTCACTGATCCACTGCAGTTTTAACACTGACTAAGGATTATTTTCAGAACTATTAGCAACAGCGAGATATTGAATGACGCGACTCGACACAGGCATGCTGCTGCTGCACTGTCGAGATTTAAACGTGGTTGGAACATTATCGTTTAGAGAGTGACAATTGGTATAACTTCTTGACTGGTGAATTCTGACCAATTCAGCGACAATCAGTTTTGTTTGTTCCTTCAATGTATTAAAAGGCGGGCAAAATATTTTAATTTCTTCTCATGTATAATTTCTAGTAAATTCACGGGACTATTAAAAAATATGACCATAAATATTATCGTAATATGACCAAACTAGGAAAATGGCATGAATATGCAATTATATGTTCTATAAAATACATTTAAATACAATTAGAAACCTTCAATCAGTGTTTAATTCAGCATTACAGATCAAAAAAAGACAGGAAAAAATATCGTTTGTTATAAAGATCTGAACCATGGTTATAACCATGTCTTCCATTCTCCATTCCGGTATAGGTCATTAAGAATGACCACGGCACCAGTAGTGTTCATAGATTTTTTGGGTGTTTATCATGTGAGATGACTCTGACAGATTAACTTCAAATTATTCATACCGAGACTAATAGCGGTGCCGGGGAAGGCGAGAATTCATTGCATATCAGTTTTCAGACCCTGCCGCGGCAGGGTGCCGTTGCCCTGCAACTGCCTGGCTCGTTTGTTCGCGTTGTTTGAGCGCGCCCAGAATTTTAATTCCACCGTAAGCCGATTCCTGTTCCCGTAAATATATACAAAGGGCTTTGCCCGTGAGTGATTGATGTGATGCTGCAACAAACATTGAAACCGGCTGCGTATCACTGGTATTAAAATATCAACATTTTTAATGCGGCATGAATTACTCGTTTCTGCACGCATTATGCGCGGCCGCTGGACGGCTGTGCTTTAAATATTGGCTTTGCTATCAATGTTTGATGCTGGTTTTTTACATGTATATATACGTATTATATTGTTTTGTATCTGAGGTTGTCTGATGGTAGTCACTGAAACGAAGGATATTCAGGGATTTTACCACTGATTCTTAGGTTAAAATACTAAAAAAATTAATACTGGCTGTAACGTTATTGAGTGGTAAGAGAAACAAACACTAGGGTATACTGAAGTATTTTCTTTCTGTTAGTAGCAGTTTACGAATACCTGTCTGTATCTGAGTTAAAGTATTAATTTATTACACTGAAAACTGTATCAAATCTTCTTTTTTCTATCTTTTACTCCATTGTTTCACAGAAACCGATTTTACTTCACAATTCTGACAACTATGTTTAGCAGCGGCTTCTTGGAATGTCTCTCCCCACCTTGTTAAGTGCGGATGTGGGGTGGCACAAGGCCTATGTGAGTAAATTTTGAGTTGAATGTTAAGTCTTATTTTTATTTTTGTAAATGTATTTGAGACGGATACTGGTAAGTTTGGCAGCATTGCTAAGGAAAGCCACATAAAAATCGTTACCATGACCTTCCCGTTCTCAGTTTATACGAACAGCTTATCACCTCGAAGTCGACGCACCCTAAAGCCCTCAAAACAACAAAATCTGGTTATACGTGCTTCTTAGTTTACATTACACTTGAAATAACACCCAAATTATATGTCAATGAGTCTGTAATCAAAGAATGACGTACTATACAAAATGTACAAAACACTGTAAACATTGATAAAAATCTGATAACGCACCGCTAAGCTACCCGTTCATACTATGAAATTATACAGGGCAATAAAATATTTACGAAACGAAATATCCCATCATGTGCGACTTACACTGACATGCTGAGGGGCTCCATAACTGTTGTGTATAAAATTGAATTAAATAAAAGATTATTTTCAAAAAAAAAAAGAAGGAAACAGTAGTACTCAAATCGTGTTCATTATTTGTTTTACGAAACTGTCTTTCAAATAGTATATCTAACAAAAACACAAGATAATTTCAGTTGAAGATTTTAAAAATTTTCTGTAAATGTTCATACAAATATTCTTACCGAAATTTACAAAATTTTCAAAACGTATTTTCGCGATATGTCCTGCATGGTTTCAAAAAATTCTCTGTGGAAATATTAAAAAAAAAAATTGACTGAAGAACGAAATTTGTTGAAATATTCATTTTTCGAAACCCATTAGCTCCGTAATAATCCCTACAGTTTTCCTGTAATCATTGGGAACCTAATTCATAATTTAAATTATGAAATAATTATTGGAATACTGGTTTCTTTAATAAAGAGGGTCAAATAGGGTTTTCATTAACAATGTAAAAATCAAGGAATAAATAAATGTCCAAACACAATATCACCCCTGTTTTCTCTGCAACGTGGAGTATGGAGAATAAATTATAATTTGTAAATATGTTAAAAGGAAAATATTGGAATGTGCGATGATAGAAAATAGTTTGAAGCCAGTGGGGGCTCACCAATATTAACTAAAATGAAAAATGCTCACATTTTACGTAATTAGGGATACTGGAATCTTATTACTATGTATTTACAAACAGAAAAGCAATAACCAGTAATGAAAGTTAAGAATATAAATACGGTTTTAATTTTTGCGAATGAGAAATGAAATCGACGATAAAACATCGATTATACTAGTCAGGGCAAAATAAGCATTATTAACAGAGACGCAGACACCAGTATAATGTATGCGAGTTCAACAATGAAACCAACCTTGTTGTATGATTTAAGAAGCAAAGTTATATGAAAGTTATATGAAAAATGTTTGAATGATTGATGTAATCAGAATAAATATGTAATGACAAGAAATAAGACAAAGAAGACACGATATGAGGGCAAGTGCCTAACGGAATAAAAATGTAGAAGAATGAAATGTTGAAGAGATAATGGAGAAGAGGGGGCACGGCAAGCTGATGGAGAAAGCGGAAGAAATAAGAAGAAGGCCTGATAAAAGGGACAATTCAGTTCGAATTAATTCGGGTGAAAACGCAGAAAAACGCTTATTACTTGTATTCTGAAATTAAGGGATATTTTTTGATGATTTAATGTGGATTTTTCTTGTCGGGTTATTGCGAAACCAAACGAGAGAGTTTACTTACAACCCTAAATCAAATAAAAAAATAGGTTTAAGAACCGTTATGACTTAAAGTTATATAGAATGAAAAAATTATTGCTAAATATTGGATATTTTAACCTAACGTGGTGGCTGAGCCGTTAACGTTCTGGCCTTGCATTCGGGTTGACGCCGGTTCGAATCCCCGTCCAGGTATCCAGATTTGGGTTTTCCATGGTTTCCCCAAATCACTCCAGGTGAATGCCGGGACGCTTCATTCAAAAAATTCGCGGCCGAATTCCTTCCCGTTCCCTGTCTCCAGTCCCATATCGCCTCTTATGACCTTAGACGTCGACGAGGCGTAAGCTCACAAGTAAAAGAAAAAAAAGAAGATATTTAAGTGTGAATACTGAACTGATTTAAAGACAAGTGGACTGAAATGGACAATGATGTTTCTTTCTGTATGTGTAATGTAGAACAAGTAAGATGTACACTGTTGAAGCGCGCTTACTGATGTCATTCAACAATCATTTCATATTTAAAATTACTTATGTTTTGGTGTGACATGCAGCAAGATTAGATACTGATAAAGTGCACTAACTAATTTCACTTGATCTATGATGTCACATTTGATACATTAACGAAAGAAAAAAAAGATGAGTGTGTGTCGGACAATATGTATGAGCATTCAGACAAAAGAATTGATGTTTACAACATCTTATTAATTATGTCGTAATGTCGGTGCTGATCTAACGGTATCACAACGCCCAATCATTTTTTTTACTAATTATATTATTATCATGGTATTATTTTTTAGATTAATTATAGATATTATGAATAATTGTATTAATGTTTGTATCCTGGCGGTATTATTTCCCCGTTTCCACATATTGTAGTTTGTATCGTAATCGGTGTAGAATTATTTTATTATCTCTATGGAGTAGTAGCATAACAATCTTTGGTTTAACCGACTGAACGAACAGTGTTCGCTGGGCGAGCGAGCAGTATGTTCCGCGCTCGTTCTGTTGAGTCGTATGGTGCGAGTTCATAGCGTCAATGTATGGAAAGTACGCTAGGACGCATTCGTGGCTCTGATTCCATATTAAACTGTATCTCTCCCATACCTGGTAGGATTACCGGGTTGGACTAGACGGCTACGATAGAGGCGGAGTGCGCAGCCTTTAAGAAAGCCTGTCAACAGGTCATTACAAACACGTGAGTTTAATTTACTACTAGTTAAAAAATATTGTTGAATGAATTAGTAACTCGTGAAAATGTAAAATGAATGTTGTAAAAAAGTGATTCAAGAAACGGAGTTAGTTAAATTCAATAGTATTTTGAACTGAACAGTGTAAAAATAATTATTCCGTGTGGTCGTAAAGACCTGGTGACAAGGTTTCCATTGGCTGCTCATTCCGCCCCTGTCGTAGCCACCTTAACCTAACCCGGCAATCCTACCGGGTACAAAATACCCATAGTTTAAGGTGGAATCCGAACCACAGAAGCGTTGTGGCGTACTTCACATTACACAATCAGATGTGCTGGAGGTGAAGGTAGAATTAAGAGCCTACGAAAATCCCCGCCGTCACAGAAATTTGAACCATGGACCTCCAGTCACATGCCTTAACCACTGAGTCACCAGTATGCTCATCGGCTTTCATAACAATACCTCCCGTTAGTTTGATGGTTATATGTCATTAACTATACTCAGAGCTGATGGTTAGCATGTGTTTAGTGACGATAAATGGGCCAGAATCATTCAAAAACACGCCGTTATCACCAATTAATGTGGCAATATTAATAATTATCATGGTTCTTCGATAGCGGTCTTGGTAAATTACGACTGTGAATTAACCATACTAATTGAGCGGAAAGCTTACGAAACCACTAGTCGGAGTTTGATGTGATTTTGAATAATGTATAGCCACTAGTAACGGGGGTAAAATAGGATAGGTTTAATTTTGATTTGAAATCGGAGAGCAGAAAAATTTAAGATAAAAGTGTCCTCACATTTGTATCTATGTTGAACGCGATATGCAGTTGAAATGATTATTATGATTTTAGATTAGGAATGACTGAAATTCTAAGAAATTAAGTTTTTTCCTCACTGGTGATGATTTAATTATGACACGAGTGGGTTTTATCCGTACAGTACATTCATAGTCCATTTGGATGAACAGCTGGTTATATATGGCTTTGGATGATAGCAAATATTTCTCACCAAGTGTCAGTTTAATATGCGCAAATGTTGCAAATAATCGGGTTTGTCATGATACGAAGATCTCGAATTGAATTAATTCTTTTTTTTTTTTTTAATTGGGATGGAACGCATGCTCCGGTTGTGATTGCCGTAGTAATCTAATTACACTTTTTTCGTATAATTATTATTATCTTATTTACTTTCAGTGTTAAATTACTCCTCCGTCCAGTCTTGCCATTTACGAATTTTAATTTTAAACTCGTCCAAAGACATGAAGTTATTGGCTGTTGCGTCTTTGAGATTTGAATAACGGCGTTCACAGCTGCCAGCTATCTCTTGCTTGAAATTTAAAACTTATGAATATTGAGTTTACTTCTCAAGTCTGCCGACATCATCTGCCAGACTATGAAGAACTCTGTTGCAACCTGCCTAACTCTTGCCCGCTCGGTACACCACACAACTCAGACACCTTGACTAAATTTGCCTAGCCGATTCTGCCGCCTCAGACTGGTTGGTTCTAACTAGTCTCTCTCCCGCTCAAGCTCGCTAACTGCTCAGCTGCAGCTGCTCAACACGGAACCTTAGGTGCCAGAGAGTTGGCCTCATGTATCAGGGGTTGTTATTAATTAATTGTTGAGTTCGGCATGTACAGTATTTTACATTCTATATTATTACGAGAAGCAGAGATAATGCCATGCTTGAGAAAACATAAGAAACTATAAGTAGCTAAGTGGTGGAAAAAGACGAAAGCAATTAAAAAAAAATATATCTGACAGCGACAGCCTCCAATTTACAGCTACACAATACTCTCTTCTTGGCCTGTGAACACTAGGTATCATAAATCTTCGGCAGCGAGCTTGCACCATTACGAAACCCTGGGGAGGCATTGAGCTGGGTTTTGGAGCGTTGACAAGTAGTTAAAATGCACAACGACAGATCTAAGTGGGGCAGAAGATCTTACCTGTAACACGACCGTGGAGGGTGTGCGGTAACGCTCTGGCCTCGCATTCTGGAGGGTGACGGTTCGAATCCCCACCCAGGCATCCAGCTGGGGGTTTTGCATGGTTTCCCCAAATCACTCCAGGCGAATGCCGAGAAGCTACCTTCAAAAATCCAAAATCCATGACCGGATTCCTTCCTGTTCCTTGTCCCCAATCCCATCTCGCCTCTAATCACCTCAACCACAACGAGACGTAAGCCATAAAAAAGTAAAAGAAAAAAACACCTGTATTGCTCATTATTATCAGTCTTTGAACACTTCAAAATAGGTTTAGCCTGGAGATGAAATTTTACACAACATCGTTCAAGTATGGTGATGTTCACTGTGATTTAAATAAATTTGAAAAGAGTGATATTCAATTTCGACATTAGACCATTTTATTCAATAATGCATCACAGGTCAATACAGTTCATCAGGATTGTTCGCGTCATCACCGAGCGCGGTGGCTGTGCGGTCACGATCTGGCCTGAATCCCCGTCCACCCATACAGACTCTGGTTTCCCATGGTTTCTAGAAATCACTTCAGAAGAACGCAAGTATGGTTGCTTTATAGACACCATGGCCGAATTCCTTCATTTCCTTGCACGCCAGTCCTTTCTCGCCTCTAATGACCGAATGATCTCAATGAGGCGTAAAGTTTATATACATAAAATATCAAAAGCGTTATGAGAAACGTTCTCGGTCTGTCAGGCCTCCAGAAAACTTAGAAATTTAAAATTGCACTAAAATTATACACCAACTAAAAGAAAAATAATCCCAGATTAAGCAAAGTATTTAACATTAACACATTGAATAAACGAGCTGTAATAATTTTTTTTTTCATATTATATTCCTATTTATGTAGCAAAGAGTCGTGATGATGATTATTTGTGTAGCAAAGAACAAATTTACAATAAATCATAAATATTGAGGATTCTACAATCGCGAAACAAAATTACAATTTGTCTTGCAAAGAATTCTGAAATTGGTAGCACATCAAATGCATATTTGCTCTCCTCCCTCTCAATTTCCGAACGCATTCGGTTTTTTCTCTTCGCGCGTGTTGATCTATGGCAGAGTGGTGTGAATGACCCGAGGTGTTGAAGTTGTGTTGTGTAGTCAGACTTTGTTGGTGGCTAATCTCATTACACTCTGCACACCGTACCCCACTCACTCTACGAGTGCTCTCGTTAAATTTCGCCGCTCTCTTAATTAAATTGTCAGTCTCAATAAGCTCCCCGGCAGCGCTACAACGTGAGATACAACGTAATTTACGCCAGGTAAATATGTTCGCAGAAGATTTCGTTCACGAGAATGGACAAGAAATTACAGAGAGAGGAACAGAGAAAGAAACGAGGTATCCCCACAGTGCCACACAACGAGCTTTCCTAGAATAAGCCTGTAATTACTTTTGAAATTGGAATCTTGTGGAATTTGCCAAAGTATGACTGAGACCGGTGGGTGAGCCTGGTGCGACGTGGATTTGAATCCACGTCAGGGCATCCAGCTTTCGGTTTTCCTTGGTATCCCGAATATCTTTCCAGGGGAAAGAAGGGAGGATTTATTCAAAACGCCCTGGCCTTATGCCTTCACCTCACTCCCCCAAATTATCTTCTACCTTAAATGATCTCTACGTGGAGGAATCGTAGAATAATAAAGTAAAGAAACCACAAAAAACAAATTTTGGTTATTAATATATCGCCGGTAAAGATTATGAATCAAATATTTGTTTGGGATGGGAAATGTATACATGATTAGTTGGCAAAAATTCCCCGAGTGATTGATGTTTGTTTTGCATGATTTTTTCCCTGGCGTTTCCAAATATTATAAACGACAGTTTGTCCAAAATATTAAGATACGGCCTATTATTCTTGTGTCATTAAATAATGTTTTCTATTACGTTAAATTATGTAAGCTGATATCAGGAAGGAGAGAAGTACCTAAGTGTTGAGTACAGTATTCCATATACCCCGCTCTGTACTTACTTACTCACCTTACTTATTCGCCTGTTATAGCTGTTTAGTTTCAAGAAATTGGTGTAATGTTGGCAAGTGACTCTCCCCATCTGCGAACTTTCATATTAAATCGATAAAACGTCTAGTCGGAGGTTAGTAACTTTCTGTCGCTACTAATTCCCATGTCTATTTTTTTTTTGGTCATGCTCGTTTTGGACGTGACTACTAACCTGCCATGATTGTTAATCCTCGTACAATCTACATATGGATATGCCGCTAAAGGAGATAAAAAACAGTTTTCTCTGTCGAAATAGTAACAAGTGTCAGGTGCCGAAGCTCACTTACTGATCACGGATGTATTAATTGCTTGATTTTACACTGAGTGCATTTTCTCTTGGGTTTGTATATCATTTCTATGTATTATTGGTGAATTTTATGGTAATTGTTTGCAGAATAATTTGGAATACACGTTAATGATTATTACTGTCCTGTATTAGTAATGAGGACTTCTACGTTAAATTTAGTTCATCGTAAGAATGAATTGATGTTACTTTTAATACCTGCTTTTAAAATACCATTCGGGTCACATTGTAATGCTCCTGATTTTTTTTTCAGATAAGGTCTGTCAGGAAAGTAAACAGTGCACAGAAAAGATCTGCATTATAGAGACTGTGTTGTTGCATGGTTTATGTTAGAACGCTGTAAATTAATCTTATTGGATACGCACTGAGGTCCACATTTAAATGCAAAACACTGCACTTCTCAAATGGTATAGAGGAATGGTCGGAACATTATTCGAATTCGTCCATGTAGTGAAAAATTGTAACGTTCATATTTGTAAATACGTAAGCAGAGTGAAGTGTCCATTACGAGTAAGAGTTTAACGCTTCTGCTAAAAACCATTGCTTCCTCGAAATATACAAATAATTATAGCGTTCAGAGTATCACAATAGATTTGTGAATGGAAGCCTGGTTTTCTAAGTGGTCTCCCTCAGTAAGTTGTCATCGAAGGCAAAGTTTATATTAATCTACAAGCATTTCCCGCTGCTTCGCAGGCGCGGAACTTGGCATGTGTAGAAATTCGTGTGGTCTGTCGCTTTCCGAAACTGGTACTAACCTTTTGAAATTTGGAACAACTCCTTCCACAAAATGTCCTCTTCACGTTTTGCACTCTCCTTTTTCCTAAAAATTGACACATATTAAATTAAAAATGCCGAAATATGAGTGCGCAACCGCGAAATATTGCCAACACTTTATAATTGACACAAATTTTCGGTACCTAAACAGTCTCGTTTCGTCATAGAGGTCTTGGATAGGTTAAAATTCGGCCTGGACCACGAGGAAAAAGTTTACGGGAAATTCGTTCTGCGGCATCCATCTCAGAAATTGTGCATTTGCTTACAATGGTTTGTCTCCGATCGCTTGCATCGATTCTAAGATGGCAATCGTTGTACTACATCTCGGACAAATATTTTCTATTTGTTAATTTAGTTCAACTTTTTACACCGAAGGAAAGCGGAAAGGACAAGGAAACATTACAATAATGGATTTAACCAACATTTCAAGACATTTTGTTAATTTTGCAGCGCCGGTTGCATCTAATAGCTGGGCGTCGCTCTCATATTTTGGCATTTTTAATTTAAATTGTGGTAACTTTGCCGAAAAAGGAGAGTGCAAAACATTATAACGAATCAGTTAATCCAAATTTCAAATGGTTAGTACTAGTAGTATGTAGACCCCCCCCCCCCTCCCCATCAGAAATACCGGGTCTATTGGAGATCACGATTCCGCTGCAACAACATTAAATAATATCGTTGTAATACTGCTGTAGTCAGTTGCAAGACGTATTATTTGCAAGCAGTAATTCCGTTGCAATACAGCCTCGACCATTATTTTCAACCAGAATTTAGGTTGCATGAGATTTCGTAATTCCATATGAATACAATCATATGCCATGATTAATAACATTATTATTTTCTTAATAACATCTATTCAACAACCCAAATTTTGAGCCATTTTCCTTCGCCGTATCTAAAAACTGAAGTAGTTAAATTGAAATGTAACCTGGACCATAAACAAATTTCGCCAAAGCCATCTGGAAATACACTCTGGACAAGCACATATATGTTTTGTTTTCTGGAGTAGCTTACTTAGCGATACACGTCATCATTAACATGGCATTCATTAAAACAGCTTATTAATTAACAATAATTGAATTTCTCATGCCATATATTTTTGCAAGAACATTCTGGGTCAGGCTAAATTTCAACCTATGGCCCTTACACAATCAAACATTTCAGATTCACCTAAAAACATTAAATGTTTCACTAACTACATTTTTGAATAATACTACTATATCCGACCACCGAAATTTGATAAATTTGATGGTTGATTCCTAGGTATCTCAATGGCACAAATCGAAAGCAAAGCATAAACTTTTCTGATATCTCGCTTAATTATCGAGATATCGAATGATACAAATTATTTATAGGTACAGTACCTTGTTCTTTTGCTGACGTTTTTCTTCTGGTCCGGTCCGTATTTCAACCCTACGGCCACAGCTCGTAAAATTACAAAACACCTATTGTGCATGCTCACCGTGTAGTTCCTAGTGCGAATTTGTTTTCTGGTTCAAGCAGCATTTCATCCTATTCATCTCAATTTTGAGATACGATATCTCAAGAACTATTACTATTACAACTATTACAATTACTCCGCGATTCACTAAAAGTGTTTGGCGGAGGGTGCATTGCACCTATCAGGAAAGGTAATGGTTTGGAAGGGATATACGGGATATGGCAGGTGGCACCCATGGGCTGTTGTGAGGAACCATCCCAGCATTCGCCTGGAGCGATCTAGGGAAACCATGGAAAACCCAGATCAGGATGGCCGGAGTACTTTATCGGAAGCTACTCCTGTCCGATTTTGTGTTTACTCGCACGGTAAATCCATTCTATTCCATTCCCTAATCGCTCGTGGAAAAAATGAGTAGAGAAATGAATCGGTTCTGGCCCTGATTTCTCTTATCTTATTTTCGTGGTCATTCCGAGATATGAATGACTAAGAGAATAATCAAAAAAATGGTATTCTTTACTTTTGAATTGTCGAGTTACAGAATAATTCATCACCAAATATGGCGTTGGAGAAATTTTTCCAGGCCACTTTTCAACCTAACCACCTCAAGTGTGGCACACGATATCTCGAGAACTGAGTAAGATATATATATATTTATAAAAGTAGCCTATTCTTTACTTTTGATTTGTCTCGTCGAGATATATACAAATCGATCATAAAATTTATTAAATTTCAGTAGCTCGGATATCATAGGATCGCCCAATATGGGTATTGTCTAATTTAGGAGCATAATTTATATCAATCAATTTCTTAATACATCATTTTGAGCTGCAACAGGGCTAAAACACTCTCAATAATAAATCCACTGTATCATAATGTAAAGTTAGCGGTTGTGGTTAGGTTGAAATGCAGCCTGGATTTCACAATCAAATTGCAGCGGTAATAAAACCCTTTAATACATATATTAAGCAATAAATATCAAAATTCTTTTATTCTTATTGAAGATTTAATATGTTATGTAGCAGTTTGAATAACTAATTCCGAAAATCGAATAATTACAGTCAAAGACAAATACTGTATAAACAATTCAAAGATTAGTATATTCATCTTTGGTCAAACTCTTTACAGTAAATTAAATATTATTAATGATCATTAGGTTTGATTCAAGCATTCCGTTTATTTACTGCAGTCCATAAAACTGAAAAACTAAATATTCGAAGTAAAAATACTAAACAGAAACATTAGTTAAGCCATGTGAATTTTCGTTAGATTTATGTGAAAGTAGTGCGTGTCTGAAAGTGCATAGTGATCCGTATCTCACAATTTTCCATATAGAAAGATTTTTAACTTTTTTAATTGTTTGCAACTTCCCATGGTACATGTAAGTCATTAGCTATTTTCCCAGATTTTGACTGGCACCATTACCTCTAAAAACGTGAAACCCACATCCAAATTGCTGCGGTACATATTGCCCGATACCTGGTACAGTAAAGAGACAAACGCAAGTTGCTTACAGATATATAATAGTATAGATATTACGTCGAGCGTCCTTTATCACCTCTTCTTTTATAACATTTCTGTAATCTCGGATACAACGTTAATAACTATTTAAGGTTGTTTGCTGGTCATCTATAGCAAAGTAAAGCATTATACTGATTTTTGAAACTAAGCGCGTTCTTGACGTTATTTGTGGCATGGAGCGAAAATTGACGAATTAAACCAAATTGCAAAAAAGTGCAACGAACAAAAAAATATCGTTTATGGAAGGTTTAAGGTAAGCTGAACAACTCTTGATGAGGTTCAATCCTCTAGCTATCTGGACGTGAAAATAGGATCAGTACTTAAGTTGGGCCATAGGTAAAGTTAATACTAGATTGCGATTTATAAGCTGACTTTTGACGAATTGTGGTTAATATACAAATGAGACAACGTGTAAAACTCATCTGGATCACTGGTGTTTTTTGTGGGATTTATATTAAAAAGGATCGAATACTAACATGAAGAAGGTACAGAGAAGAGCCGATCGCTGTGAGACTGCTTGTTATATAGCCGTGTCGCCGTTTTGAAGCACAGACTGGGCTGAGCTTGGCAGACTGACGACATACTGATTTAATTTATCAACAAACATGAGATCTTCCACCTTCAGAGAAAACCTGGCCCCCAACTTACCTGCGACGAAATGTCAGGAGAAATTAAATCAGGGATCTGACGTGCCGCACTGACGATAATATGTATTCCATCTTCATTCTTAGTGTTAGGGGTTGTAATGCAGGGAGGAGACGGTAATTTCGGCAGCCTCCACCACCTGTAATTTTGTGAAGCGTAGAGCACAGATGTAACTGTAGATAATTACACACGGCTTTAATCTCATGTTGGTTCCTCATTGAAGACTATACAAAAACGTAGCAAATCCTTTCCAAAAGCTGATTATTCCATTTGGTACTGTTTTTGTTTGGCTTGAAGCGCAATACTACAATTGAAATTACTGAACCCGTTGTTTCATTTGATTTTTATGTTACATGATTATTTCATCAGAGTTTTAGTACTATTGTTTATCTATTGATTTCATATTTTAAATGTTTTCGTTCAATCTGAGTATATGTTTTTTTTTAATCATCTGTAGAACTGCAGTTATAGCTACTTTTAACTATATCTCACATTTTCTTCAGGTTGTTTTTTAGTTCTTCGCCTATATGTCGTTTGTGTAATGCTTTATGAAATTAGCTTCTGACAGCAGCTGTGTCTTCCTGAAAGCAGGGTTCCCTTGTTATATTATTATTATTATTTTTTAAAAAGAAGGAATGATTTAAAGCATTTCATCCTTTGCTGAAAGCTCATTTTATAAGCGCCGGGCGCAACCTGACGATGTGAATTCCAGAGGCGCCGACTTTTAATTTAAACGATTCTGAGAAACTCACAAAGTAGGTGCAAACAGCTGGCAATAATCTGAGAATATTATTCAGGTTTACGAATCTTACGCGGTAGAATCTTTTATCGTATCATCCACACGAACGAAAAAGGAATGAAAAGCGAAAGTTCATATATGATACTCTTGCTTTAATAAGCGCGTTTATTGGAGAACACTTTTGGAATATCATCTGCATGATTTTCGAATAGGAAAAAAGCACGTTAATTTACTGAAAGACATGAACACTCAGACAAGTACTGTGTTTTTTGTCGTAGGTCTATATCTAAAGCCTACTTTCTTTGCAATGTTTTTAAGCGAAAATGTGAAATCATATAATACTGTTTCACTTACTCTGAAAAAATGTTTTTTTTTCTGTCATTATGATACGAATGTTGAGGAACTATCGCTGCAAGTATTGTTGCAATACGAGGAGGCGTCACCAAGTTTTGATTGTTACTTCGAAGTTATTCATCTAACAAGAAGAAATTTGATATAGCGCAGCAACTGATCCTTTGTATATCATGTTGAAATCACCGCTAGATAGTCTAACGTCTTTATTTTGATAACTGGGAAGTAATCACCAAACATCACAAGCCTTCATGACGGACGAAACTGAAGTCTATATCAACTAGGTTTCCTTTATTTAAGTGCTAACAGTGCCTACAGGTTCAAAGGCCTGCTATTTTGTCTAGTCTTTCAAAAGACGTTATTAGGTTTTCCACCAGAGGAACTTTTTTTTTTTTGCCTCCTTCAGACACACCAATTTCAAATTTCAATCCATATATTTGTTTGTGCCTTTCTCCGCGTTTCAACAAGCTGTTTTTTTTTTTTTTTTTTTTTTTTTTTTTTAACTGCTTAACGTCTTTTAACAGCGAGGTCTTTAGAGTTGGGAAAGGATGGGGGCCAAGGAATGGGAATGAATTCGGCCATGGCCTTTCGAAGGAAGCATCCCGGCATTTGAGAAAACATGGAAAACCCAAATCTGGATGCCCGGACGGGGATTCGAACACCGTCCTCCCGAATGAGAGGCCAGAACGCTAACCATTACACCACCACGATCAGTGCTTATGAATGTCATTTTGTGTGTCGTCAAAATTGTTTACTTCTCTCTGCAATGAATTTTTCACACTTGTCACCTCCTTTAATTCTTTTACAATGCAATATTTGAGTTTTTCTATTTAATCTTTAATCAATTCCTGAAGTTCCACCATAACAGAAAACAATAAACGTAGAACTTAAGTAGAAATCTTCCACCATAGCGGGATGAGAAATTTGAGGGTACCATTAGAGAGTGGAAAGAAAAGTTTCTAAAACATTACAGATTCAATAATATGGAAAATTTAATCTCATTGAACAAAATAGAAACCTGTAAAAAGCTGACAGAGAGAGAGAGAGAGATAGGGTCGGAAAAACCACTGTGCATCACTCAACAGAAAAAATGTTTCTACCACATGGTCTAGACTGAAGACCGAGAAACGTCTAACCAATACAACCTAATAACCTGGTAGAACAAATTCTAGCAGCATTAGATCGTCATTCTGTCCTTATTTCTTTTCGCTGTCATCAGTCTTACGACCTTCCATCCCTTCCTGTCATGCGCTTTCCTCTTCATTCACGCTTTACGACCTATATCATCAACCGTGTCTCAAAAATACAGGGCGTTCGCCGGAAAACGTTACCCTCCCAGTCTGTTGCCGTCGGCAACTTGCTAGGTCAATAGCGCCAGCAGTTTCCGCCAACCGGCACCGTGAATCACCGCACTGTTTAACACCTCCGCTGCCCCAACAGTGCATTGCAGTGACCCTTACATTGTTAAGAACGGTTTCTTTGCATTGTAGATAGTTTGTGACTTCAGTCTCTTATTAATCAGTGTTGTGAATAAACGTTTCTTTGCGGTTTGGCTGGTTTGGGGCTTCATACTCTTATTAATCTGTACCGTGTTTGAGTGTGAGTAAAATTATGGTAGTTACAGTTTGCAACAAAGAATATTTCTCTACGATACATATGTGAAGAAGAAGTCGTTTAAAAAGTGTCGCAGTAAATTTCGTCGCGAATTTCCTGGCGCTTTACTGCCAGCTAAATCAACAATTCTGCGTCTGGTTAAAAAAGTAAGAGAAACGGGTTCATTTTTTAACAAAAAGAGACTGTCGGTCAACCGTATTCTCACAGAGGAGAAAATTAACGATATCGCTTTTCGACTAGAACAGTCACCCAAAAAATCATTAAGTCAGTTAGGCCAGCGTGTGTCTCGAAATATGTTCAGAAGATGTGAAATGTGCATTACACAAGAGGGTCAACACTTCCAGCATCTTTTATAAGGTAAGCTAATGAATTACGTCACATTTAAATGCTTAGCACACAAGTTTATGAAGTTTATGAAGCGTAATTATTATGAAATAGTCCGCGGCCGACGGTCGAACAATGCCGGAAGCTGACCGCTCGCTCGCCGGGAGCAGTTTCTTCCTTGTAGCGCTAACAGTGGGTTGCGTTTCCCGGCGAACGCCCTGTACGATCCATCATCCTGTATCTTCTTTCCGTTAGACTTTTCCACTATCTTATTTCCTCACCCACCATTTCCAAAACACGTTGATTTCGTATTTTATCAGTGCACTTAATTTTCGGCATCCTTTTATAAAACCTCATTTTAAATGCTTCAATTTTCCTTTTTCTGGTATCCTTAAAGCCCATGCTTCACTACCATAAAGTGCTGTGCACCACACTTAGAGCTTCAAAAGTTCTTTCTGAGTTCTATGTCAATATTTCTCTTTCTCATGCAGGCTCTTTTTACTAGAGCTTTTCTGATTTTACCCATCATTCCTGCTTCGGCCATCATTTGTAATTTTACTTCATAAGCAACAGAATTGACTTATTTCTTTTACTGTATCCTATCATATTTTTATATTTTATCTACTATTACGGCTCTCATTTCTGCTATATTTCATCACTTTTGTCTTGATTTGGTTTCTATTTAATCTAAAATCTTCCTTCAATATTTTGTTTATCCCATTTAGTAACTTTTCAATATTTTCAGTCTGTTCTGCTAAGAGAAAATGTCATCAGCAAATCCTAGCATACTGAATTTTTCTCATTGAACAGATATAACACATTAAAAATTTTCTTTTAGTTCTTTTATTGGTTTCTCTACATAATGTAAAGTTCAATATTAATTAGGATAGACTACAATCTTGTTTCACACAGTTTTGAACTGATGTTTGTCTCTCACGATTCTCTACTGTTATCATTCAAATGTATTCTTCTATATTGATGTTTTAGAACTGAATACTTTAAAATTTTGAACACTTTGTCCCACGTAACATTATCAAATTTTTTTCCTAAATCAACAAACGCCATAAAAGTATCTCTGTTTTTCTCGATCCGCCATTCACGAATTAAAGTCAGAATTGCTTCACTTGTGCCACGATTTTTGCTAAACCGAAACTGATATTCACCTACCCTTTGCACTCTTGTGTATATCATCCAGGTCAGTAATTTTGAAGCTTGTGATGTTATACTTATGGTGCAGCTATTCTCAAATTTGTTGGCTTGCGGTTTCTTTGGAAATGTGTAGATGATACTTTTATTAAAATCAGTTGGAATCTCTCCTGTTTCGAAACTGTTTGATATAAGTTTGAATAATGTTTGGATATCCTGTTCTCCTATGGATTTCAAAAACTCTGCAGGTATCCAATCAATTGCAACTGCCTTATTTGATTTCAAATCTTTCAAAGCTCTATTAAACTCTGTGCGTAAAACAGATAATCCCCCAAGTCATCAATGTCGACATCGCCTTTTTTATCCAGTACATTTCTGTTCTGCATCCCAATGTCGTTGATTATTTCTGATTTATCCGTCCTTAGGGACCGTTTCCAAAACCTCGGGCAATATGGTGCTCTGGACCACTCCCCGCTCCTACATCCACCTTTCAGGACAGGCAAGCAATGGGTGACTCCTTACACCGGGAATCACTCAGTCCAAGAGTCTCTGCAACGTGCAGCACATGAAGGAGAGGTTGAAATTTGGTTGGTAGAGGCTAAACCCTTACATTCCGTTCTGTCCAGTCCAGAAAATAACTGGTGACAGATGGATGTTTCTGCCTCGTATGGCCAATGTGCAACACGAAATGATCGAAAAAGTAATGTAAAAATACTCTTAGTGAAATGTTGGAAAGATTCCATAAATAAGTGCCGAAAACCTGAAAACAGAATGCGCTGAAAATGTCGAATCGAATGCTTATGTGTTTCGGTGACTGGCGCAACCTCCACTAAGATAAATTTAAGTGTGGAATACCTTCCAAATACAGTCCAATTCTAGAATTGTATTGGAGAGTATTGCTTGAAATGTGTTTGAGCCATGCGCCTCATCTATAACGAGGTCATTAGAGGCGGTGGAGGAAGGGAGGCAAGGAACTGGAAGGAATTCGGCCATTGCATTTTGAAAGAACTAACCCTCATTCATCTGCAGTGATTTCGGGAAATGACGGAAAAGTCAAAATCTACTTGGCTGGAGAAGAATTAGAATCTGCGTCCTCCCGAATACCAGGCCAGAACTTTACCACTCACTCTAGGTGGAAAAGGAAAAAAAATATTCCTCTTTTTGTAACAGCCTACAAGTATCTAGTCACCCATTACATGCTAGTCTATTCCACAACGAAAATACCGTGTTTTGAAAGCCCAAACAAATTAACAACGAACAAATTGGTTATAAACTCTCAAATACTTCTACTGCTAATAATAATAAAACAGAAGCTTACAAGCTTAAAATATCTTTCATAATGAAGACGACACCTGCGTCTATAACGATGGCTCCAAGATCGGCGATAAAGCTGGATGCAGATTTCTGGATATGTATGCAGAATTAAGAAACGTCTGTAAACTCCACACTGAACAGACAATTCACACTGTGGAGATAGATACGATTATCAAGGTATCAGAAGATGCTTAGATCGTTGGGTTAAATACAATTGTGCCATCAGATTTGCGAGTCTCCATCATATTATTAGCAATGTGAGGAGGCGCCATCTGATATACAAAATAATCTGGGCTATGATGGTGTTGGAAGAAATTGGCAACTGTATTGCGTTATTTTACGTGAGATCACATACAGGAATAAAAGGAAGTGGGATAGCTGATCAGTTGGTGAAGTCAGAAGCTGTCACGTGTTTGATATATCCATTCATCAAGGTGGTATACTTTTCCTTTCCACCTGCGAATGAAATTAAAACACGTCGAAGGAAATCCTGTAGGAAGAAGACATCCAAAATCGCTTATTTTCCATTTTCTTCTATTTTCGTAGTGAGTTGAATGCTGAGTTGGCCACTATTCAGAACCAATTAATGCAAACCAATTAATCACAAAAGTTGAAACTGTAATATTTCTTATCCCCTGGCTGAAAATTATTATAATTTCTTTAACCGCTTTTTTTATACTCAGTACCCTTACCCAGCGTTCATTATACCTCTGAACCCTCAAACGCAAACATGTAAATTTAAATAGTATTATTATTATGTTGAACATAATTTTTCCTTCACAAGTTGGAAAAAATGTCCGTCCTGTTACGAAAGAGAACATGCATTAAGAGCGGTGTTCAGGAACTCTGTACTATGTTATCAAACTGTACAAGCTGTAACAAAATATGGAAATAAAATTCACTGTATACCGTCTAAAGGTGTAACAGTACTCACATATTCGAATATTTCTATCAAAGAGCTGCAGATTAAAAACGTATACTTTTGGAAAGATATAAATTTTTCATTAAAAGTAAAAAACGAAAATTATTTGAAGTGTTTGAAATAGTTTGTTGCATTCGTTATACTACATGCATGTATGTAGTGAACGAAAATTGATTGATTTACATTACAAAATTTGGCCTTTTTATATTCAACGATAATGTAATTAGTTGTCTGACAAATTATTATATACATTATTTACGTTATAACAGTTTCAACTTGGAATTTAATATGCTATATATCATTAGTTTTATGGTAATTTAAAGTAGCTAATTTATATAATTCTCATTAGGTTCATGGCTTTACGGCACGTCTATGTTGACGTACTGGCCTCGTATTCGAGTGGACGCCGGTTCGAATCCCGGTCTGGGCATACAGATTTTGGTTTTCCATGGTTTCCACAAATCACTCCAGAAAAATTTCGGGATGCTTCCGTCAAAAAGACCATGACCGAATTCCTTCACGTTCCTTGTCTCCAGTCCCATTCCGCCTGTAACGACCTCGACGAGGCGTAAAGCCATAAGGGTCTACGTCGTGGTCATTAGAGGCGAGAAATGTCTGGGATCGTTTTGTAGGAAGCATCCGGCATTTGCCTGGAGTGATTCGAGGAAACCATGGAAAACCCAAATCTGGATGCCCAGACGGGAATTCCAATTGGCGTCCTCCCGAATACGAGTTCAGAGCGTTAACCGCTTATCCACTACGTTCTGTCAAATTAGGTGTAAAAAATATGTAGAAAGAATACACTGCGAAAGATTACATTGCGAAAGGTTACATTGCGAAAGATTACCAATTATTTCTTAGTGAATGAAGAACAATGGGAACTAACAGAAGGGTAAGAAGGAACTGATAAAGGTAACCAGATCTAGAAACGAAAATGGGAAGTATAACTGAAAAATGGTGACAGGGAAAGTATTGTTAGGCGAGGAAAATAAGGTAGGATAGGAAACATAAACCCATCACTAACCACAGATGAAGACAGCAGGTTGCTATTAACTTCCTTATTTTCCAGAAGAAGAATAAGATATATAAAAAAATGGAAGTAATTGACTAAGTGTGTTACGGTACTATTTTTCTTATTTAACACACGTGGACAATTCTGCTTCAGTCACTCGAAAGCATTAATTTTTTTTTAGCTCTTCATGTTTTTTAACGTACTAATTTCAATAAATGAATTCTTTTGATTCCTGTTATCGATTTAATTATCACTCCACGTCTGCCTCAAGGGTGAAAATTTTCATTACAATGTTTCCTGTTTTAATTTAAGACTTGTTGTAACTATTGTTAAATATTTAAAATAAAAATCCGCTGATAAGCTCCAACAACAGTAAATAACTAAGAAACGAATTAGTAACATATGTCCTTTCTTTTCTTTAAATTATGAATGGTTTTACTTTTTTTAAATTTAAAATTCAGTTTTTGTAGAAATATGGCGCCTGGTAACCGCTTTTGACTCAACATGCCTTCATTCATTACTCCAGAGATTATTCTAAGAAACAAATATTGTGTGGACGTGATCTGCTGCTATGTGATGACGTAATCAGGCGCGCCGTGCATGCTACAGCGTTATCCCTCACCGCTTGTATCACCGCTTGTATCTCAGACTTTCCCCACCGCGATTTATGAAAGTCTAACAGACCGCTGATATCATCTACCCTCACTAACGCTGGATAGGCCGTTAATTTACTGCTCTTACGCCGATTGCTCTGCCCCAAGTCTTAATAACTGGAATATAAGATCATCAAACACGCTCGTGGAGGGTGCGGCCATCAGATATTGTAACGGTCATCTGTTTCCTAATGCGACATTCACAGACGTAAATACTCTATTCGGCCTTTTCAAAACTCACCATTATTTATACATATCTTAGCAAGATATTTTTCTTTGACTGTGAAGTGAAAATCAAAATTATTGATACTGCTATACATCATTTTATACTTCTTCAAAGATTAATTAAACTCGTCACAAAAATGCTACTGTCTTCCTTTCGTTACAATTCAACGGAAAATAATGATTCGTGAATCCACTACTCCACTGTTTGAAATTCAAACCACAGTCCAAGAAATTAAGAAGGAACTCTGACCCTGTAGAATCTATAAAGTTATTAGACGATAAACCATGTGGGAATGTTTAGCACCTAAAATAAATTTGTAGCTCTTTACAATTCCAGCAGCTATGGTTACAACTTAATGTCACGTTCTAGAATAAAAAAAATAAAAAAAATAATAATAATAATAAAAATGTATAGTTTCACGAATACGGCGAATCAAGATAAAAAAAATGTCCATAAAGTAGTAATGAAATACTACTCACCCGAATCAACTTTATTATAAGAATACCTATATTAGATTATCAGGAAACGTAAAATAGGACTGAAGAAAGTTACTTACAGTCTGTTAGAAAGAAAGTGTGCACTATTGTATGATTCTTAATCAAAACAAGAATTAGCGATTATGTTAATGCTTCAGTGATAAGCACTAAGGTTGCAGTCAGTAGGTTCTCGCTAATTGCTCTCTATAAAGAAAGAAATGTAGTTTATTTCTGAACAGTATCCCTCGATGAATGTTGTCCTCAATGAAATTCGATTAATTAGTAAGAGAAATACCTGTCTTACTTAATTCAAGTGAAAATGAATTTTCAAATCATGCTTTGTGTCTATCAAAAAGAAAATATATTCCTCAAAATTGTTCATTTTGAACATAGTGTGTAAATAGTTTATTTTACATAAATCTTATTTGTAACACTATTTCAGAAACAACAATCCACTAAAAATTATAATTTCTTAATAAAAAAAATGAAAATGAGCAAGCCTAGTTACGTGGTAAATAATGTACAAATTTTGACTTTATTGATATTGTGGATCGAAACTCTTTAATTTTATCTCATAATTTAAATTAAAAAAAGAAAAATTATTTTAGGTCCATTGTTAATAATCATTTAATTTTTTAAACTCTATGTTCTTCTAACAATTTTTTTAACTTACCTTATACTGTAGAAACTAGAAGTTCATTTTAAGATAAATGACGTCATGTTTAAAATAATTGCATATAATAAATATTCTCCATAGAATTTTTATCCAGCATTCCTCGTAATTCAGTAAGTAAAAATGAAAAACAAAACTAAAATAAATTAAATTCCAAAGATGCAGAAATTTAGTATTGTTAACTTATAACATCTCAGGTCATGCTACTAGCTGGCCTATAGGTTTAGAGTTATAGAGATATTAAAAATCTCAGCCGTAGATAATTAGTTTTTATACAGCACTAACCCCTTTTCAGCGATTGCTGAACAGAACGTAATATGCTGGCTCCAATAACCTTAGTTCAGAACGTCTCTGACATCTTGATATCATGGGATTTCGGGGTAAATTATAATTCTATGACACGGATTTATTCAAAGACTTGTGATGCCTTTCACGACTAAAAAAACGTTCATTTTAATGACTATACTATGTTAAAAACCAATTAAACGCGATTTTTTAAAAAAATCATATTCGTATTTTTCTATCAAGGGGTCCCGGAAATTTTTAGAAGCTGAACGATGAGTTTGACCATATTTTTTCTCGAATTTACTGCGGAACAAAAATGCAGTTATTTGTTTTAAAACCCAAGCAAGAAGACATTTTTAGAAATAAGATTTATGGGTGGAAAGAAAGCAGTGCCAAAATAGAATGAAATGTACGGGTCATGCAGTAGTGGCGCTAGCCAAAACCCTGTAAAGCTTCCAGTTAAGTAAGACAGACAGATCGAATGGCATTGGTAACACATTTTCTACATCCGAAATCTACAGTTCACAGAAAAAAAAAAATATTTATTGCTTTAATTCTAAGCTCTGATGGCTCGAGGGAAGATAGAATGGATATTGGCACCTTTTTTGCATGATCATAGTTCACATGTCATTGTAACAAAAAAACGTTGCTAGGAGAAGTTCGTAAATTAAATGTGGTAAGCAGTCACGAAACGCATTCTCTCTGCACACTATTAATAAATATCTCCATATACTGAAACCGTACCGAATAAAGTGTTCCAGACGAGAGAAAGATTAATACTCTATTTCCTTTACATATATATTAACACATTTTCAATTTTTACCTTTGATTCACAGTATTTAATTAGTTTTACCTATGGCCAATATCCTGTGCATATCCTTATTCATACTGATTCGTACCATTTAACAGATCTTTAAGGAATAACTCTCTCCGATGTACTAATACCTGTACTTGTAAATGTCTAACTCTTGTGTAAGGAAGGCGTGGGTTCGAATCCCCGTCCGGTCATCCAGATTTGAGTTTTCCATGGTTTCGCCAAATCGCTCCAGGCATATGCCGGAATTGTTCCTTTAAAAGGCCATCGGAAAATTGCTTCCCACTCCTTTCCCACATTCTTTTATCGCCTCTATTGACCCCGACGTCGACGAGGCATAAAGTCATAAGCAGCAGCAAGTACTCTTGTGTAATGTGCAAATTATCTATTCCAGGAATCCAAGAAGAATGAACAATATTGCGGGGATCAAGGACTCCTCAGCCAGGATCATTACAGATGAGTCGTAGTCTCTGATTCCAGTCCCTGTGTCTGAAACAGAGACCGCAGATCGTCAATTGTGCCGAATTCTCGTGGCCACTGGAAGGCGAGTTGAACTTTTCCGCCAGTGGCCGGTAGGAGGCTAGGACTTGCCCGTATCCAAGGCGACAGACTTCATTGGTGATGACATACGCCTCGATCTGCAACTGATTGCACCCCACGAGTATCTCCTCGCGTGCGACACTTTCCCCCTCTGGTACTGGTAATGGCGTCTTTAGTTTGAGGAAGAAAAGTTTGGCTGTATCCGTGTTGCTTTCTTGTAACGTAAAAATTTTAAATAGATACTATGTGAAATTTCATTAAATGTTTAGTATATTTTGTATAACGCCAGGAACAATGATTGGTGACTGCGGTTGCATTATACACTCTCTAGTTTCCAACGACAGATGTAGCCACTCTCATAAGGCGTTTAGAGAACAGTTCCGTTCTCACTCTGAAATGAAACTAGAGAAATCTCTAGGAAGGTCGCAAGACAGAGTATATTTCATGCGTCCGAAGGTTTTATTCTGTTGTATTAATTTTGAACCATTGCAACTATAGAATGCAAGGGTCGCCGGTTCGAATCTGACCTAGGGCACGGGTAGTTTTAAATGAGTGTTGTGTCCATGCTGTGTGATCCCTAGACTTGTTATTACTAGATACAATGGAAAATATTGATTTGAGATAAAACAATAAGAAATGTAGAGTTGGCTGAATTAATCTTAGGTCGAATACGATTTAATAATAATAATAATAATAAAAAGAATCACAATAGGCTACATGACAATAATACCTTGCGCTGGTGTAGGAGACCAGCAATTCATTGAACCTCGAAATATTTATTCCTAACATCAGCTTTAATAGAGAGCTACATGTACGAATCAAGGCAATTAATATACTTTCCGGTTTTAGCAATCATAGTTACATCACCTAGTATTTATGAGTTGATTCAGTAGCAGACAAATGCCTAGTGGTATTAGATATGTTCGAATTAACAGCGTACGAGCCTCACCGCAAGTAAGACAGGCTACCAGTCACCCACAGTCGTTCTGCTATTCCGGTCGTCCATGTATCCTATGATTCAGAACAGCGTCATGCTGCATTTGGTTGTGCTGACCTGATGAACTGTAGGCTAGTTTATTTCGTATCGCATGCGTGTTCGGACTATTTCATAGTGGTAGAGTAGGGATAATATTCTCCCATTCCATATAACAAACTGCTGGAAGGAAATGGAATTAAGCACGGAAGAATTCGTTCGCAATTAATGGTCAACACCCGAAGATTCCTTCCCATCCATGATAAAAAAAATTTAAGCTTGATATTTAACCTGAAGGTTGGTTGGACCCTCCCGAAGGAGGTATACCTAGCCTGGTATTCTAGTTAGGGTGGCCAGTTCGTTTTCTCCTTACGTAATCTAACCCGGTAATCCGAACAGGTAAAGGTGAACCACAGTTTTAACGAGGAATCCAAACCACGTTTCTGGCGTGTCAGATATGAAGGTCGGTTTAAGAGTCGATGTAAAGCCCTGCCGAGAAAGGGATTTGAACCTGGGACTTTTCAATCTCGAGTCAAACGTGTTAACAACTGAGTCACCAGGTGGTTCCTTGCATGGTACGAGATCCACAAATGTCCCTATAGACTCAATACTCTTAGCCATGGATGCTTCAAGCAACTTCTTTATAGACACGACTAACGACCTTTATGGGAAATAGAAGATATACGTAAACCACCTCCTGATTGGGTGCAGATTGAAGATGGAAATCGATCACTTCATAGATAGCCTCATAAAAGTGGGATGTCCGCAACCACTTGCGCTGCTGCACTTCTAGCATCGTTTGACTACATTGTTTGTAAGATTTTGAACGAGCATACCAGAAATACTGGTGCAGACATCTAACCTTACTATAAACAAACCTCTAACAGCATATGAACTTAATTATATGTATTGTTGTATTGTATGCAGAAGTTACGTCGTAAATGGAAAACAGCATTATACATGGAAGTGTAAATACCAACCTAAAAAAACACTTAACTTACTCTATATTCGAAATGTCCCCGATCTTGTATCAAGAAATCTTGGGATATATTGCATGGATAGTTTACTGTGTTACACATTCCGAAGAGAAACAAAACAGCGTAGGAGAGTTTGTAACGATACAGTGAGAGTTATGTGTATTTGTAAGTTGGTAGCTGCATGCGATCGCAGAGATGATTGAAGAATGGAGTCGCGCGGAGTAATATGTATACATTCGGCACGGTTACGCGAAGATGGTCGCGAGGGTTTGAACTAGTGTCGGTAATCAGTTAAGATCGAAATATTACTGTCGGGACGCTGAGTGAAAAGTTATGTGACACATGAAACCACGTTATCGACATAGTTTGCGTGCTGCTTTGAAAAAACATGACTTGCGGTCGACGGATCTTGTGAAGTGGACGACAGATCTGCGTAGCTTAAAACTGTTTTGGTGAACTTTAGCGGGGCGACTACTCACTTATTTTCTGCCTTGTACGCTCCAAAGCTGATTTCTTCAGTGACGAATCTATATTGTCTGGTGGCTAGCTGTTGGTTAATGTATTTAAAGTGTAATAAGAAATCTTTCGTGAACTTTGATTGACTGCACGTGTGTATACTTCGACCTGCAACATGTTTTTGTCTTTTAACGATGATTAATTTAATAAATAATTTAGCATAGCTGACCTGACTGGCGACCTGATGACTGACGCTATTAGAGCGTACGGGAAAACCTGGCTTCATTACTGTTATAAATTAAGTTGATTAAAGCGTCACACTCTCAGCCCCTACGAGGTAATTAATGGAAGTATTCTCCATGGAGGAGGAGAGTCACTTCCTGGTTCAGATCTGATAGCGTCTGATTGGTCAGGATCCTGGTGCCGTGTTAGATGGCGGCAAGAAAACGGCAAAGCAGTTCGGTGGACGGGGTTTTGTCAACAGCAGGCGGACGAGCGGCATCTCAAAGAGCAACAGGTCAGTCAGCTGGGCAGTGTTTGCGCCGTGCGCACACTTCGTTAGCAAATCGGCTCTGCGCGGCTCTGTCTGCCGGCCCGCAATTAGCGCCGTGTTTGCAGTCTGCCGGGCGGAGGTAAACATCAGACTGCAGCTCTCTTCGGCCGCCCCGGCCGTTGTTCAGTTTATGCTCATCGTCCAGTCCCATCCGCTGACAAACAGCAATGGCACAGTTGCTCAAGTACCGCGACGTCAATCAACAATAATGAAACACTGCTTTACTTTTTCTTACTTTACTTTCTTTACTTTAGGCCTTTCAATCGGCAAAGGACTGGGCGTAAGGAACCATTCAAAGAACCGTCTCGGCATTCTACTGGAGGTTTGGGGAAACCATAGAATACCGAAATCTGGTTGGCCAGATGGGGATTCGAACCAGCGTCCTCCTTAATGCGACACTACAGCTTATCGCTTACCCATAACGGTTAATTTTCAGCTTTAACCTCATTTTTAGGTTTTTTACTTCACATTATAACCTCATACCTATACACAGTATGTAGATTTCTAACTTGTTTTTTCCTTCTGTATAGTCCATTTTTCTATCCGGACGATTGGCAGCAAACTAACACATACCTGCTCCTGCCTCCAAATAGAATCTAGCTACCTACAATTCGAATTATCATGATGTCTCGTTAGCATAACCGCCGTTAGATTTCTTTCATTGCCCGTACTCACATTTTTACCTAGTCACTCTTGTTATCCACTACCACAGCGAAATAGAAGAGAAGACTGCGTAATTTTCGGATTCCACTAGCTGAAATTGTTATTGATTGAACGATTGGACGTTAAACTGCATGTTGTAATGCAATGAATTTCAAACTCATTAAAATTGCGGATCCTCTTTTTACAGATCAGTATTTTGCTAACCTTTTCATGAATACCAGTGTACTGATAGATAAGTCACATTAGGTACGAAATATCACCCAAAAATTACAAAGTTGACTTTTACTGCATACATTTTTTTTTAATAAAAGCAGTATCGCAGATAACACAACAAGGTAATGGTTGTTCCTTGAATAAGATTGTCAGCCTCCGTGCTGATGGCGGGATTTTGAACCAACATGTTATCAGAATTAAGAACAGAAAAAAAAAAAAAAAAAAAATGTTTTCTGAATGCAGTTGGCAGCCTTATCAAAAGTCGTCCAGTTGTCTGTCGTACTTCATCACAAACATCATCTTCAAACGTTATCATGAACGCTTGTACTATTTGTCACTTGGCATAAAACTTTTTTCCCACTCGGTTAACGCACAGTTGCATTTCCTTTTTTGACACTTAAGTTGTACTATTCACTTTTGAAACATTAAGACTTCTATGTTGCAGATCCAGATTAATTATATGAAGAAAAAAGTTAATGTTAGCCAAATATGCTACTTTGCACCAACAAGAAAAATTACACTGTTCACCGGCCTTTTTACCTGTTCAAGTACGACAGAAAAAGACGAAACTCATCACGATATTCGAAGAATCTTCATACAACAGTTTCTCTAGAAATCCATAGTACATTCGCATGTAAGGTAAAATTAGTACGTTCGTTATCAAAAGTTTCAAAGGAAGCATGAAAAACATGCAAATTTAGTGGTCAAACTTTGACGAAATTCACGATTTTAGCTAGCAGTTTGAGACTGTAAGGGAGCGTGCACAAACTACGTGGCTCAGTCCAAGGGGGGGGGGGCTGGAAGGCTACACTGGGCTACGTGGGGGGAGGGGGGGTTCCGAGCCAGACCACGTAGCTTTCCTTTCATAACATTTTTCACAGTTAAAATGAGGAACAGAACTCACAACAGCATGTGAATATTTATTTCCCTCAGTTAATTATCTCTGTATGTAATTTACAATCGTCTGACATCAGAAAATAGTACAAAATGTCTTCTGGAGTCAAAAAGGAAAAAAACTTCGTGCTACGTGGGGGGGGGGGGGGGGGGGCTAGAGGCAAAAGCCACATAGGGCTACGTGGGGGGAGGGAGGTTCCACAGGAGGCCAAAATGGAGCTACGTGGTTTATGCACGCTCCCTAAGGTATTCGTTGCTAATGCTTCTCTCTACGAATGAAGCAATGTGTCTACCTAATTTATTGTACGACGACTTTAACACGAGGGATACCACTTTCGTTCGATATGAGCCGTAGCTGGATATGTAGCTGTGGTAAGCTCTACACATTTTTTTCTAATCGGAATAATTAGCAATACAGCCTCAGCTTTATTACGCATAGGTGGCTTGAAAAATAAAATTACTTCATGAACTCTGCCCTCAAATTAATAACGAATAAAAATCGGTTCTACGGGTGGAGCCGCATCGATTTGTTAAAACCTAACGTTTCAGCCATCGTGCTGTGGCCTTCATCAAAGGACTGTCAGTCCTCTGATGACGACCGCGGAAGCATTCGCAATCAAAAGTTAACAATTCTGATTGAACCGCTACGTTCTAATCCTCTTCCAACACGGGAGCCACCAGATCTCACGTTCCCATCTGACGGACGAATCACTATGAGTAGCTTTGTACACCTCATTCCTTACGTAGTGTGGTGAATTATTGGATTTCACCCACAATCATGGTCCGCAATCTGCTGATTACGAGGGAAGTTTTTTTTTTTTTTTTTTTTTCCCTTCCTACCTCCGATTGCACAGCATAGAGACCAGACGCGTGGCAGGTGAGTGATGTGCGCAGTAGACGATTGCGCATCTTCCCTACCACACACACTGTTGTTGCCACGTTCGTGACTTTATTATGTGCCAAGCTGCAGTAACAGAAACATGATCGCGTTGATCAGTTCCCCCGCCAAGTGCGAGTTACGAAGAGTTATTCGTTTTCTGCAAGCAGAAGGGAACAGTGCAGCAGAAATCCATCGCAGAATGAGCCAAGTGTATGGAAAGACCTTTATGAGTGAAGGAGTCGTGCGTGAGTGGTGTAGAAAATTTAAAGAAGGCCGAACTGATGTGCACGGTGAAGGAAGTCAATGACGCAAATCTGTCGCTGCAGATGACCTTGTTCAACGAGTTGACTAAGTGGTAAGAGAGAACAGCAGGTTCACGATAAATGATTTATCAATAAAATTTCCAGAAGTGTCAGGATCTTCTCTGTACTCTATCGTAACAGACAATTTACGCTACAAATAAAATCTGTGCTCGCTGGGTCCCTAAAATGTTGACCGACGACCACAAATCTCACCGAATGGCGATAGCTTTAAAGTTCCTTGACCATTATCATGCAGTTGGAGAAGATTTTTTTAAATCAATTGTGGCTGGAGATGAGACATGGATTTGGTATGACACACCCGAAACGAAACAATAATCCCAACAATGGATGCACACTAATTCACTGAACAAACAAAAAAAAAAAAAAAAAAAAAAAAAAAAAAAAAAAAAAATTCAAAGAGACTTTCAACAACCGAAAGGTTATGGCTACCGTGTTTTGGGACCAAAAAGGTGTATTGCTTGTGGAGATTATGCTGTCGGGGACCTCGATTAATACGGCTGTTTACTGTGAAACTTTAAAACGTTTACGGAGGTCCATTCAGAATAAAAGAAGAGGCATGCTGATTTCTGGCATTGTTCTGCTCCACGACAACGCTCGCCCTCACAGTGCTGGTGCCACCCAGCGACTTCTTGAACAATTTCAATGGGACAGTTTTTATCACCCGCCATACAGTACCGACCTAGCACCAAGTGACTTTCAACTTTTTGCTGAATTGAAGAAGTGGCTAGGAGGCCAGCGGTTCCGAACCAACGAGGAGCTTGAAGACACTGTGATGACTCATTTAAAGTCATTGGCGGCAACATTTTATAAAGAGGGTGTTGGACAGCTTGTCCACAGATATGACAAATATCTTAATCTTCAAGGTGTTTATGTTGAAAAGTAACCGTAAGTGTACATAACAGTGGTTAATAAAAAAAATTCCAACTCCATTTGTCTTTTATTTATGGCCTATCGGAGCATAAAAAAAGCCCCTCGCATAAATTATGCATCAAGTCCCTATGAATAAAGTTTCTTTCACCACTAGGACTTGACCATCACGGTGCCGCTACTGACTGAACCTACAGGGCGGGTTATCGATAAATAATAATGTTTGATCTGGAAATTTGACATCGTTATCTCAACACAGAGTTATAAATAATCACGGAGTACATACTGGGGCCTTTCGGTACCTAGAGCTAAATAAATATACGGCGTCTGGTTTCATTAAAGCAGAAAAAAGTCGTGGGACTACGCCACCCTTCGCATTTAGGTGGCTTTCAAATTAGGCCTGTGTCCTAGGGTCCCGCTCCAACCTAATCGTTCGCTCCCACATCCGCAATCACAGGGCCATAAGATGGACGCCTGCCGCTGTCAGTAAAAGGTTTAGTGTGGGCTCTGAGACGTGCTGCAATTAGGCCGGGGCTCTGTATTATTGAGCAGGTGGCCGCGCACTTTATAGCGGCCTCGCCAAGCGCCGTAGCTTGCGGCTGTAACGCCGACCGCACCCCCAGCAGCAGCGGCCGCGTAAAACTCCGCCAGCGTTAAAAATGCAGCCGGCCTGTTGATTACTGGCATCTGTTTGAGTAGTCGCGTTCCACTCGTGCAGCTACCTTGATTCCGTCCCTACAGAAAAAATAGTTATACTATCCAAAATACCAGATACTCTAAATGTCTTGCATATTTACATCAGTAATTAAATAAACTATGTATTATGAGCATCAAATGGGATTTTTATAAAGGACAAAAATGTACAGCAGTTTAGCCCTCAATATCAGTCATCTTCTCAGATGGATTGGACATGTTCAACGAATGACTCCCTAGTCAGTTTTTATACGGTGAGCTCAGCACTGGCAAATGGCCTAGTGGTGCCTCCCTGAAGTGCTACAAAGACCAGTTTAAAAACCATTCAGGTCACAAACATAGACTTGAACACCTGGCACTACATGGTAGAAGACCGCGCTCTCTGGCGTAAAACCACCTCCACGGTTCTCACACACTATTTGAAGAGAAGCACTGAAGACGGGCAGTAGAGGCTCGTAATAGAAAAAAAGAAAAAAAAAGAAAAGAAAAACACTCGACAAACCCATCCACGTACACCACCTACAATTTATGTGCCTGCAAGTGAGAAATATAAACTCAGAAACAAGTATTGGCCGACGATGACGATTCCTTTAGTCTCATTAAGATCATAACGTAATGCAGTACTCAAAAGCATAATGAAAATATCTTAGTCCATAACATGAAGCTTGACTGAATTCTTCCGAATAACGTGTACTGAACCAGTGTGCCAGAGGTAGAACGGCCATATTCTTTTCTCAGGGATGTACAGTTTAACGTGGAATCCTAGTCACGGAGTGATTTGGCATGTCTCATTTGAACAAAACACAGACCGTAAAAATTAATGACCTTAGTGGGATTCGAAGTCTCGACACTGATATTGAAAGCGAACGCCGAATCCATTTTTTAATTTTTTTAATCATAAATTCATTTTACTTTAGTTAAGTTACGAAATATTTTGTACAGTGTTTAATGCATTACACAAGTAAAAGACGAATTTCTTCATAACCAACCATGAAGGATGCTGATACATCAGCAGGTCAAAATGACATGTACGCTGCTGCCCTTCTTACTGAATTAAGAGTTTTAAGCAAGAGAAAGTCAATTAAATATTGTACTCTTTATGCTTTCTTCTTGATATGAGTATAATGCGTCTATTCAACAATTGCTTTGAAGTTGTCTCAGTATTTCAGTATTGCATTTAAATGGTTGGCAAATGACTTCTTGTAGCGCCATAGCTCGTTTGTTTTCCGTCGTTAAATAATAAGAGAACTCTTGTATGATTGTAGATTCCACATGGCGTGAGTCCTTGCGATATTAACAACTTTAATTTTGTAATCAAAATAAAGATGGTCTAGCTATCTTCCTTTTTTTCTGGCCCATATTCATGTGATGAGCTATGGCCTTTGACTTTTTCAAAAGATTCCTCGTCACAGCTTTCATTTTCATGAACAAGTTCAACAATCACAAGTATTTTTTCGGCCAGCATATCCATAGTACGTTTGTAAATTGCTTCACCCATCAACATTGCTTCATGAGAAACTCAAATTGGAAATTCCGATGTAATCAAATTATTTTTTTTAGCAAGCAAGCTTTCGTAATAAACAACCGCATCTTTTAACTTCAAGTTCGACATTTCGCTGTATAATGAATTTTCACTGATTTCATCTGCAGGTTGTGATACTTTTGCGATTTCTTCATTAACAGATATTTTCAATTCACAATATTTTAAAAATTCGGATAGTATTTCTCAGTTCAGAACGCTCGAATCCCTGTGAAAGTGAAGACTGGAATATTATCTTTTATTCATATTTAAATTAGCTTTAACAGAAGTTTTATAAATAAAAATAATTATTATTATTTAATTAATAATATTTTAGGTAATTAACTTTATTTAAAAATTGTTATAATTTTTAAAAAGTTACGCGAGGTAGCATCGAACCCGGATGGCCAGCGTAACAAGCGAAGTCGCTACAGGCTCAGACACTTCACAGTGGCGTAAAAATCGATCAGTATATGAGCTACGCGTTAAACTTCAGACACCTTTTTCTCGGAATCTCTTGGTTAGTGCACTTAACTGCTTCACTGGGTGAATACCTTTAAGCTATACTACTAACCAGCATAGTCTCATTCCGAACTGAATTTCCTGGAATGTAAGGTCCTTCGCCTTCCCGCTGAAACCGATTTAAACTAAGGATCTTTCTATCTCAGTCAGCCACCTTAACCACTGAGCAACCGGACCGCTCCAATCAATATTAATTATTAATTTGTTCCTCCCGCGAAATTTACTTCCGAAGTTATATTGACCGAAGATTTTATTTTTGTTTTAATATCATATCACAATCAATTAGTGGTGATTTTTTAGAAAAATACTTTCATTTAGCCCTGGAGATACGTTACACTTTACAAACTTTTAAAAAGCTGTTGTACTCATAATTTCCATACATTTTTCTAATGCTGAAATACATCCTGAAACTAATTTATGGGCGTTTTTTTAGGACTAAACGGACCTTTTTTTATATTTAATCGGCTCTTTCTATTTTTAGAAAACAGACTTGGGGACAGAATAAATATCTAGCTGATGTTTAAAATAGCCTTAATATATTACTGTAAAAGTAACCAGCTCTTAAAATGTGGTATCACCAGTATACACATGATGACTCATTCACATTAACTCCCGTACACCACGATATTGAATGCATGATCTGAAAAAAGTTTTGTATCCCAGTTCCAACACTTCTAAAAGGCACTAATTTGCCTTGATAAGATAATAAGACACAAAATTTTTTCGCAACGTAGCACTTGTTCAAGATGATAATTTTGTCTTAGAGTGACAATTTTCGTGTTCTGTATAAGCGTGTAATGCCTCAAAATTTTATGGAAGTGGATTAATGTTAATTAGATTTTATTGCAACACTTTTGTTTCCAAATTTATCCTCTTAAAAAGTCCAAGGATGAATTATTTTTGTATAAATGTTTGAATTCGTAACAGCAAGAAAAAATGAAGCGATGTGCAGCCCAACTCAATCGGATGAAAACGAGAAATGTAGTGCATTGTTATGTGTAAAGAATAAATCCTGAAGTGTTTGTACATGGCGAATAACTACAACATTACTACCGGATAATCTATCGCTTGACTGAGTAAAATTAAAATTAAAAGGGAACAAACAAAGAACTACATTAGAATGTCTGCAAACAGCTTCTATGAGTGTCTGCATTATCTTGTTGAGTAACGGTATTAGTTTAAGGCGCGAATGCTGAATAAATGAGATTATTTCTTTCTTATCTTGTTCTTCATCTTCCTTTATTTTCCAGTCGTTGAAAGAAATACTGGCATAAAGCATCTCTTCAGTTGTAAATTACGTAATTGCACTTGAGTTTTCACTTTATTCGTTGTGTTGAAACTTCTTCGGTAAAGGTATAACGATTTTTCACTGTCTAAAACATGTGTCGTTATGCAGATTCACAGCAGGGGGAATTCATGATACTTGCAGAAATTTCTCCGTTTATACTGAACGTAAAACAGTGTTAATGGTACAAAGCTATTTCCTATTAATCATTAACTCTGTGGACTATTTTAGCAGACGGACAAAATGACGATAATCAGCAGTCAGAGGATGTAGTTTTTTTCGTTTCACTAGGCGTTGTTGTCTGCGTGTATTACGTTCCTGAGGCCGCGTTCAGTGTACTGCGCACACTGTGCTCGGATGCAACCTTGGTGGTCTAATTACTAGGGGCCGAGACTCCTCGGTGCGGAATACAACGCGTTCTCATCAGCTGTGGACGGCTCTGCATTCTTCCCGCTGCAGTGGGCTCAGCCATGTAGGGGAAAACCGTCGGAGCGTGGTTTCTGGTTCAATTGAAGACGTACAGCTAGAGATGAAACACAGCACCGGGATCACACATAGCCAAACTAATGGCTCGCCGCTGTTTTCCTGATACATATTAGCCCGTTCACGTCGTAATCACACGTCGTAGTAATTTTTTGATGTTATCTTTACCCCAAAAACTGTGAAACTAAGGGAATGGATTTTTTAATGGACTGTGTTTAAAGCGGTTTATATAGTACATGTGGTGACTACTTCTGTAATAATAGCTTATTATATAAATATAAATTTAGCATTAGCGATGATGCAGCTCGTAATAGGTATGTTGAAATGAAGAAATTAGCTAAATATAGGAAGAGATAAAGGATTCTAACCAGTCGACGGACTGATGTTAAATAAAAGAGAATTCTTTCAGTTTCCAAGGTTATGCTGAGGCTCAGATTGAAGATTCTAAAACTGTATGGAGCACAGAAATATAGGAAGATCGGGCACTTATTAATGTCAGAAATATGAAAATTGAAGCGATTAAAATGTAGTTATATAGAAGGATGTCTGCAGGATTAGAAACGAAATGAACATTTTTTTAACACGTTTAGAGAGACAGAACGGGAGGCCACAGGACATATTTTAAGGTACGTGGGGCTGGTTTGATGCTTAGGCAAGGGAATGATCGAGGAAACGAATTTAACAGCAACTCAAAGATTATAAAATGTTGAACAGCTTAAGTATGTAGATTGTAATTGGTATGTTGAGTTGAGTTTTGTTCAGTATAACGTGCAGAATTGCATCAAACTAGTCGAGAGTCTGATGAAAAGATATTTGGCTACATAGGAAGTCTGTGAGATTTTAAAACAAATTAAAATTAAAAACAGTACCTGATAGCTTTGGTCAATTTTTAATTTGAAATGTATTCTTTTCTTAGGTGAACTATATGCGTCCTTTTTTATGCATGGTTTTACCTTAAAATGCTTAATTAAACAGAAATGCTTTTTGCATATCTTACCTGTATAGAACTCATAAATTTTGGCACTAGTGATTGTTCGTTTCCACAGACCATTTAAGACTGAACGGATCGCTACAATTATTTTAGAAGCAGCTACCTGCCCCTAGCGACGGGTTTAACCGCTGAGAACACGAGCGCGCACTGAATAACTGACGGGGCCAGCCGTGAAACATTGAGTCCTGATCGCGTTAAGAGAGAGGGAAAGAGCGAGAATAATTGAGCGAGCGAGTGAGTCGCGCCGCAGCGGAGGGAAAACACGGATATGCACTCGGCGGGCCAGGCGACGGGCCGGGCGCCCAGACTCCGCCTGATAGCCACCTAAGTGCACCACTTCCAAACGGAGCGAGTCAACAGATACGGACCGATTCTCTCTGTTCATTGAGATGGCGCACGCAGAGACATCTGATATAACGTTCTAGGTTTTCTCTTATCAGATAGCCGGTTTCGTCCATAGTTACCGACGTGGTAATAGGCATCTTGTGACGGGACAAACGTGTGTGATCGGTAACACGTTTTTATTGTCGTTGAAATATGTTTTTTTTTTTAATTTATCGTTTTAAATTCTGGCCCAGCATTAAGACGATAAACTGACTCCCTATATCATCTTTACCCGAAAATCAAATTGTGGGGGAAAAAAACTATGCATATATAATATTATGACTGCTGACTCAAATACTTCACCAAGTAAGTAATCATTTAGCATCTGAACATAAGCTTCTTAAACCAGAAAGACGACCACATTTAAATGTATACAAAAAAAAATATGGAATAAGAATTATATAATAAGTTATAAAAGGTATTAAATAGAAGTAAGAAAAGGAGATTAGCTTTTTGTGGCCATATCAAGAGAATGGAACCAGTAACAATGGCAAAGAAAACTCTCAACTAGAGTTCAATGGGTGAAAGAAGTCAATCAAGATCTGTAAAAGTGTGGAATCAAGACGGAATACAACGAAGACAGGCAAGTGTTCAGAAGGAAAACTGCGGAGGTAAAGGATCTCTCGAAGAAAAACCAATCAGGGAAAAGAGGGTATACTCAGAAGAAGAAAAAACAGAGTGAGTCAGAAAATGAAGGAATACTGACGAAGGAGCAAGGAAGCTCAGATCAGGAAATGAATTTGCGCAACGGTAGTCTATAGATGGTTGAAACGAAAAGGGAAAAGAAGAGAAAAATAATACTTAACTTAATTTAACTATTATATCTGGTGAATACTATACCTGACACAATTATCTCTCAGACATCATTAAAGACCGTCAATTGTCCAGATGGTCAGTCGCGCATCCAGGTTTCCAGCTGACACTGGAACATCGAGCATTAAAAGTCTCCTGTTGATAGTACCCTCCTGGAACACGTGAGTAACTCCAGCAGCCAGTCAGAGCAAGGCTCCTAAGGGGAACGGAAGGTGACTCCGACCAAACATAGCGAATCTCAAGTCGGTTTCTGATATATATTTTTTTCTGGTCCCATTTATGTATTACATCGATAGTAGTTGCCTTGCGAAAGCCCCATGTGCTCGAACTTACGGATATCCGCAGCAAAACGAAGGATCTATCAGATAATTAAGCGATTTTTTTTGAACAAGCATCATACATATGATTCTTCAGTTTATATGGGCTCTTGTAAATGTCAGCTGGTTATCTGTCGTCATACATGGATGCTACGAGTTCCGTGTATTCTCTTTGGACTTTCCTTAAGTCCGGCATAATAATTCTTCACTGCGGCCTGTGATCACCAGGCGTTTAAGTGTTTATTGTTTGCGTTCTTGTAATGCACCCGCAGTGCCGCTGAACGACTGGGATTAACTGAAATTTTTTTACTTTGGAATCGATTACGGGGAGTGTACCACTTTCATGAGCCAATTGTCTGGTGCTGGTAAAAACATCATCCACTGCCACTAATTTCCGAAAAACTTTACCACGAATGGTGCAACCAGTTACATCAGGTCAAACAATAATTCAAAGCTACTGCCAGGAGTCACGGCTTAACTTTCGTGATAATGTAGGCTGATATATCCTCGTCGATGTGAAGCCCATAGTGGCTGAGAATCACTTATGTCACTGGTTGCGAAATCTTAATAACTAGGTTCATGAGTGATGTATTTTTTATGCTGATATTCTAGAGTAATTTATAGAATGGGATACGTTGGATGACTTTTCTCGTATCTGCTAAAGTAAAACCAATGTTTTGCTATTTTCACGAAATTTTAGTAATGGTTTGCTATCATGATTTGCAGTGTGTGATGCAGCCAACGAGATTCCAAAGTGTACGGACGTGGTAGAGTGGTTTTATTAAGATGTTTTTTCCCGATGATTCAATGGATTTCGCCAGTGGATGAGAGCCACACACGGGACCGTGATTGTTTCCTCATGGCACAGTATCGGTCGTTGATAAGAAGTTCAGACGATCCTGAGACTGGGGTAAAGTGTAGATGTCTTTCATTTATTTGTAAGAATCTAAATGAAGATCTTTAACGTTGTTTTCGTTTCTGAAACAATACGCTCTAGAAAATCAAGTGCAGTGGTGTTTTGAGCTAATGTGTGGCAAAGGTTTCATATTTTTGCAGTTTTAGTTCAAGTAAAAATAGTGGCTAACGATATTCTCAGTTCCAAATAGGATGACGATCATTCAAGCACTGCCCCGGCTTTGACAACTCCATTACCAGAGTTCGAATCGTGGTACGAGAGATTGTAAGATTATACCTTTCTGCGTTGAATAGTGTGCTGGGACAAGTTGTTGTGAAGGTCAATCAGATCATCTCTGGTCCTTCCTGTCCCCATCTGACATCAATTTCTGTTGACTTTATTCTCTGAGAAAGACAGCGCGACAAATCTCCACTGCGTTTAATGACAGACCATCACCAATTTGTATACTTTACCCAAGGGAATATGGACCCTAATTAGGAGAAACATTGCATAATTTACATAGTGAAGGGAGGCAGAGAGATTAGCCAGTTTGAACGACCTGCTGGGTGTGCAGTAGCGGTTGTGTTTGTCACTATAGGATCTGCATTTCGTTCCTTGTCCGGTCACCAAAATTTCGGTATTTCATTGTCTCCCTAACTCGATTAATCCAGATGAATAAATAACAAAAAGCTGATTTGTTACTTAATTTATTACAATTTTCTTCATGCTTATTAACTTTCTTTGAACAGGAAATAGCAAGAGTAAATTAATGTCGAATGATAATTAGCTTAATTTGTGTTATTTAATTTCTGAAATCTAGGTGCTTTGAGTCCTCTATCCTCTTAAGGTTGACTTTCATACGTTAGATGAATTGGTGATAAAATCCAGCAGGAAATTTTTCAATGATTTTTACCGAACCTGATACGTGAGCATTAACTCTTTGGGCCAGTATTTTAGAGGATGCGGGTTCAAATCCCCGTCCGGCCATATAGATTTCGGTTTTCCATGGTATCCAAAAATCTCTCTCGGAGGGTAACGGGGTGGTTCCTTCAAAACGTCATGGCCGAATTTTCTTCACTTCCTTTTCCACAATCACTTCCAGCCTTAATGTCCTCCACTTCAACCAACCATAAAACCCGAAAGAAAAAAATGCATTATATTAAACTCTAGTGAACAAATCATAACTAAAATCGTAAATTAAATGCGTTATAAATATTTGATTTTTATTTCCTAAGTACTGAAAAACTAGTACTGTTAATATAATTTTGAACACAGAATGAACGCAGAAAGATACAATTCGAACCAATTGAAGACCTAGAAAGTGAAATTATCCATTTCGTTTGTGACGCTCCGAATTAAACTCACTTCGTTTTCAATTAGAAAATTACGTTCGCTTTCCGCGATGTTCGTCCTGTTTTACGTCAGGGCGCTGAGTATCACTGGAAGTTTGTTAGAGCCTCCGTCATAACGCATGCTGTGATATATGACCCGCCCGAACAAAGTTTGTGCCTGGCGTTGACTTTCTGAGTGCCGTGGTTTGCTCGCTATTCCACCCACTCTCTGTGATTAAAATGTCGCGTTACTTGCTCGCTAAGTGAAGTAAATTACGTTCAAAGAGAGGACAAAATGCAGGCGGGAAACTAAATGCGTCACTAAGCACACAAGATGGATTACAATATAACAGCGGCGATTTTAGTGAAGGGGCCGAAGAAGGTTTAGAATAATGTTTCGCCGCTACAAACTCTGAAATTCCATTAATCTTGAAATGAATTGTTAACACGAGGCTTAAAAGAAAGGCATAAACATATATTTAGTAGAAAATAATATTTATTTTCAAGACTGTTTCCATGATTTTTGACTGAGTAACCAAACGAGTAATCAAGCATAAAGGCATCGGTCTTTCTTTAGAATGAGTATTCCGCTTGCAGACTAGCACAACACGTTGAAACACTTCTTTTACACAGTGGCTAATTACTTAAATATGAACTGTGCTTCTCGAAACAAATACATGACAATTCCACAAATGCTTCTATAGTGTTGCTTTAAATTTTTAAACCGTCGATGATATAGTACTAAATACTGGCGTTAAAAAATTCGGAGAAAGCAACATTTAAACGAAGATTGCATTGCATTGCGTCTGGCCGGTAAAGAGATCACACCTAAGGAATAGTCGTCGAGAACCGAAAAATCCAGATGTTTACAACACCAATTAGAAAGTTGCATCCCTATTGCTGGCAAATTACATTGCGAAGACTGAAGGCTATGGAAATTTATGCAGTAGATTGCAAGGACACGAGTATCAGATCAGAAGACAAACCAAATGAAGAAATAAAAAAAGGAATAAATGTAATTCTAAAAGGTCTGCGTATAATTCTGTAGACATTACCGAAGTCTTTTTAATCAATAATAAAGACTTCGATCTGGACCTTGACTCAAGCGCTATGTATAACCAATCCTTGCAGCTTACTTTCTCTCGGTCTTTGGAGGCAACGGTATGAACTGATAGTATTTATGTGGAGGAGTTGGTTCTATTTCATTGCGGCTCCCTTAAAATTTTGAGCCAATTAAGCATCAGAGACTAAGAAAATTTTTATATAAATATAATATGCCAAGGAAAGAATAGATTTTAATACACATGATTATTATGACCTGTAAATCAAGTGTGGTGGCTGTACACATCCACGGCACTAAAGATTATTTTTATTTTAACACAAAACTCATCACAATTTTATGTACATACAAAACCTTTTGATTAAAACATAAAATAAAAAGTGTCAAAATGAACAAATCAGAATAAAAAATTGTGCATGAGATTCAAATTGATCACAAACTCAGAAATTATAAGCTATTTTCTTTAAAGTTTTCTCTTTTTGGAATCTCATTGTAGTTTCTTAAATCGATGAGATTAGTTTAAGTATTTACATTATAAAGGGTTGATATTAAAAGCAACAACCAGTCACAATTTGTTCTTATTATATTTATTTAATTAACCATTACCGGTTTCGAGCAAAATTCTCATCATCAGACGGTTTGCATTTTAATGTATTTACGAGCATACAAAGTGTTAGCATGCATCCTATAACAACAGAAAAGTAGCATTTATTAACCTGTAATGGTTAATTAAATAATTGTAATAAGAACAAATTGTGACTGGTTGCTGCTTTTAATATCAACCCTTGATATCACAGTCGCTGATTTCCACCAATCCATCATGGAAAAAATATTATATTTACGTTATACTTCTGAATTATATTAGTTTTACTGTTCACCCCAGTTGGCACATTTATAGTTACAAGTGCGATCTTGCCCTTTCGATACGTTAACTGGGCAATTAACAAATTAACACAACTTTGTGGTTGCAAGGAAATTAACACTGAAACACATTAACTTTACACTTCTAAAATCATCAGTGAACAGTTATTAATAATAATTGTAAAACATTAAAATTACTTGTTTGAATGCTGTTGGATAGTGCTGCGCCTAGTATTTAAGTGAAGACAGTTTTTCCGATGTGTAAGGTGTTCCGCTAGGACGAAACTGCAGTTAGATGTGTTGTACACGGTACACGAAACAAAAATAATTTTCTGTGTTCTGGAAGGTTTTATCAGACTAACAAGTCAGGAGAACGCAGTTGTCACGTGATTGAGTGACTAAGAGCAGGTTGTGGCTTTGGTTGTACTCTTCGCAGCAAGGCGTAAGGGTTTAGACCGTGTAGTACACTCGCATAGTGGCGTGTGCTACATTTTACTCGAGGCAGCGTGAAAGTTTGTGCGCGTGGAGTACGTGTGGTATTTGAATCTAGCTATATGTATTAATACTTTCTGTTGTATGTACCCACGTCGCGTCGTCGAGTGTCCCCAGTGTGGACGGGTGCTTTCGCAGAACTTGGCATCGCTGGGGAAGATTCCTGTAAGGTTTGCGTGAACACTATGTACCAGGACTGGACTCGGACACGTGGGGGAGATCAGACATACAGACGATGCAGAGTGCAAGGAAAGTCTTTTATTGCGACACCGTGTTCAGTGAAAGAGGTATCTGTGCTACAGGTGAGAGTACCAGTGTTTTAACGAGTGGCGCTGTATGTGATTTCGGTGCAGTGTGAAACCAGTCTTCAAATAACGGTATAAATGCTCCGAACATTATTTTTATTTTTTTCCCGTGGACGCTGTATACCTGTTGGTTTTGGTTACAACATGAAGCGAGCCCGTGGTTAACACTACACAGATTTGTTCAACATTAACTGCGGCTAGTGAAAAATACTTTTCTTCTGGGGGTTCATGTTTCATTAAATGTCTTTTTTTTTAATCTTTTGTTGAAGTCTTTCGTTGGCATTTTATCTGTTTCATAATTATATTAATTTTGACATCCTGGTGTTTGATTTAATATGAGGGCAAAGTAAATATATCTGATATTCAGTGTTGTCAAACTATCAATTTTTTTATTGTATTTAATTTTAAATGATCTAAAGCCTTAGTTTACGATTGCACCCTTGATAAAAAATAATTATAAACAACATTCAGCAAATTAATCAGAATGTTTATGAAATAAAATTCCTGATAATAATAGTAAAATACCAGTAGGTAATGCAACCACTACAGTCGTTGATATATAAAAACGAAGTTTCTCTGGGGTTGAGAATTTATTAAATGCTCTCGGGTAATTAGCCGAGTTAAGAAAGTGGTATCACACGATATTTCGGTGATCACATACACCGTCGCCATCTTCTGGTGAAGTGAGAGAGAAAATCATCGTTCATGTTATTACGGCGTTTAGCAATATCTATCAGAACACTGAACGTTAGTTGTGTTTAGCAGAATGTGTTAAACTCAACTCAGTGTAGTTTTGCCCTAGCAGAAAGCCAAAGCAATCAGCCGAAACGTCTGCATGGGAACTATTTATTTTGGACTCGAAAACCGTCAGTTACTTATGTCCTTGGTTCCGTTCTGTATCATTCAGTATTAACACGGGATACTAAATTGGAGAATTTTGCCTCTTGTCAAAAATACAGTATAGGCGCCGTAACGTGAAACACCAAAGATCAGTGTTGAAGCGAAATACGAGCAACAACAGTGTGATCAAATTGTTTGTTGATTGTTTATGTGTTCTGGTAACATATGGTTAAGCGAGAAGCTTGTCAGACGATTTGGGTTTTCAGATATCGCGCCATCCATAGAATAATTACAGCATAGGTATGCTAAGGAGAAGGAAGGGGTACAGAAAGTGTAACATGAAGAGACAAGAGGGGAAGGAGCGGAATCATATTCTTCGTAACGTCACATCTATTACAAACATAAAACAGCGCAGCCAAAAATTCTGTGCCTTTATTTTTATGAAAACGTGTTCAGAATATCAAAATATTAAGCTACGCTTAAAATCGTTGCTTTTTGGAGATTACGTTCCTAGACATTATTTGTTACACTGCATGTTCATTATGTGAGTGAAACGAATACAAGTAGTTTAATAATCTAAAATAATGAAATAGCCACCAAGTGAAATGAACTTTTGAGTGACGTAGCAATAGGGGGAGGGATCAAACGCACGTGACTTCCTGTGACAAGGAGGAGAGGCGGGGGGGGGGGGGGAGTCAAAAAGAATGAAATTTGTGTGACGTAGCTTATTGGTGGCGCCTATACGGTAAAACTCCTCTGCTTGCTCAGGTCTCGTGGCGTCTCGTAAGTCGAGAGATCTCTTTCCTTCGGAGAGGCCTGATTCGGTGGCGACCGCTATCAGCTATTGACTGGCGACGCAGCGCGAATTATTGAGCAAGCTCTTCCCAGAGGGCCTTCAGCACCTGCGAATAATGCAGTCAGCCAAACTCTATACAGGCGAGCGCGCCGGCGCGGCGCCGGTCCCCGGCGGATTCGAAACGCGATTCCCATTCATCAGGGCGGTAACGCGATTTAAGGCGCTGCTCGCTCGCTCGCGCGCGTTTGCATATCGGATGACGGGGCCGAGCGACTTGTCGTCTTATTACGGCGCCCGCCCGCCCGCCGTTACATTTTTAAGGCCCGCAGCAAGACTCGGTCTGTCCGTCTCGTGCGTCCTCATTTCCGACGGGGAAATGAGATTCTTTCTCAAAATTCTTTGCTCCGTAAGGCTGCAGAACTCGTTACCCGCCATGCAGCAGACATGCGCTGTACTGTGCAGCGAAACGTCAATGAATTTCGTTATTAGAGAAAGTAGCTCTTCTTCCATCATCTACGATAATATATCACAAGTTCTGTTACTTTTTATATCTAAAAATACTTCTTCCTATTTTTCTGCAGTGTGTAATATGACAACCATACTAATCATTAAGTATAAAATGATTAGTATTACACATGGTAAAACGGCTTCAGCATAAGTGCATAAGCAAATTAGGCTAGCTAGCCTGTAAGGTGCATAGTAATGTAATGATTATCGCTGACATAAGTAAAAAGGTTTCTGTATTCGTTGTTATGAAAAAACTGTGTGTTAGGTCTCAGGACTAAAGATTTTAACTATGAAATGAGTTTAAAAAAATGTAATTATAAATGGTTAAATGCAGTGGTGAAAATAAATGTTTTGGAAAAACTTAAGAATGCTTGATTACTTTGAAGTAGGGATGTAACGGATATCCACTTTTTCGTGAAATCCTGCTTCCACTTCCGCAATTTTTAATGCGGATGTACAGCGGCTGTTTTATTTATATTGAAATATATATCATTCTTTTCTCTTTATACGAGATTCTGCTTATCGTAAATTTGCTAACAATTTATTTGTTTTTTTCTTACAATCGTGCAATAAAAGTAACAATGAACTGTTATTATCTAAGCGACGAATTTGCAAGTTTGAAATTGCATGCCCATCAAGAGTCCTTTATCGGTTCATCGTAGGTCCTACAAGTTGGACTGTGAACTGGCCACTAAATCGGTGGAAAGGCGGGTCGAGGGCGCGGAGATGTGCGGTGGCGTGGGCTTGTGCTTCACGCTTGAATTAGTTGAGCTGCGAACGATCGAGTTTTGATCCAAAATCGAATGAACTGAATGAAAAGGTGTGATTGACCGAGTGATATGTATCTGTGACTTAGGCAGCTATCACTTCTTCTTGATTCTTGGGTGCTCGTTTGATCGGTGTTAAAATATTATCAGCGATGTTGTTAAATTTTTTCTTTATATTTCTGGCGTTATGCTACATCATTGTCACTATGAAATATGATAACTCGTTTTTGGCGCTTACTGGGGTCAGCTGTACTGTAAGCCGTGAGCAACACTGCCGGTTGGATGCGATTAGTCTAACGTGAACACGCGATTTCAATTTTTGCAACGAGTGGTTTTTATCACTTACCTAAAAAATCGGACCCCCTAAAATCGGGACTTCCCACGCAAATCGGGACACCTGGCAACGCTAACTTGTATCCTAGCTTACTGGTCACGGTTTCATATTTAATATGGACTCCCACAGTTGTAATGATGATGACGTAAGCTGGACTTCATTAACAACTTGAAATCGGCATCTACTGGGTTAGGTATGCCATCACCATCTTGAGTTGATTTCGTTGTACCTCTGGATTTTCTGGTTGTGCTGTTCGTCGTATTTAATAATTTAGACTCAACCTGTTCCGTAGTGATGCAGATGAAGTAATGAAATTTATTTCGCGTCACAATTGTGTATTTGTCTTTTTTAATCAGCAGTCCAAATCTTCCACTTGCGTTCAGTTCATTGCGTAATTTTCTTGCCAAATTTCGTTATTGTTCTGTAGTATCGTCTCTTCTTGTTGTAATGTGGTCACAAGAAATTCAATCAAGAATATGGCTGATGAAATAATCACTTAAGAAATACTTAAGTTTCTAATAATTTCTTCAAATGGTTTCATTAATAGCACATATTTTTGAATATTCTTCATGGGAAAATATCGCGACTGGTTTTGCGTTTAGGTTAAAGACAAGCGAATCTTTTGGTTTAAATCACGTTTCAATCATGTAGAAAGTACTAATAAATCTAAAAAAAAATTATAATTATTAACAATATGGCTTTTTATTAGTTGAAGAATTTTTAGAATCGGTTCAGTAGTTCCAGAGATTATCCCTACAAAAAACAATATTACAAAGTTTACCTCTTTAGTTTATAATATTAATTATTAGTATACTTGGATCATCATGCACATAGTAAAGATTAAATGATTATACTCGATGATTTAGATAGATATTAGACAATGACTGATTATCAACTTTTTACATTTACCGTGTATCCCTATGACATTCAACCATGATTCAAAATAACAGACTTGTTTTGAAAATTCTTTGAAACCCCACGTGCAGTCAAACTAAGCAATGAAATTGCAAGATGACTGTAATACCAGTTTGTCACACACTAAAAAAAATCATGGACTCTCAATTTGTACTTCGGAAAAGACGCGTTCATTACTCTGCAAAAGCCTGTAACCTCAACAAAATCGAACTGTAAGTTTTGGCGACAATTATACTATCCGTTTGCTGAGATTTTTGATGTGATGAATCCCAATAATCATTAACTTGCAGACTTTGTTGTATTATTAGCTTTTTTTTTTATCGTTTTCAGCCGTAGTTGAATAAACCTACAACGCTATCAAATACGATTACTTGACGAAATAAAAAACGTCAAATTAAAGTAAGATAAAAAATTGACCTATGTTTCAATACAATCATGGCGTAAATCATTATTATAATAAAGTTTTGCGCAACAAGCAGCAGCAGTCAAATAATACAATACAAAAATTATACGATGAACCCACCCATTTTTTTTAACCTAGTTTGGCCAATTTTACGACTGAAGTCATAAATAAATAATCGCTTGCTTTTTGTTTATTCATTTGCGATGAAAGTTTAATAACTTCGTCTAATTTCTCAAACTCTGCAAACTTGTCGGTATGTCTCGATTTAGGCGTTTTCTGCCGCACGGCGGTCGAAGTGGCGGCGAGAATGTGACGCTTCTGCGCTTATTTTATGAAAAGTATAAAAGGAAAACAAAAAAATAGGTGCTACTGGATTCAAGCAGTAGTATCAGAACGTAGTTTTATAGCTTTTCAAAGATGTGTCAATCTTAATTCAAAGAGCTGTAGAACAAATGTTTTCTTCTTTAAAAATAAACCAACATGATGAATAGCAGCATACAGAAGAAAGACTAGTCAACACTGTAAGACAAAAAGAAATCATTTGATTTATTAACTTGTTCATTCTAAGCCAAGTCACATTTCTTGCAACCAATCAGATACTCAAACTGCGTATTATGATTCAGAAGCACAGATAATAACGCAATTAAGATAAAAGTTAAGATAAAATTTTTATGACAGATCAGCATAAAAATATTAAAACTTCAGAGTGTAAAAATGTATTAAGATTATATGAAATTGTAGTGAAACAAAAATTTTAAAAAAATTCTTTAGTGGGCAGTGTCGCCGCACGCCTCCACGCACGCGCCCGTGCAACACACACGGAGTGGCGCCGCGTGGAAGAGGCAGGGTGCCGTGAGCTCTGAACCATTGAACTGCACTGGGCCATGCGTCGTCTCGACCGCCGCTCGGCAAAAACCGCTGTCTGTTTCAGACGTCACACTCACGTCACGACGTATAATAAACTAAAGAAATATTCAAACAACAAACAAACGTGTTGCGTCATGTGCTGCACCGCCCCGCTTCCGGCTCGCTGGCTGGAACAACACTCCCGCGCGCGCCTCGTTGTAAACTTCAGATTCAATTTCCGTTATAAAAGTTTCAGAAGCAGAAACGGATGTGGAAGTAACGTACGGAACTTCCGCAGTTGGAGAAGCAGAAGCAAAGGCCCGTTGCATCACTAGTGCAAAGCAGACTAAGTATCGCAGCGTGTAAGTCGCGGGAAGCCATGTGTAGGCCGCGCGTGGTATATTATGTTTTGCCACATTGAATTACAAGACATTGACTGGACCGTGAGTCAACTCAACCACCGCATGGCAGAAAACGCCTCTTCTGTTTTAGACCAAACTCTTGCAAATTTGGTACCGCGGATTTCTAATGCCGCATTTACACTCTCGCCTCGCGCTTGTGCGTGAGCGCTGACATGAATTTGCAGCTTCAAGGAGCTAGAGATGGGCAGGTCCGAGATTTTAAAGGAGTCGGGTCCGGATGTACATCCAGCGCTGCGGACCTGCATCCAGGTTCCGTGTCCGGACCTGTATGGGTCCGGCTTTACAATCGGGCGCGCGGAGTGTATGGCGGAACTGGATCTGTTCGGACCTACATCCAGTTACGTGTCCGGCGGAGCTGTATGGGTCCGGTTCTACAATCGGGCGGGCGGAGTGTATGGCGGAACTGGATGTGTACGGACCTACATCCAAATACGTGTCCGGCGGACCTGTATGGGTCCGAACCTACAATCGAGCGTATGGTGGATACAAATCCTACCAAGGAGAACTGCAGTATGAGTTACATCGTGTTCATCCATTAATTTATGAAATGAAAGAATATTAATTCCGATAATTTTGTTTTATTTTTGTCTGAAACTCACAATTGCACATAATATTATAAAATCACAGCATAATCAGACTTGATAATGATAAAAGTAAAATTTCTCTGGGCTTCTATAAGAATAAAATGAAATCATTTCTTAATAATGTTTTAGTACTACTAAAATTTTGTCATCGGTATACACATATATTCGTCAAAACGTAAAAAAAATATGGAGACTCACGTTCGCATATACAATATTATTAGTTTAGATCACACAAAAACTACTTGTGGAACCAGTATACCGTGAATAATGTTAACGCTTTCTACCGCCAACGATTTGCCAGAACATGGTATCCTTACTATAAAATCCTACTCGTGGCTCAAACTATGAAAAAAAAATTAATAAAAATATTTGCACCCAATGGGATTTGAACCCGGAGCAACGCTGGAGGTTAAATGAGAAGTAACCTCGTTACCACTACACTACCCTAACTTTGCTGGAAAGAATCGCGCATTATAAATATAGATAGGTATTATGCGTTTGTCTTTCACAGTTGAGATAGTTTCCGTAATTTAATGACAATATGTTCTTATCTATACATAATATAGTATCCAATCTCGATCCTAATGTCAAATAGCATCTTCTTGTCAAATTTCATCACGATCGGAGTATCCGTTTAGCCCAAGGAACGTAACAAACAGCCATAAAGACAGACAGAGTTACTTTCGCATTTATAATATTAGTATAGATATGTATAATGTTCCTTGGAAACTCTACGAACCGTGTTGCTGCAATAAAGAGATGTTAAATGTATTGTTTGATTTGTCCTTAAGCCATCAGAATTGAGAAAGTTAAAAATTCTAGAGACTTTGTGATCAATCAAACTGAACGTTAAAAGTTTAATAATACTACAACGCATTAAAATTACAAGTTAAATTATAAGTCCATGCTTATTTAGCACGTAAAACACTCCTCACCTTAGAAGCACGAACCCGACCAATAAAAATGTACTACCGGGTTTTAGCTACCCATTGACATTTAATAGTTATTGTAATTATCTACTAGTAGTCAGACTTTAAGAAATAGTTTTTCATTTATAATCTCATTTAAATAGAAATGTAATCCAATCGTACAGTAATTGACATTAAACTCTTCAGAACACAGATTTCAAATCGGAACTGTAATGAAAAATTGCGTTCCAGCTCCGCGTTGCAGGTCCGGCCGTGGTTCAACCTCCGGCCACGCGAGAACTGTGGCGCTGTTACAGGTCCGGCTGGAAGCAGATCCGACAAGCGCTCGGATGTACATCCATCCCTCGCGCAAGTGATACGGGTCCGCGGAACTGCATCCATCCGGACCTACCCATCTCTACAAGGAGCTAATAAAACTCTTAGAGGTTACCAAAGTGTTGTGTGTGTCATTATTTACTGACAAACTTTAGCTACCGCGTTATAATACATTGAAAAGAGTATTTCGTCAGTTTCCTGAATTATTATCTATAAACGGTAATACAGGGCGTTCGCCGGGAAACGCTACCCACTGTTAGCGCTACAAGGAAGAAACTGCTCCCGGCGAGCGAGCGGTCAGCTTCCGGCATTGTTCGACCGTCGGCCGCGGACTATTTCATAATAATTACGCTTCATAAACTTGTATGTACTAAGCATTTAAATGTGACGTCAGTTGCGGATCAACAGTACCATCGTGGACACCCTGCAGGTACCAGTTGCAAAATCTAATCCTAGGCCCCTGGTCTATTTCTGTAATTTTATGCACCACAATTGTTTTGTACGGCTTTAAGTGAACTAGCTTTGTTACTTTCCAATCTGACGTCTTAGATACGCCTGCCTGCTGCCCTAACTGACTTAATGATTTTTTGGGTGACTGTTCTAGTCGAAAAGCGATGTCGTCAATTTTCTCCTCTGTGAGAATACGGTTGACCGACAGTCTCTTTTTGTTAAAAAATGAACCCGTTTCTCTTACTTTTTTAACCAGACGCAGAATTGTTGATTTAGCTGGCAGTAAAGCGCCAGGATATTCGCGACGAAATTTACTGCGACACTTTTTAAACGACTTCTTCTTCACATATGTATCGTAGAGAAATATTCTTTGTTGCAAACTGTAACGTGCCATAATTTTACTCACACTCAAACGCGGTACAGATTAGTAAGAGTATGAAGCCCCAAACCAGCCAAACCGCAAAGAAACGTTTATTCACAACACTGATTAATAAGAGACTGAAGTCACAAACTAGCTACAGTGCGGTGATTCACGGCGCCGTGTGGCGGGAGTTGCTGGCTCCACTGTCCCAGCAAGTTGCCGACGGAACAGACTGGGAGGGTAGCGTTTCCCGGCGAACGCCCTGTATAACTCCAGAGGATATTAACAGATTCAGTAGCCATAGCAACAAACTTTAGATATGGAAAAAACGATTTGAAATTCGAGATGTATGACTGGATGAAAAATCCTTCTGATACAACTTGAAAAGAACAACTGTTAGAAATCTGATATGATGAAGAAAGTAAGCATAAATTCGATAGTGATGGTTATGTAAACCTGTGGCAAAATTTAAAAGAACGCCTGTCATATCTGAATGTATGGCAAGTGATATTCAGTTTAATGAAACCTTTTCATATCTCATGTAATAGGCTTTAGTGCAGTTAATCATATTATCACCAATGAAACAAACAGCCTGAATATTTCCAAAGAAGAGACCTCCGTTTTTTCCTTACAAAAAGTACAATAGATATCCAGTTTTTATTTTAGCAGCATCAGCCTTGGGAATATCATTAATAAATTAAGTAATAAAATGTAACTTCACCAAACTTCATGGTTTTATATAGCTTAAGTATAAATAAAAACACAGATTTAACTGCAGTAAGTTGTTTTATAAAGACTTAAAAGTATTTGGCAAGTAATTATTATTATTATTATTTGCAGATAAGCCCATTAGGACTACGCAAAGTACCCAGAAGCGTTTGTTCTCTTTCCTTTGTGCCCATATTTCCTTCATACGCTTGCTGTGGGCTTCTTTTCTCTCATCTGACCATGTTGTTCCTGGTCTTTACTTAAATCTTTCCTCCCGGTCAACTTGCCACTTGTGAATTTTGGATTTAAATATGTCTCTGTTTTCAATATCTTCTGGAACAATTCCTGCTAATTTGAGATCTTTCTTGATTTCTCCAACCCATTTCATTGTATCCGATATTAATTTACTTCGGTTTTCATAGAATTCAACTATTTGTCTTGTCAGCTGTTGGGGTTCATTCTTTTGATGTGTCCATAAAATTTTAGTCGGCGTTTTCTAATATCACTGTGGCTACATATTGAAAAAATTCCTGATTAGGCCTACTTTTGAGTCTGTACTGGTCTCCCATGAGTCTTGGGCCAAAATTTTCCTTATAATTTTGCGACCTTTACTCTCAATGTTTTCTATATCTTTTTTCTGTTCAAAATAAGTGTTTCTGATCCATAAAGACATTCTGGTTTAATAACTGTATTGTAATGTCTCAGTTTTGTGTGCTTGGAGATGCATTTTTTGTTGTAGACGTTTTGTATTAGGCGATAAGCTGTTTCCATCATTTGGCATCTAATTTCATTAGCTTTTGCTTCAGTTCCATTCTCTTGGATTGTTTCGCCGAGATAATTAATGTATGAGACTCGTTTGATTTTTCCATATTTTGTGTCCGTGTATTTTGGCGTTTCTTTATTGCAGGTCATATTCTGCTTTCTCGAATTAAATCTGTAAATTATTATTATTGGCTTTAACCTGCGGTACGTCTGCTTCAAAGAAATTATAAAGTTTCTTCCCTGCTTTGTAAATCACCATTACTGAGGAACTGGTGGGCGCTTAGAAAACTTTATTACTAACATTGGTACAAAACTGGGCGATAAGTAAAAAGGTTAACTACCTCTGGTGTAAACAATGTGCTCGCGCCTTTGACTCGCTCCAAAAAACCGCCACTGAGGCGAGCGGCACTCGCGAGCAACCACGCGAGGCGAGTGCTCTCTCGTGTTCGTGCTGCCTCGCCTCGCCTCGTGGAAACTCGCGCGAGAGTGTAAACGCGGCATAACACTCAATCTTATGCTAAGAACAACAATAACAACCGAGGGTGAATATAGTAAGGAAATATTGCGACCTGGACGAAGTAAGTGGAATGCTATACGTCGAGCTGTTCGCCATGTGGTCGGTAGAGACTCCATGCCGACGGAGAACTTGCTGGCTCTCTCTTGATTTCATGATCTCGCTCCGGCTCTAGACGTATCAATGTCCCGCACGTATTTCGACCTACCTGTTACGAGGTCTGCGGGCAAATTTCTTATAGTGGTCTCAGAATGGTGATAACTGAATATTCGGACAATGAGCTACAGTCCTCATCATGTTTTATAATTAAAACCTTAATGTCATGTTAGACTGCACTGTACAATGCAAATGATATTCTACGGCACTTAATTATTTTATCATGGTGAAATAAGAGTGATGTAAAAGCAGAAAATTTCCAGAGGTATCAACCTATTTCACTTGACAACCATTTAATCACATTTCCGTATTCATTAAAAAAAAATAACACATCGATCATTTGCGTATAATTTAGATGATTCCTAATCGGATATTTCGTATTTAATTATCACTTTATCCGATCCAAGAAAAAGAGCAACAGCCGACGAAATATGATATAAATGTAAAAGTATACACTGTTTCTACAACTTTTACTGGTATCTCAGAAAAAACGTCCCCCCCCCCCCCCCCCGACAAATCATGGATATTAGTGAACAAATTTGTATGCAAACATGCCGAACAGAGCGAACGGAAGTTACCGGTGATTGTTATTTCAGTGGCTGCACATGATAACATCTCCACTATCAGCATTAACTATCTCTTTTCTATTATCAGTCAGTATGGCCATTAGTGAATACTATTACGAAAAAGATAAGCGCTGAGCCATTGATCCACAGGCGTATAATCTAAAGCATTATGCATGATTACAGGCTGGTACTTAACATGCTTATTTGGCGTATGTCGAGCAGTATATTTTCATCGCCGAGTAATCATTTGTCAGAGGGACAAAGTTTCCACAACCATTTTTTATGACACTTTTGCCTGATTGCTTTTGAGTGTTTCTTTTCAGGTCACTAAAATTTCGGTGATTAACTGAAAGTAAATATTGATCTGTCATCAAACATTTTGAAATAATAATAATGATACACTTAAATAACCAGGTAAAGGCGTCAAAATAAAATGTTTGTATAGCCTCATATGAATTACAAATGGCTGTTGCACTGCGGACGGGCATACTATTTGATTGAAACTACTTTTCTTCGAACAAACTTAAAAATTGAAATTTTTCGCTGAAACTTTACAATGCGTTAGAAGTAATTCTTCTTTCTTTATCTTATTTGCATCGTATGTTTCCATCATATTTTTTGTTGTTGTAACGAGTTGTTCAAGAGTCTGCTTCTGTTTTGAATATCATGTCTCCAAAATATAGAGGTTTTATCGCAATTGTTAATTTTTGTAATTTATCTGCAAATTCGTTTCGAAGGCATTTGTATTTTACTAAGCTAAGGTACCTAAACATATAGTGTTGTGATGATCACCATGTAAAATTTTAAACATTTTCCTTCTGCCAATTGGCTTAATTTGCTAACTTTACGTCCCTTTAACTGTTTGTCCACCTGTTGATACCTTCCATTCCATTCCAGACTGTCACCGCACAGAACATTTTACTAAGGTTGGGTCTACCTGTTAGTGGAGTCCAATTAACTCGTCGCTCGCAGCTATAAATTGGTTGCCAGGAGATTTATAAATCCACCAACCCACTCTTACCGTCTGATTTACATATTCGTAAGTATGATGAACAAAACTCATTCAACCACAAATAAGTCGATTAATGTCCATTTAATCATAATTTTAGTAACATATTGTACATAGGCAAAAATAACTAACAATTTTCGGAAATCGCGCTGAAGCTTTACACATGTAGAAGCTCGTGCACAGATTGGCACAGAATTATTGCATTCTGTAAATAAGACTGATAATAATAAAAATAATAATTGATGTAATTGGATGGAGTGGACGCTCCGGTGGTAGTCTCCCTACTCTCCCGTCTTTTTCCTTTCCTCTTCCCAGCTTCTTTTGGCCTCTATTAATTTGAACTTAAATTCTTTCAGAGGTTTTGGTAAATTATTCATCATTCTCATGGTAATTTATTCCAATGCCTTTCACCCTTCCTAGAAAAGAAAATTTCCCCACACCCTATTGCCTGAAGTCAAGTGCCAGCTTTTTGTCATAGTCATCTTTGCCCTTCCACGCACCTTTCTTAATTGTTCCACCAATATAATTCCATGCCTAATGACCAATATACGCCTAGTATACTCCTATGATTCTCTTCACTCTCCTTCTATCTTCCAATGAATCCCACTCCAGCTCCTTTATCATATTAGTTGTCTATTGCGTTTTGCGGTAATTTATAAAGACAAATCTAGCAGCCCTTCTCTACACACCCTCCAACTCCTGTATTTAATACCCTTAATGTAGGTCCTATACTACACCCCCATATTCAAGCAGTGTTCTGCCTAAAGTTTTGTAACCGGTGATTCTCTACTACATCCACTCATCACTTTTTCCAACCGGTGTAGGATTTTGAACTCTTTTCCTACTACCTGTCCAATGAGACCTGCCCAGTTATTAAATGTTATGCCAATGTAGTTACATTTCGAGTCTTCAATAAGCAATTCATTCCCCAGTTTATAACTATAATCAACCTTTAGATTTTTATCTGTGTACCTAATAAGCTGACTCTTCTTTGCATTTATCTTCATCCCATGTTGACTCACCGAGCTAGTTATTGTATCTAGATCACCTTGTATCTACTTACAATCTTCTACCGTTTTGATCCTATTGTGTAACATTATGTCATCTGCAAACAATCTAACTTCTGATGGTAAACCATTAACACAATAATTCATAAGAATAACGAATATCAATGGCCCCAATACACTACCTTGTTGAACTCCCATGTTCACTCCTACTTCTTTTGATCCTGCGTTTCAACCCTGACTATTTTCGTTCTACGTTTTAAGAATTCTTTTACCCAGCAAATTAGTTTTTTATCAACTCTAATAGTTTTTACATTATTTAGCAGAGTTTTATGGCTCTCTCTGACAAATACCTTTGAAATATGTAATGCTATACTATCAATTTGATCTCTCCTTTCTATTTCATCAAAAATATCATGCATGTAGCCTACTAACCGACATTCGCATGGATATCCTTGCCTCAAGCCAAGTTGCCGGCTTGAAAATTCTTTATCATTAAAAACATCTTTACGAGAAAATCGATGAATAAGTATAAAAAGAATGTCGTTTGTTAATGTCGACACAGATGATGCTTCTGCCACTTCAGCTTCTGTTGAAATTTATCTGCGCCAAGAACTGTGAAATCGACGGAATAGATCAAGTCACCAGTCTGAATTTTCAGAATCATTATTCGGAGCATTTCCCTTGAAGCAGGAGGATTTGGGGAAACCACTGTACGAATATGCTTTCTAACTTATCAAATTTTACCGCTAGAATCTTTTGGCATTTAGTTCCCACATTATCGATCCCTTGTCTACTTTTAAAAAGAGATTTCGATAGATCATTTTTCTTCATATTTATATAAAAATTACAATTTTCTCTACAGATTATTTACGTTCTCTAAAAGCCGTCGTATTTCAGTGAGAATTACATAATAACAACACTACACGGCAAAAAGAGATTCATAGAAAATACAACAAATGGACTCATTACTAATAATTTTTCAAGGAAAAGCAAATACTAAGAACAATATGTTGGTTTTTTATGTGTTATTATAATCCTATAGTACTACGTGTCACTGGAACCTCATTAAAGTAGCATAAAATGCGGGATATCACTGCAAGCGAGAGCGTTATAACGAAGTTATCTTCTATTATAGTGCGGTCATCTCTGTTCGTCCGAAGTACTTCTTCTGTACTAATATTTTAAGTCCCTTGAACCTCAACAGAAATTCTTCAAATATTTCAAGCAGAACCCTTTAGGTCAAATTCGAATATCGGGTAGATCAAACCTTGACCTTCGACCTTATAAAACTAAGTGTCGCAATCGCTCTGTCTAAGTGCTTTCAGATTCAACGAAAAGTCTTCAGAGTTTGAAGAGCGAACAATTAGGGCCAATTAGAGGTGAAGATCGTTTCTTAGCTACATCAAGTCACAATTAAATCAATTTTTCGTCATAGAACGTAATTTTTGTCACTTTTAGAAACTGTTCAAATAGTTTTATATTAAATAGACCTATTTGATCCAACTATGATCGAAACAGAATAAATCTGGTCACGTGGTCTTGACCTACGCCCCTAAAAACTCATTTTTTTATATTCTTCGAAACAACCCAACATTATTATTGCCAAGCCAAACAAAGAATGGGCATGTCGAGTGTTAGTTTATGTATCCCATACAGAATCCACTGAAAATCTGAAAGAGTTAGAGACCTTCCATTTTCAAACAGAAAGGAAGTATCTCCGCACCATGTTGGCATCTGACAAGACAATTAAATAGCCCCATAAGCTGATCCTGAAGGTATTTGCTTCTCTGAATCGATAAATTTTATAAATAAAAATCCGTCTATAAACAACTGTGTGTATTATTACAATTATCTTCCACACCCAGATATAGACCGACATTTACAGCCACTGTGATGCCCCACATCACATGGGCGAAACGCATCCACGAAATAATGATTAACATTCACCGCAACAGTTGTCTATAAACGGAGTTTTATTCATAAATCAATTGGTTACTGGCCATTCTCCCGCAGTTGTTTGTTAAAGATTTGTAAATGAAAATACCGTCTCTTAGCAACTATTATAATCCTAGACGTTAAAACGCCTTTCGCCGTTGTGCACAGTGATATCATCAGTGACTGTAAAAGTGTATATGTACATAGATTGTGTATTCAGAAATTTGTATTACTTTCATACATTAATAAATATGAATAAAGTAGACTATAGTCACGATGGAGCAATACAGAACACCAGCAAGGTGTGTTCCACGAAAAAGTGCTTCCAGAGCTCTTTCCTGACCGACATATGATTGTTTGTATCAAAAATGGTTACGATAGTGTACTTTGTTAGTACTTATCGTGTATCCAAATAATGCCAATTTCTGAAAAACACAATGTATCTACACTTACAGTCACTGATGAAGTCCCAGTTCACAAGGGCGAAACGCGGCTGAGTGTATAGGAATAAAATAACAGCGGTTTACAGACGGTATTTTCATTTACAAATATTTATTTATAAAAATTATTGCTCAACACCTTGTAAAAGTAACCTACAACCAGATTGTTATCTGAATGTGCCTGTCAACTGGAAACTGTTGTAGGCCCCTAGTCATACCGGAAGTCCGGACACAGGTTAGGCCTAGCATATAAAAATACGTGTAACTATGCGCGAGAGACCGTACAGCTCTACGGTTGATTGATCGTATCGGAGCTGCTGGAGTACCAGTCTCCAGCCAAGACATGCTGAGGACTGACTCCCGATGCATTATGCATGCGGACCGGACGGCCCCTAGAGGTGACAATGAACCGCGCAAACACGCAGCGCAAACTCGGACAGCATTTTTCGCGCCGATCTCTGGGCTGACCAAATCTGAATTTCAAACAGACTCCCGTGTTTATTGTTTCGATTAGTTTTAGTGCCGGACGGCAAATACCGACTGGGCGTCTAACCGCTTAGCCGACGAGTTTGACGACGAAAAAGTAGGGTACTCCCCAAATCAACTGTATTCTGGAGTCAGCGAGGATAAAGTATCTCTCTGAAAAATATCGGGAGTGTACTTACTTTTTTCGTACCTATTTAATTTTTTTAATTGTTACCTACATATTTTAATTGTTACCTATATATCTTTCCAGAGCGGTCTGATAGCTCAGCGATCTGACTGGAAACGAACGGTATCCGGTTCGAATCCCTGCCTAGGAGGGAATTTCCAAAGCCCCTTAACCCGACCTTCACCTCTGGCACAGCTTGCTGTGTAATGCGAAGTACGCCAGAACGCTTCCGTGGTTCAGATTCCATGTTACACTGTTGGTTCCCTTTAGTCGGTAGGATTACCGGGTTATGTTAAGGCGGCTACGACAGAGATACTTTCACGGCAAATCGAAACTCTGCCAAACAGGTGGCTGTACTTCCTTTCGGGGTTCCACTGCCAATAATGCCATACATGTTACTACTATATCTTTTCGCTTTAGATGAGAGCTATGCTCAGCAGAAGCTTTTTATTTTATTTACTTTTTTTTATTTTTAAAAAGTAGGCATGTTATATTTATACCAACTTCAAAAACTATAGTAAAACATATGTTTTAATTTGTTGCATTAAAACTTATTGTTTAACTGTTTCTTGTAAAAGTACATCATAAACGAATTGTATTTACGATAAATGATCGAAATAAATATTAACTAATGCTGATTCAGCTGTTTACATGTTTTTAAGTCACGCTTGTCTCTGATTTAGCTGTGAAACTTAAGATTCGCGAGTTAATTCGTTTTACCTAGAAAGATGTTTTAGTGATGTGTGGAAATTTATGAAGTGAAATTGTAAAAGCAACACTTAACACATTCAGGATTATACAGTAAAATGATCTGGTTATATGCTCAAATCTGACGTAGCAGTAATGTCATATATTTGCATTACTGTATAAAGACAGTGGACCGCTAATTCTCGAAGTCCGTAAAAGAGTGTGTGCCGAAAAACAAAGAAATTGTGTTCTGATTAGAGTTTTGCTGTGAAAATATCTACTCTTCATTTCCGGATGGACAATTTGGTCGCCATCATGTTTTGGTTATAATCACGAGTCTAAAATAGTTCCAAACTAACAGGCAGGATCAACTACGTAAAAGCCTACTTTGTCAAGGATCTGCCCTTGGCCCTTGTTTTACTGTCATGTAACAAGCCGAGCGGCGAGTTACACAGTAAGGCGTAAGCCACATCATAGGTCCATTACGAGAGTGATTCAAGACTCTGTAAGTTTCCAGCTACAGGTCCTTAAATAATCTAACGTTTATAGCAGCGTATGTATAGAGTTTATTCCTCAGGGGTTATATGTACAGTTCATCTCGCAATTAGGGCTCCTCAATAATATTTGGGTAGCTATAATACTAATAACCCTGCGCAACTGGCGACGAGCAAGCGGGACCACCACAGCAATCTGGAGGGTTTATTGAACTATGCCATCCCCGGACACATCAATTACTGTCTTCCCCCTTGTGGTTGGACGGCGACCTCCATGGCACCGTGGGCTTCGGTTCTCGAGTCGAACTTGAGAGAGAATGACCTCTCTCAATTGCCGCACGGGTCTTATAAAGCCTAACCTCCCACCCACTCGACTTGCTAAAATTGACGAGGGTGGGCGACTTTTCGGTACCTGTCAGCGACCATTGAAACATGCAATAATAGTGGTTATACAAAAGACCGGCAAAGACCCGCTACTACCGCAGAACTACAGGCCCATTAGTTTACTCCCTGCCATCAGTAAAGTTTTTGAACGGCTGTTCCTAAAACGACTGTCCGCCTTCATTGAAGACACCAACGTCATCCCAAACCACCAGCTGGGATTTCGACGTGGCCATTCCACCACCCAGCAGTTGATGCGGGTAACTGAAGCGGTGACCCGTGCCTTTAACTTCAAGCACTACAGTGCCATGGTTCTCCTCGACATCTCGCGTACCTTCGACTCCGTGTGGCAGTCAGGACTCCTGCTTAAGCTCTTCGAGCATGGCATCCTGGGTTCATAAGTGAAGCTGCTGAAATCATACCTAATTGGAAGGACTTTTAGCGTGAAGGTGGATAAGGCACACTCCTCTAACAGAAGCATTGAAGCAGGTGTCCTACAGGGCTCCGTGCTCGGACCAGTGCTATACTTCCTGTACACTGCAGATGTTCCGACTTCTAACGGTGTCCTTACTGCAACCTACGCCGATGACACCGCGTACCTGGCATCTAGCCGCAGTGGAGTGCTGGCCACCCGGCGCCTACAGGAAGTCTTGCAGGTTACTGAGGTGTGGTCAAGGTGGTGCCGTATAGACATAAATCCAACCAAGACACAAGCCATTATAATAACCAAGAGACTCGGGGTCCATCAACCAACACACCCGGACCCAACACTTCACCTGTATGGTAGTGATATTCCATGGTCCCCCACAGTACGCTATCTAGGGGTGACCCTCGATAAGAGATTAAATTGGATCAGCCACATCAACGACATCAGACGGAGAACAAGCATCAGATTGCAGAACCTATATCCAATACTGAATAGAGATAGTAAACTTGCAACATCTACAGGAGTCAAACTATACACCTCTCTCGTACGCCCCATCATGGAATACGCATGTCCAGTGTGGGCATACGCTACAGACCGTCAAATAGGAAAGCTTCAAATAATTCAAAACAGGGCATTGAAGAGAGACCTTCATCTTCCGCACCGGTTCCCCACGGATACACACTTTTTTTTTTTTTTAATGGCATTCGGCTACTGGACCAGCTCAATGTGATTTGTTGCTATCAAGTATTGACACAAGGACACTACAACACGGACAAGACATTCACAGACACAACACTAAACACCCATGACCTCGGCCGGACTCGAACCGGCGACCTTCGGTATGCGGAGCTAGCACTCTAGCCCCTACGCTACCGAGGCCGGCCAAGGATACACTCCATGAGGCAGCCGGAATACCAAAAGTGAGGGACAGATTCCGACAATTGGCGGAAACATTCTACAAAAGCACAAGGCAATGCAACAACCCAGTGGTAAACACAATCGGCCGCTATGATACTAGTGTCGACTTACATAGAAGACCACTTAACCTATTAAGAAATTGACACCATAAAGCAGACGCACCAACCGTAATGCATTGCAACCCCATAATTACGATGGAGTAAATGTCTTCGGACAAAAACTCTGCCTTCCACCTGCCTGTAAAACTAAGGCAGTGACGGTGTCACGGCGAGGCATTGCCTCGGAGTTTCACAATCCTATGCACTCATCGTCGCTAATTGCGTACTTACTACAGTAATGGAAAATATGGACCAGACATGAAACTTCTTGTTATGGTAGGTTGCAACCTCTTTCAGGTGTTCGGAACGTTATACGAGAAATAAACACGTCACCCTTGACAGACCCACTCAACACTTTTGGCGATACTCAAGTTGGGACGCTTATAGGGTCCAGATGAGTGATTAAGGGTCTTAAGGTCATGCTCGCGTGACATAATCCTATTTATGTCTTGGCTTTCGTCATTGTCGGACCTCTAAGGTCTATTTAAACCAGAAATGGTTTGCACAGAATATAAAAGTCTCAAAAATGAGTTTTTATGATTAAAGCTCTCGACCGCACGAACTTGAGAAGTATTTGACTTTGTGGGTTCTGACTATAAAATTTGAAGAAATTCACTATATAGAACCTGTGACTTCCTCCAAATCGACCAGACAACCTGTCACTCGTTTTTTCTTTTCTGAAAATTACCACCGTTACAAATTTTTCACGAATTCTTAGATAAATCGACATGAGAGAATATTTAATATCAATAAAATGGAATTTGTAAATGGATTAATCTACACGCTGGACGTATTTTTTTTAAAAAAAAAAGAAGATACTCTTTTATTCGTCTGTCTGCCAGACAATCCCAACCCAATCTGTGTATCAATTCTGTGACGCTTTCGTAAGGAGCATGGCAACAGTCATGAATCGAGCAGCTTTTCTCTGTACTTTTTCTATCGTTTCAATCAATCCTTTGAGATAAGGATCCGAAACTCTATAACAGTTATCCAAACGTGGACACACAAAAGTTTTGTAGGCTATTTTTTTTTTTTACTTTTGGCTTTACGACTGGTCGACGCCGAGGTCATTAGAGGCGGGAAAGGACTGGGGACAAGGAATGGGAAGGAATTCGGGCATGGGTTCTTGGAGGAAGCATCCCGGCATTCGCCTGGAGTGATTTGGGGAAGCCATGGGAAACCCAAATCTGTTTGCCCGAACCAGGATTCGAACCCGAGTTCTCCCGAATGCGATGCCAGAGCATTAACCGCTCACCCATCACGCTCGGTAGCATTACAATTCTTCAGAATACACCTAATGAATCGCAATCGAGAGCTAGCTTTACCTACGACGGAAGTTACGTGCAGGTCCCATTTTATGTTGCTTTGTAATATTACGCCAAAATACTCCAGGGAATTGTTTGGATATAAGCAATTAGTTTTCGTAAAGAACCTTTATAATGCTGGAGTGTATAAAATGCTCCAGACATAAGTTATCACTATATGAAGTTAAATTAAAATTGGTTCACTAGTTTATCGTGATGCGCTGTCATGCATTCAGTCAAAGACAGTAGGACACACCAAAATTCCAAAATTTAACGTTTTGGAATCTCTATATTTGGTATTGTGAATTGCAATTACTCTTTTTGAAACATATTTTATGTTCAGACACTTTTTTTTTTACTTGCGTCTTTACGCCTCGTTGACGGCTGAGGTGATTAGAGGTGGGATGGGAATGGGGACAAGGAACGGGAAGGAATTCGGCCATGGCCTTTTTGAAGGAAGCATCCCGGCAGTCGCCTGAAGTGATTTGGATAAACCATGGAAAACCCAAATCTGGATGCCCCGACGGGGATTCGAACCCGCGTCCTCCCAAATGCGAGGCCGGAACGTTAACCGTTCACCCACCATGCTCGGTTGTGTTCAGACACAACTTTTAGACAGTTATAATATCGCATAGAGGTCTTTGCCGTATGATCTCTTTTTCAGAATGATGTAGAACGTCTCATGAGTCTCCTTTAATACGTAAGTTCTTGGTTGGTATTGTCAGTCAAACGCCAAAGGTATGACACAATATTGTACTGTTTTCGACTAAAATACTTTCGCTAGTAATAAATTTTTGTTAAATCTGCTCAGAAATTTGGTTTCACTAACCCGCCAAAACTTTAAATAGCAACAGCGTAAACTGAAAAATCAGTTGATTTTTTTTTTTTTTTTTTTTTTTTGTTAAAATTATTTTGGTTCAGAACCCAGTCATTAATTTAAAAACGTATTGTAGTTTTTTTTTTTTTACCAATGCAGTTTTATATATATGAAATCAAATACGTACAACATATAGAAGTCATAGATCACAGTATGAATGTATGCGAATATTCTCCGTTCATTCTGTGAACGTTATTGCTAGTAGAAATAAGCAGGTTACTACATCTTGGAGAGTTTTGATGCCCACAGCTAGTTTCTTGCCGACTTGTTGCTATTTTTTAATACACGACAGAGAGCAGAGTTGAGTCTGTTCCATAAAACATGAGGCGCATTCATGAACGAGCTGCACACTCTCTGTTGGCTGTCGGCTACTACGTATTAAATTAAAGACAAACGCTCTAATGGACTTCTCACGTAGCTCACACGAGGAATTTTTATCTTTGAAACTCTGCAGAGGTGTCTGCTACACATAGGTTCTCTTGAATGAAAGAATGAATCACATATACTACTTTACTTTATTTTAGCTGTTATATAATAATTTTATTTTACACTGGACTGCAAAGCAGAAACGCATTTGAGTTACGTGTTTACTGGCGTATTGACTGGTTCAGTCACTTTTCTGAATAAAGCAGATGCTACAGTCAGGATCTGAAATGACACAATGTTAGTTCGCTCTTTGAGGATGTAACTTTTCAATTGCTACGAACAAATTTGTAAGCTCTTAATGAAACAGCGGAATTTCGCCAATATAAAAATTGTGTTACGAACCTTCAAATATTTAGGGGCATTATATTTTTTTACGAGTAATAAAATACTTTTCAAATTGTTTCGCATCTTGTGGTTTTTGAGCCACTTTCTCTAATTCTAGTTTTGGTAAACAAACACCGCTGGTAACTGCTACAATACTTTCAAACCAACGTTAAGTAGGAACAGCCGACGTTCGCTGGTGATTCTTGTTGAAAATTAAAATTTTTGTTAATGATTTTTCAATAAATACTAGGAGGTTTTTTTAACCATTTGGTTTATTTCTGTAAAATTTTGATTCGATCCAGTCGTATTTGTCTGAGCACATAGGGGTACTTTTCTCCAAAGATTACCATTAGACTAAAAGACCCTCAAGCAATTTCCTACTCGTTTGTTAATACACTCAAATAAGGTGAAAAGAGAGGAAAACCGCGGAATGAAAGATAACAAACTGTAAATTTGCATAAACCTTTGTTTCGAAATTTAGTAAGTTGGCTCAAAAGTCTCAAAGAATCTCGTGTATGCTAGTCAAGATATTGAAGGTCTAAGGTCACAAAAACTGAAAAAAAATCTCGTTCTTGAGTTATTAGAAATGTTGTAGAGCATAAAATTCTCTACAAATTCTGTATCATGGAAGATTTTCTAGTTCTGTAGTCTTCACGGGTGTGCAGCCGGATGGTGTTTTGAAAACACGACGTTTCGACAACCAGCTCGGTTGTCTTCATCAGGTTTCCGGTGTCTACAGGCTGACGAAAGCTGGCAGTCACCGCGTAGACTGCCAGCTTTCGTCAGCCTGTAGACACCGGAAACCTGATGAAGACAACCGAGCTGGTTGTCGAAACGTCGTGTTTTCAAAACACCATCCGGCTGCACACCCGTGAAGACTACATTGCTTCAGTACGCCGGGAAAGTCTCCACGCACACATTTGCTAGTTCTTTTACTAAGACGTAGTCAATAACATCAGCAAGACGTTTTTTTTTTTTTTTTTTTTTTTTTTTTTTTTTTTTTAAATTGTTAAGTTTAATGTGGAGACACAAATACATTCGACTAAACTTTTTCACAAATATTCTTGTTCCAAGAAACAGGTATTATTTTTGAACGTCTTTAGTGGATGGGACAACATCTGCGATTTTAAAAAAAGGAAAAACAATAAATTATTAGAATGTTAGAGAAACATTCCGATTTGGATCAATCAGCTCAAGTATTCAGCAATACAATTATCCTATAGAAATATCATTTGAAAATGGAATACTTGTATTTTTAGAAATGTATGAAGCTCCAAAATCAGAATACAGTATAGATATTTTAGATATACGCAATTTATCAAATCAGCTAGATTCAACAAACCAGTCCAGTTATCAATCGAATCCCCGTCCGGGCATCCAGATTTGGGTTTTCCATGGTTTCCCAAATCACTTCAGGCAAATGCCGGGATGCTTCCTTCAAAAGGCCATGGCCGAATTCCTTCCCATTCCTTGCCCCCCATCCTTTCCCGTCTCTAAAGATCTCGCTGTTAGAGAGACGTTAGGCAGATTAAAATTAAAAAAAACGCCAGTTGCCAACTCTTTCACCAACAAGTGCAGCAGCTCGACAACACATCAGACGTGTCTACTATCCAAACTTTGTCAGGGAACGATTTAAAACCCCAAGAATCGGGATGGATGTAGTCCTGGAACCAACAACATCATTGCTACCATCAGCACCAGAAAAACTGCTAAATACGATATTTTGTAATTGCATTGAAGGCCGTGTTTCTACTCCGGGTGCAGAAAAATAGGGCTGCAATGCTCCTCAGTTTGTGGCCACTGTAATGGACAAGCATGCCTCAACGCTTCATTATACCAAAATAATTTTTTTTTTAACTTATGGCTTTACGCATCATCGACGTCTAGGTCATTCAAGTTGAATGACAAGAAGATTAATACGACGACGAACATGAAGGTTACTGAGCAGCATACTCGATATAAATAGAAACAACAAAATTTCTCTTTATGTCAAAACTTGAATTGTAGTAAATTTACGATAAACTGTAGGGAAATAAAATTATAATTAAAGTGCATTTAAGCTATTTCATTTAAATATCCTATTGTCAACTTAAGTTACTATTAAACGAATGTATTATGCATAAATAATATAATATCCATAAATACAATTTATTAATTAGTAAATAATTGCAGTTTATTCATAATTACAATATTATCAATAAATAATTAACTTTAAAAATCATACTGTGTACTGGATTCTACAGTTAGCGCTCCACTCTACCCACGATCTATCTCAAAAAGGGTTAAATCTACGAAATATTGTCCATAACGAAATATGTAGAAAATTTTATGGTCTATAACGTTTCTAATAACTCAATATAACATTTAGAGTAAAGAATACGAAATATGAAAAAAAAACGTTTTTTTGTGACATTTGAGCTTGAATATCATGGGGTGTAAGGGTCAAATGTCAACCTCACCTTCACGTGGTGCACCCGGTTTGCACGGATGAGGCTCTGGCGACTGAAAAATTGCCGGTGTAAGGGGTCACCCACTGCTTACCAACGGCCTCCGAAAGGAGGACGGAAGAGCGGGGAGTGGCACAGGTTACCCTCTTGCCCTTGGGGTTTGGAAACGGCAACTAAAGGCAGATGAATCTGAAACGATCAACGGCATGGCGATGCAGAAGGAAACGGGAAACCACTGCATTAAAGACCCAAAGGGTGTTCCGAGGACATGTAATCCTCTCGAATTACATATATCATGATGACTTCTTCCTTGGTAAAATATTCTGGAGGTAAAATAGTCCCCCAATCGGATCTCCGGGTGGGGACTGCTCAGGGAGGAGTCATCAGAAAGGATAGAAACATTCTACGAGTCAGTGCGTGGAATGTTAGAAGTCTGAATAGGGCAGGTCTGTTAGAAAACTTAGAAAGGGAGATGGAACAACTTAAGTTAGATGTTGTTGGGATTAGAGTGATTAAATGGAAGGACGCACAAGATTTCTGGTCTGGGGAACACACGATAATTAGTAGGGAGGGAATAAGGAAGCAAGCCTGATAAGCTCTTTGGACAACCGTAAAGAGACTCCACTCGTCCGCGTGACGTCACAAGATGGCCGCCCGTTAGTTGTTTGGCCGGCCAAGATGGCGGGCCGGCCGGCCATATGGCGACCGTTAGTTCCTTGGCCGACCGCACAGATGGCGGCAGCAGTCGGGCTTGCGCATACGTTAGTTCCTCGACCGGCCGCACAGATGGCAGCATCTCCCAAGGGCTCAATTTCTTTGGGCGCAGACATTCTACTCCCCCAGCTAGCGGGAAAATTCCGCCGCCCGGGGCGTGTTTACACAGGTGTGCTCGCCTGCAACTATTTCCTCATCCCTGTTCTGGAATGCGGACGTCAGACAAGTTGTATCGCGGCGACAAAACTATGGATTCGTCTATCACTTTATTTCCTAGTGGTCATCGTGTGTTGCGTATACCAATTCCACCTTTACCGAGTAACTTAAATATATTTAAAGTCTTAGTTTAAATGACCCCATTGGTTTAAGTAGACAATCGTCTCTAAAGACCACATTGTTAGAGATACATTTTTAAAAAAATATCGACTGCCGAGGTGCAAAGTATCCTGGTTTTCGATAGATGGCGTGGCACACATCATTTCACCAAGCTTTTACGAGAAATATTTCAGGTATTCCTGCCTGCTGTCTGTCTGCTATTATCGGTATATCAATGTGACAAGTATTTCGAAACTATGGAGTTATTCTCGGCGTGAAGTAACATTATTTCCGTTTGCCCAGGTTGCGAAACTCTGTACACACACTATCGACAGCAAGGTGCAAATATTTCAGCACAGTAAAATATTTTCTTCGGTTCTGTGCCAAGATTTCGTGAAATATACTTGCGTTTGATTAAGCGTGAACCATTACTATTTTTTACTAAAAACAAAAGAAGTCCACATTAGCGTATATTACCTACAAAACATTTCTGTTCCCATGTCTCCTTGTTATTACAGAGCAAAGCACATCCAGCCTGTTTCTCAACCCTGTCTTTGGACAAGAGCCCACTTGAAAATATTTGTGACATGATTAACAAAGCCTTTCCCACACCAAGGCTATAAAAATCAAAGTTTCTAATTTGGCCATGGAATGGAACGAGGGGAGAAAGAATTCGTATAAGCATCAGTACAGCACATTATTTCTCTAATCTCTGCGGTCACTGGTATAAAAAAAATATTTCATCACACTCGTAATTTTTGCCAACAAGCTCAAACCTATATTGTCCTGTTCTATCCAGACCAATCTATGTATCAATTCTGTAATGTTTTCGTAAGCAATCACAAATTGAGTGCCCTTAGCAATCCCTTGTGACACATCAGTGATTGACTAGAAACAGAGAGATATACGCTGTGCCATGTACTTACCCACCTTTAACTGTATTTTACAGCACAGCAAGTATGTTCCAGGAACGAAACATCGTTTGTTAATCCTACTAATTTCACCCCTGCTCTTTGTGATAAAAATCGAGTCAGTGTAAGGCAGTGCTAAGCACAGAACATGCTGATTCGTCATAAAATGCCTGTGGCCAAGGTGGAGATATAGAAAATTTACCCACTTACTTATAGAAGAAATCCAGTGCACTTTTCATAATTCTTTCACCAAGATCTACCCTAGCCTCATCGCCAACATACGCCCAGCACTTCCCCATTCTTCATTCTGTTTCCAATGATTCCCAATCCAACCTCTGAACAGTTACTGACAGCCACCTCCCGCCGCGCCCGCCTGGGCAGGTTCACCCAAAATTTGTCTTTGATGAGCTGCTATTAATAAATGACTTTTGGCCAAACATTGCCAAGAGCTTAGTTCCAGCCACCAGCTATACTGATGGCACATTAAAAATCAAGTATGTGTGGCGAGAACTGAGATGTATTGTAAAGACATGCTATCATCTGCCTATCATGTAACACCTCAGTGTGGATGTCGTGTGTCGGGACCCTTTCCTGCAATTACTTGTATGTATGTGGTAACTTATGAAATTAGCTTTGTACATATTACCAACGATACTGAATGGCAGAGAGGTCTGTAGTGTGAGTTAAATGAAATGATTTTGATGTGAGGAGTTTGTTACTTGGAACACATGTTAATGATGATTTGTTTTGTCAGTCTTGAGCCATGGGGGTTCCTGTCCCACTTTTTCTTTGCCATGATTGGGCTGGTTGTTGTGTTGAGCTCGCTGTAGGCATGTATATATGTGTCTGTGTGCGTCTTTCTCTGTGTCTGTATGCGTAAGTATGGTGATACCTTCCTTAAACTCATTTATCTGGACGTATGAATTGCTGTTCCTCCCATATGTTTGTGTTTGTGTGGAGACGTATGGGTTTGTGGGTGAGACCTAGTATGAATATGGAGGTTATGATACCCGTCTGATAGACAAGTGTCTATTGTAACTCATGGTACCTGGGTCACATGTTATTAAATGACCGAAAGGGTTGCGGTGTGGGAGAGATGTGACTGTGATTTCAAACTTCACACATCCTGTAACTCTTCAGTTTGGATCTAGCATGTTCAGTCTCTTTCCTCCAGTTATGTGTGGTGATGAATGGAAACTGTGTGAATGCATTGACATGTGAGTGTGTGTGTGTGTGTCTTTCTATGATTTTTGGCCAGTCATGGGTGTTCTGTTCCTTTTTTTCGTTGCCATCATTGGGCTAGTTGTTGAGTCGAGATCGCTGTAGGCATGGAAATGTACGTGTGTATGCATCTCTATCTCTCTGTGTTTTTTTTTTTCTGCGTAAATGTGGTGATACCTTCCTTTATCTGGTTTGTTTGGATGTATGATGTGCTGTTCCTGCACTTATGCTTGTGTGAGGTGACGTATGGATTTGTGGGTGAGACCTAGTATGAATATGGGAGTTATAATATCTGTCTGATGACCAAGTGTCTACTGCTACTCGTGGTACATGGGGAGCACATGTTACTGAATGACAGAAAAAGCTTAGGTGTGGGATAGAAGTGTTGGTGCTGATGTGAACAGTTTTGTACCTAGCACACATGATACTGGATGATAGGAGGTCTGTAGTGTGAAATAAATGAGATGATGTTGATGTGAAGAGTATGTTGCCTGGAACATATGTTACTGATGATTTTTTGGTCAGTTATGAGCCATGGGGGGTTCTACCCCACTTTTTCGTCGCCATGATTGGGGGCTGGTTGTTGTGTCTAGCTCGCTGAAGGCATGGAAATGTGTTTGTGCGTCTCTCTCTGTGTCTGTATGCGTGTAATATGGTGATACCTTCTATAAAAATGTCTGTCTGGACGAATGATTTTGCTGTCCCTCCACTTATGCTTGTTTGTGCTAGTGTATTGAGATATATGGATTTGTGGGTGAGATCTGATAGCCAAGTGTCTATTGCAACTCATGGTACCTGCGTCACTTTTTTACTGAATGGTAGAAAGGGTTGCGGTGTGGGAGAGACGTGTTGATGGTAAATATAATCAACTGGGGCGCGATGAACATTATTTATGGTATAAACACTTAGGTTTATGGTGAAAACATGTCATCTTTTGCACACCTTCTATCTCGCCAGGCTGATGATATGTAAGGAGACTTCTGTTTTTCAGCCAGTCATGAGGCAAGAGAGTACTACACCACTTTTTTTGTTTCCATGATTGGTACCGGTAGTTGTGTAGTCTTGGACATGTGTATCTGCGTCTCTCTTTGTGCATGTAAGCGTAAGTAACTCGTCTGTCTGATGATTTTTGTAACGATAGTTCTGTCCAGTTAATCAGTTGTAACGACAATTCTGCCCCCACTTCATCGTTTCCGAGTTATGAGCCATGGGGGTTCTGTCCCACTTTTTCTTTTCCATGATTGGGCTGGTTGTTGTGTTGAGCTCGCTGTAGGCATGGATATATGTGTCTGTGTGCGTAAGTATGGTGATACCTTCCTTAAACTCATTTATCTGGATGTATGATTTGCTGTTCCTGTTTCTTTGAGCTTGTGCATGGATACGTATGGATTTGTGGTTGAGACCTAGTATGAATATGAGGGGTTCTGGTATCTGCTGATAGTCAAATGTCTATTGTAACTCATGGTACCTGGGGCACTCCTAATGAATGGCAGATAGGGTTGCAGTGTGGGAGAAACGTATTGATAGTAAATGTAATCAATTGTGTGTGATGAACACTATTTATGATGTAAATACTTAGGTGTATGGTGAAAACATGCATCTTTTGCACACCCTCTATCTCGCCAGGCAGATGATATGTAAGGAGAGTTCTGTTTTTCAGCCAGTCATGGGGGCAAGAAAGTACTACACCACTTTTTTTGTTTCCATGATTGGTGCAGGTAGTTGTCCTGAACTTTCTGTAGACTTGTACATGTATATCTGCGTCTCTCTTTGTGCATGTAAGTGTAAGTATTGTGATACCTGACTTAAACTCGTCTGTCTGATGATTTTTTTAATGATAGTTCTGCCCAGCTAATCAGTGGTAACGACTATTCTGCCCCACTTCATCGTTTCCATGATGCTTGCTGTTAGTTCTGTCGACCTCGCTGTATGCATGTACAAGTGTGTGCGTGTGTCTACTTCCTCTGTTAATTTGAGTCTAAAATATATGGTTATAGAATTATGCTCACCATCAACGTGTGCTTCTAACCATTGCTTCAGGGCTTAGGCAATCTCCCATTTCACTGTACTCTTTACAGTTTACTGCCGTTTGTGTTGGCATACGAATTGTGTTTCTCACGTTTTTCACTACATAAAAATCATTTAACAGAGAGGGTGATGAGGGGATGTACCAGAGAAGCGAAGGACTTGGGTACAAACCACAGTCAGACCATTTCTTGTATATATAAGTGTAGTATGGAGACCACATTTTTTGTACATCAAATGCAAGGTGCAAAATATAGCAGCTAGATTTATTAGTGGAAAATATTCAACAAGTGCCTTAATAAAGGAACTGGACTGGATGTCATTGGGAGATTGGAAGAGTGTCAAGGGCTGTATGTGGTGTATAATGCTGTTAGAATGGATATTGGCAGAATAATTCTGAGTGGTGTATGGAGCCTAAGTTGGCCATGACCACAATCTGTCATTAGACTTTAGATGATGAGGCCTGAGTGGATAAAATATCCAAACACTCCACTTTGACCTAACAATTTACGAGAGTTCAAGCGTGGGTGCTATCTTCGGCGCAACTAGAACTAGTGTCTGCACCTTTGGATACTTGTCGATGTGTGGGGATCTTCTATTAAAATGTGGGTTATGATGCCTGTTTGATGACCAAGAAACTATCATCTTAGCTAAGAGCATTATGGTAACTTTATCGTGGTTACTTGAACAAAGCATGCAATTACAGTCAAATGTCACACTTGGCCCTGAATCCGAAGTTTGGCGTCAGATGGGAACATTTATACCGAATGGAGAACTCTCCTGGCACCTGATTGGTTGAAAAATATTGTCCTGGAGAATTTTCTTGGAAAACTGCAGTAGAACCACCTTAAGTGAACATTTTGGTAGCTGGAATCCCTGTTAATGATTAGGAGAAGACTTTGCGAATTTTTGGTTTTACTTTAACACACGAACAAAGGTAACCCTGTCAGTAACTGTTTCAGAGGTTGGATTGGGAATCATTGGAAACAGAATGAAGAATGGGGAAGAGCTGGGCTTATGTTGGCGATGAGGCTAGGGTAGATCTTGGTGAAAGAATTATGAAAAGTGCACTGGATTTCTTCTATAAGTAAGTGGGTAAATTTTCTATATCTCCACCTTGGCCACAGGCATTTTATGACGAATCAGCATGTTCTGTGCTTAGCACTGCCTTACACTGACTCGATTTTTATCACAAAGAGCAGGGGTGAAATTAGTAGGATTAACAAACGATGTTTCGTTCCTGGAACATACTTGCTGTGCTGTAAAATACAGTTAAAGGTGGGTAAGTACATGGCACAGCGTATATCTCTCTGTTTCTAGTCAATCACTGATGTGTCACAAGGGATTGCTAAGGGCACTCAATTTGTGATTGCTTACGAAAACATTACAGAATTGATACATAGATTGGTCTGGATAGACAGACAATATAGGTTTGAGCTTGTTGGCAAAAATTACGAGTGTGATGAAATATTTTTTTTTATACCAGTGACCGCAGAGATTAGAGAAATAATGTGCTGTACTGATGCTTATACGAATTCTTTCTCCCCTCGTTCCATTCCATGGCCAAATTAGAAACTTTGATTTTTATAGCCTTGGTGTGGGAAAGGCCTTTGTTAATCATGTCACAAATTTTCAAGTGGGCTCTTGTCCAAAGACAGGGTTTGAGAAACAGGCTGGATGTGCTTTGCTCTGTAATAACAAGGAAACATAGGAACAGAAATGTTTTGTAGGTAATATACGCTAATGTGGACTTCTTTTGTTTTAGTAAAAAATAGTAATGGTTCACGCTTAATCAAACGCAAGTATATTTCACGAAATCTTGGCACAGAACCGAAGAAATATTTTACTGTGCTGAAATATTTGCACCTTGCTGTCGATAGTGTGTGTACAGAGTTTCGCAACCTGGGCAAACGGAAATAATGTTACTTCACGCCGAGAATAACTCCATAGTTTCGAAATACTTGTCACATTGATATACCGATAATAGCAGACAGACAGCAGGCAGGAATACCTGAAATATTTCTCGTAAAAGCTTGGTGAAATGATGTGTGCCACGCCATCTATCGAAAACCAGGATACTTTGCACCTCGGCAGTCGATATTTTTTTAAAAATGTATCTCTAACAATGTGTCTTTAGAGACGATTGTCTACTTAAACCAATGGGGTCATTTAAACTAAGACTTTAAATATATTTAAGTTATACGCAACACACGATGACCACTAGGAAATAAAGTGATAGACGAATCCATAGTTTTGTCGCCGCGATACAACTTGTCTGACGTCCGCATTCCAGAACAGGGATGAGGAAATAGTTGCAGGCGAGCACACCTGTGTAAACACGCCCCGGGCGGCGGAATTTTCCCGCTAGCTGGGGGAGTAGAATGTCTGCGCCCAAAGAAATTGAGCCCTTGGGAGATGCTGCCATCTGTGCGGCCGGTCGAGGAACTAACGTATGCGCAAGCCCGACTGCTGCCGCCATCTGTGCGGTCGGCCAAGGAACTAACGGTCGCCATATGGCCGGCCGGCCCGCCATCTTGGCCGGCCAAACAACTAACGGGCGGCCATCTTGTGACGTCACGCGGACGAGTGGAGTCTCTTTACGGTTGTCCAAAGAGCTTATCAGGCTTGCTTCCTTATTCGCTCCCTACTATAATTAGCACAGAAGTTGTCAATGGAGTCACTGGTGTAGGATTTGTAATGAATAAGAGAGTAGGGAAACGGGTGAGTTATTATGAACAGTTTAGTGACATTGTTATTTTGATGATGTTAGAAAACTAAGCCCGTCCCAACCACATTAGTACAAGTGTATGTGCAAATGTCGCAGGAAGATGACGAAGAAATAGAGAAAATATACTCTGAAATTGAATAATTAATCTAGTATGTGAATGGTGAGGAAAATCTAATAATTTTGGGTGATTGGACTCAATAGAGGGAGATAAAAAAGAGGGGAATACTTTAGGAGCTTTTGGTCTAGGAGAAAGAAATGAACGAGGAAGCAGGTTGTTAGAATATAAACTAGTTGTGACAAACACACTGTTTAAGTACCATGCAAGAAGGATACACACCTGGGAACGTCCTGGAGATACAGGCAGATATCAGATAGATTATATCATGGTCAAACAGAGATTCAGGAATCAAGTTCTAGACTGTAAAGGGTACCCAGGAGTAGGCATAGACTCTGACGATAATTTAATAGTAATGAAGTGCAGGCTGAAATTCAAGCGAATAAGGAAGCAGTATAAGCAGAACAGACTGGAAGTAAATAAACTGAAACAATCTAGTACGAGAGAAAAGTTTGCAGAAATGGTAGACTTAGGTCTAAGAAGTAACTCTCCAAGTGTTACAACGTCTGAATGCCCGTTCTTATCGTTAATGGCTAATAGAAACGGTACCAGGTTTTATGTTTTCTTGTAGAACTTTAAACACCGAGTAGATTTTTCTTTATTTTACTGACTACACTCAGTTATGTGTTTGACTGAGATCAAATACTTCCAAATGGCGACGATTCTACAACACTACTGCACTGTCATTTCTTAGATTTTTTAGGCGATTTTTGAGCCGCAATAACGTAAGAATAATATGGTTCCACACTATTTTTTTATATATAAAAGAAACTTTTTTGTAAAAAAACTCCAGTAGTCAGTTTTGTTCTAAAAATCAAATCTTATGTATCACACGGCTATTGACATGATTCTTGTTTTTCAAAGGGACGAAACAATTTGAGCATATACCTCATGAAAGCAACAGCAATGTTTTAAACATACACAACAGAATTTACATTTGATAATATTTGTAGACGATTTTAAATCCCATGATAAAATTTACACTCGGTAACAGGTTTCACTGTGCGAAATATTCGCACGCGAGTTGCTACTCACCAATTATTACGCTTATAAGCCTCCTATGCACCAATGAAGCCAAATCCAGATCTACTAAAAAAGTAGTTGAAATCGGTTTTGTCGTGAATAATGATGTATCGGACATGTTGCAACGGCACACAGAAACACTAACCTACACGTAGTTACCACTAATTCATTTAAATAAGAGATTAAGGCTCATTGATGGTGGGCTCATTACAAACGGGAGACGACTGTTGACGAGAAAGCGGAAATAAACGGACAAGTTTCTTTTATTATGAAAGAATCTTTCCAGCATTCACCAACAGTGATTTAAAAAAATAAGTGAAAATATAAATTTGACTGACCGCTCTTGGAAATCAGACTTGGGTGCTCCAGAACATTCTCGAAAGTTAGCAGTTAGGCACGAGGCTCAGTCCGCAGACACTTTAAAGCCACAAAACTGTGGCACAAGCGGACTAGTTACTAACATACGATAAGTAGATTAATTTCTGAGTAGATATAAAATTTCAAACCCGTAATGTAAAACAATAACTACGCGCAACAATGAAGTTATGGCAATAACTTGTAACATACTCAATTTTGTCACGTCTCTAACTTTTAACATCAACGCTTTACATACTTCCATTCAGGAATTATTCAACAATTTCTAGTCATGGGCAGGTGACATGAGCGAGCAAATGACGTAAGCGAAGGTGCCGTTATACTGGCATAACGACTCGATGACCTAAAAAATTTGAACAGTTTAAAATAGTTGATAAAATTCAGTTTTTTTTGTGATTTACCGCCCTCAACCACCCATGCCACTACAGCCAGCAAAAACTATCCCTGTTCATTTAATATATATATATATATGAACAGGGATATTGTTACAAAGTACCATTTAATTTAATTTAATTTAATTGCAATGGAGCACAGGCTCCGGTGGCAATTTCCCTACACAGCTATCTTCCCCCTATCCTGCACCCACCTACATTTGCCCTCTACAAATTTTTTCTTTAAATTCCTTCAAAGTTTTCGGTAAATTATTCATCGTTTCTCTTGGTAACTCATTCCAATCCCTGACACCCTTACCTAAAAAAGAGAATCTTCCTACACCCTTGTGCCTGAAATCGAGTGCCAGCTTGTGATCATGGTCATCTTTTCCCTTCCATGCACTACTTTTCATACCTACTGCAATATCTTTCCATGCCTCATCACCAGTATATGCCCTGTACACTCCCATGACCCTCCTCATCCTCCTCCTGTGTTGCAATGAATCCCATTCCAGCTCCTTTATCATATCCGTCACTGATTGCATTCTGCGATAATTTCCAGAAACAAATCTAGCAGCCCTTCTTTGCACCCTCTCCAACTCCTGTATTTGATACGTAAAATGAGGGTCCCATACTACACTACCATATTCGAGCAATGGTCTGACCAAAGTTTTGTAACCCAATTCCTTGACTTCTCTCGTACATCCCCTCATAACTCTCTCCAACAAGTGCAGAACTCTGAAACCTTTTCCTACCACCTGTCCTATGTGTCCTGCCCAGTTAAGTTTGTTATCAAAAGTAATTCCAAGATATTTGCATTTCAAGTCTTCAGCAAGCAATTCTTTCCCCACCTTATATTCATAATTAACCTTTTGTTTTTTATTTGTGTATCTAATAAGCTGACTCTTCTTTGCATTTATCTTCATTCCATGTTTACTAACCCAATTAGATATCCTGTCCAGATCACCCTGCAACTGTTTACAATCCTCTATCGTTTTGATTCTTTTATACAACATTATGTCATCTGCAAACAATCTAATTTCAGATAGTAAACAGGCAACACAATTATTCATTAGAATAATGAATAGCAATGGTCCCAATACGCTACCCTGTGGCACACCCATTTTTACTTCCACTTCTTTTGATACTAAATTTCCTACCCTAACTTTCTGTTTTCTATCTTTTAAAAATTCTTCTACCCAGCAAATCACTTTCTTATCCACTCCAATGGTTTTTACCTTATTTACTACCATTTTATGGCTTACTCTGTCAAACGCCTTAGACAGATCTAGTGCTACACTATCAATTTGGCCTCCCTTGTCCATTTCATCTGAAATATCTTGCATATATCCCACCAACTGAGATTCGCTTGAATATCCTTGCCTGAAACCATGTTGCCTGCTTGAAAACCAATTACGTTCCTCACATATATTTCTGATGTGGTTGCATATCAATCTTTCCATTAATTTACCTACCACTGATGTCAAACTGATTGGCCTGTAATTCTCAACTCTATTTCTCACCCCTCCCTTATGTACCGGTACTACTATTGCACTTTTCCAGTCCTGTGGTAAGCAGCAAGTGTCTAGACTCAATTTAAATAATATTTCAAGATAAGGTACAATGTCACATCCGGCTATCTTTAAGATATCTGTAGTAATATTATCTTCACCAGCCCCTTTATGTTTTTTCAGCTTTCTTATTTCCTTCATGATTTCCTCAGGATGGATATCAAATTTTTTACTATCGTCATTTCTAATTGTGTTGTTAAGCTCGTTCTCCGAATTAGACCCTCCTGTTTCTGATTCATTTTCCCTAATGCTTTCTCTGAACCAGTTACTTAAAATCTCTGCCTTTTTCAAATCGTCAGTAACTTCTTCTCCATCCTTATCTATAAGTGTCTCTACATCCTCCCTTCCCCTCAGTTTCCTGATATAGCCATAGAAATTTCTAGATGCATCAGTCAATGGTCCCCCTGCACTGACAATACTCTTCATAAACCCATCTTTGGCCATTTTCTTTGCTGTTATTAAGTCCTTGTTTAGTTGTTTTAAATATTCCCTACTACCCTGCTGTCTCTTAACTCTGTTATGTTCTTTTCTTACCAACCTCTTTAACCTCCTCACTTCCCTATTATAGTACATAGGATCTCTACTTCTCTTTATTTTTTGCTTTGGAATAAATTTTTCTTCCCCCTTTCTTATTATCTCCTTGAACTCTTTCCACCTTGACTCTACTGTACCTGAGCCTTCCTTCCATTTGCTGAATTGTTCTCTGAAATATCTCCTCAAATTTGAAACCTGTGCCTTTTTATAATTGTACCTATTTCCCCCTTCAATTTTGGCTGCTGGTTTACTGAATCCTCTAATATCCATCAGAACTGCTTCATGATCACTTATTCCTTCAGTTACTTGATACCTCAAAAGGTTTTCATCGGGCTTAATTAGAAATATATCCAAAATATTTTGTCCCCTAGTGTTTTGCTCAACCACTTGTGTAAATCCTCCTTCCCTTATTAAGATATTTGCAAATCTTTGTTCCCTTGTGTTATTTATCTTATTCCCTTCCCAGTTTACACCTGGTAAATTTAAATCTCCGCCGATGATGATCATTCTATTCTCACCTCTGAAATCTGAGTATGAATTTAATTTCTCCCCAAGAGCCTCATCCTCTTCTGTCATTCTTCCACTGCGGTAAACAGCCAACACTCTGATTTTTTCTTTTTTACTACCCCAGAAATCTACCCCAAGTAACTCATGGTCTTGATCTATGAATGCCAGTGAACTATGGTAGTTTTTGCTAACTAGTATGAAGACTCCCCCACCAATTGCTCCTCGATCTCTGCGGTACACTCTGTAACCATCAGGAAAAACCTCACTGTCTAGTACTTCTTCTTTTAACCAACTCTCTACCCCAATTATTATTTGTGGTTCATGCATCTCTATTAAGTTTGCAAATTCGATTACTTTGTTCATTATACTTCTACAGTTTACCATTAACACCCTTACTATTGGCTTTACATTTTCAGAATTTATCTGCTCTTTCCCACTTTTAACGCAGTCAGTTATTGTTTCAGCCATTTCATCTATTTCTTTAATATCTGTGACTTTCCCCATCGCGAATCTGCAATCAGTATCACTTTGATAATCTATTTCTCTCCCTTCACCAGCAGCCCCTAACCTAAAAAAGGCACAGTCCTGACCCCATCATCACTGGAAACGGGCTCCCTCACTGCTTTAGCTAACAACTCAGAAAGTACTCCCTTCCCCCTTCTATTTAGGTGTAGGCCGTGCCTAGTGAAACCCCACCTACCAATGGTGTTCACAGGCACAACCCCCAACACAGAACTAATGCCTTTCCCAAGTAGCACTTCCGTTTCCACATTAACCCGCCTCACAGCATAGTTCAATTGTGGACGGTCATGGCGACTCAGGACCTGCATGAGCTCCACCCTGGTATGCTGTGCCTCCTTCACCACCTTCCTCAGGTCACTCTCTATACTATAACTCGCGTTTCTATCAATACTATTTCCCGCACCTCCCACTATCACTACTCTATCATCCTTGGTGAAACTCCTACAAAGGGAACCTATATCCTCTATTACCTGGCCTAATGTTGCACTAGGTTTGAAAAAGCTTGTGACCTGATATCCTGTACCTAACTGATCCTGCAGAAGAGGGCCTACACCTCTCCCATGGCTACTACCTAGCAGCAGAACCCTTTTTTTCCTATTCTTGCCCTGCACGCCCTTAAATATCATTCCAGTTTTTCCAGCAGTTTCTTTAAAAGATTCAAAAATAAGAAAAGAATATACTTTTATATACACCGTTGTTTATTTATTTATTTATATTTTTTATTTTATTTTTTTTTGTCGAAGAGGATGCTCACAGAATAGTCTCACGAAAATTTTGTATCATTTCGTCCATTAATTTTTTGTAAACTGGAAGAAAAATAATTTAAAAATTGTAATTTTATTTAAGGTAACAAATACTTAGAAAACGTACTCAGTTGATATCAATGGTTCATAAAAATTTTCTGCAAAAATCTGCGAAGATGATTACAGATTAATCGACGAACTACATTGAGCACCGATTGGAAATGAACAATATTTATCATTTTTTAATTATGCTGAATACATTAACGGGCATTAATTTAACCACAGCTCGCAGGCGGTGTAGCTACTATAAATATTATACGCTAATATCTAATGTCCAATCTAAAACACTCAGCGCATCGCATACAACATTCGATTCGTCAACTTTTTTGGCATTGTTGAGAGCATTCATTGTTTATTCATAATTGTTGTCAGATTGTTATCTAGAACAATCAGTGTATTACATATTGTGAAACGTCGCGGAAAAAGACTAAGTTTTCCGTTGTGAGTGTTATAATCCGAGGCAGAAATTGCCTCCTGCCGGCCAACGATCTTCGCCTGCCAACGGACACCACCTGCCCACGGACTCTGCCTGACCTCGGACTTCGCGAGCCCTCGGGCTTCGCCTGCTCTCGGGCGTAGCCTGCCCTCGGGCTTCGCCTCACCACGGACTTCGCCTGCTCACGGACCTCACCTGTCCACGGACTTCACCTGCTCAAGGGCTTTGCCTGCCCACGGAATTCACCTGCCAACTGCTAACGCCTGCTGTCCAACTTCTGCACATCCACCGGACACACCAATATACGGAAACGCTATGGACATTTATGACACCAACCCCACCATCCTTCCACCCACTGTCACTACTAGCCCCCACTTCTACACCATGGCTACATTTTCAGTTACGACTACAACCACCATCAACACCACCACCACATCCTCATCAATCATCCGCCCCGCTGCATCTGAAGGCATTCATCCAAATCTTCCACAGGTAGTTCAGAAACCACACGTGGCACCAGCTATCTCCAAACTGCCAGAAATAATGCAAAACCTTACGACCAGACCAAAAGTGTCTCATTACCATCGTAACAAACCTCCTTATCCAATAGTGCAACAACCGCATACGAAGTTATGGACACTTCATCATCACCTCCATCCACGTCACAGACAATTCATACATACCTATTGAAAGGGACCTTCCCTGAATATATGAATAGTAAAACTCCAACCAAATTCATCAAACGACATATACCTAATATATGTATCCATCAATTTCGCCTCACTAAAAACGGTATGATCATCAAGATCAATGAACCAGACTTCCCCAAATTAATTAAAAACATAATTGGACTACCTTCATTTGGCGACAACGCCACCTTAACAGCAGTCACCTCATCCTCACCAAAACAACCAACCCCACCTAAAAGACCCCCTACACTCACAGCTATCATCCGTGGAGTAGACCCATTAAAAACTGAAGAAGAGGTAGTCGACGAACTCAACTCGAAGGATGAATTACATGTTCGAAAAGCTCTCCGAATCAAAACAACTTAGGACCCACTTACATGATCAGACTACTAACTGAAAAGGCATCAACAATTGATCAACTGCTTAGCAATGGGGCCAGAATCTACCACCAAAAACACAGATTGGACCCCTCAAAAACTCTCTCTTCCCAACCCACCAGATGTTCCCGCTGCTTAACATACAACGATCACCTCACGCAGAACTGTAAAAACCCTCCTATCTGTCCCCACTGCAAAGAGAATCATTACTTTAAAACCTGTCCTAATCTGCAAAAACCCCAACCTGCAACACATGCAGTGAAAACCACCCTACTTACTCCACAAAATGCAAATCCAAACCAACCCCCATCAAACCTGAACTCACCGTACCCCTCCGACCTATTGACACTCCCACACCACCCAGCAACTCCTTATTGCCCCCACCAACTATAGAAGATCTCCTACGATTTATTACCATTATTATTATTATTATTTAATTGCAATGGAGCACAGGCTCCGGTGGCAATTTCCCTACCCCCCATCTTCGCCCTATCCTGCACCAACCTACATTTGCCCTCTACATATTTTATCTTTAAATTCATTCAAATTTTTCGGTAAATTATTCATCATTTCTCTTGGTAACTCATTCCAATCCCAGACACCCTTACCTAAAAAAGAAAATCTTCCCACACCCTTGTGACTGAAATCGAGTGCCAGCTTGTGGTCATGGTCATCTTTTCCCTTCCATGCACTACTTTTCATACCTATTGCAATATCTTTCCATGCCTCATCGCCAGTATATGCCCTGTACACTCCCATCACCCTCCTCATCCTCCTCCTGTCTTTCAATGAATCCCATTCAAGCTCCTTTATCATATTCGTCACTGATTGCATTCTGCGATAATTTCCAGAAACAAATCTAGCAGCCCTTCTTTGCACCCTCTCCAACTCCTGTATTTGATACGTAAAATGAGGGTCCCAAACTACACTACCATATTCGAGGAATGGTCTGACCAAAGTTTTGTAACCCAATTCTTTTACTTCTCTCGTACATCCCCTCATCACACTCTCCAACAAGTGCAGAACTTTGAAACCTTTTCCTACCACCTGTCCAATGCGTCCTGCCCAGTTAAGCTTGTTATCAAAAGTAATGCCAAGCTTCAGCAAGCAATTCTTTCCCCACATTATATTCATAATTAACCTTTTGTTTTTTATTTGTGTATCTAATAAGCTGACTCTTCTTTGCATTTATCTTCATTCCATGTTTACCAACCCAACTAGATATCCTGTCCAGATCATCCTGCAATTGTTTACAATCCTCTATCGTTTTGAATCTTTTATACAGCATTATGTCATATGCAAACAATCTAATTTCAGATAGTAAACAATCAACACAATTATTCATTAGAATAATGAATAGCAATGGTCCCAATACGCTACCCTGAGGCCCACCCATTTTTACTTCCACTTCTTTTGATACTACATTTCCTACCCTAACTTTCTGTTTTCTACCTTTTAAAAATTCTTCTACCCAGCAAATCACATTCTCATCCACTCCAATGGTTTTTACCTTATTTACTACCATTTTATGGCTGACTCTGTCAAACGCCTTTGACAGATCTAGTGCTACACTATGAATTTGGCCTCCCTTGTCCATTTCATCTGAAATACACAGACGGAAAAAAAAAATCCCAACACCAAGAAAAAATTATTGTAGAGTAATGAAATTTGGACAATGCATTTGTCAAGTTAACATGTTTAATTGATTAAATTTTCAAGATCACAGGTTAATTTAAGCTCAAGAAAATGCATTTCAAATGTGAAATACTGTTAAATTAATAGCCGGTGTAACCTCCAGAATTTTGAATGCAAGCCTGCAAACGTGAATGCATTGTGTCATACAGGTTTCGAATGTCACTTTGTGGTATGGAGTTCCATGCTTGTTGTACTTGTGCTGTCAATACTGGGACGGTCAGTGCTGGCTGTGGATGATGCTGGAGTTGTCGTCCAATGATATCCCATACGTGTTCAATTGGAGACAGATCTGGTGATCTCGCAGGCCAAGGTAACATGTCGACACTCTGTAGAGCACGTTGCGAGACAACAGCGGTATGAGGGCGAGCGTTATCCTGTTGAAAAACTCCCCCTTGAATGCTGTTCATGAATGGCAGCACTACAGGTTGAATTACCAGACTGACGTACAAATTTGCAGTCAGTGTGTTTGGTATAACCACAAGAGTGCTCATGCTGTCATAGGAAATTGCTCCCCAGACCATGACTCCAGGTGTAGGTCCAGTGTGTCTAGGCCGCAGACAGTTTGGTTGCAGGCGTTCCCCTGGCCTCCTTCTGACCAACACTCGGCCATCACTGGCACCAAGGCAGAACCTGCTTTCATCAGAAAACACAACAGATCTCCACTCCGTCCTCCAATGAGCTCTGGCTTGACACCACTGGAGTCGCAAACGGCGATGGCTTGTAGTCAGTGGAATGCACGCTACAGGGCGCCTGGCTCGGAGCTGTCCTTGAAGTAACCGATTTCTAACAGTTCGTTGTGTCACTGTGGTACCAACTGCAGCTCGAATTTCTGTAGTGCTGCCATTCATGAACAGCATTCAAGGGGGAGTTTTTCAACAGGATAACGCTCGCCCTCATACCGCTGTTGTCTCGCAACGTGCTCTACAGAGTGTCGACATGTTACCTTGGCCTGCGAGATCACCAGATCTGTCTCCAATTGAACACGTATGGGATATCATTGGACGACAACTCCAGCATCATCCACAGCCAGCACTGACCGTCCCAGTATTGACAGCACAAGTACAACAAGCATGGAACTCCATACCACAAAGTGACATTCGAAACCTGTATGACACAATGCATTCACGTTTGCAGACTTGCATTCAAAATTCTGGAGGTTACACCGGCTAATAATTTAACAGTATTTCACATTTGAAATGCATTTTCTTGAGCTTAAATTAACCTGTGATCTTGAAAATTTAATCAATTAAACATGTTAACTTGACAAATGCATTGTCCAAATTTCATTATTCTACAATAATTTTTTCTTGGTGTTGGGATTTTTTTTTCCGTCTGTGTATCTTGCATATATCCCACCAACTGAGATTCGCATGAATATCCTTGCCTGAACCCATGTTGCCTGCTTGAAAACCACTTACGTTCCTCAGATATATTTCTGATGTGATTGCGTATCAATCTTTCCCTTAATTTACCTACCACTGATGTCAAACTGATTGGCCTGTAATTCTCAACTCTGTTTCTCACCTCTCCTTTATGTACCGTTACTACTATTGCTCTTTTCCAGTCCTGTGGTAAGCAGCAAGTATCCAGACTCAATTTAAATAATATTTCAAGATAAGGTACAATGTCACATCCGACTATCTTTAAGATATCTGTAGTAATATTATCTTCACCAGCCCCTTTATGTTTTTTCAGCTTTCATATTTCCTTCATGATTTCCTCAGGATGAATTTCAAATTTTTTAATATCTTCATTTCTAATCGTATTGTTAAGCTCGTTCTCCGAATTAGACCTTCCCGTTTCTGATTCATTGTCCCTAATGCTCTCACTAAACCAGTTACTTAAAATCTCTGCCTTTTACAAATCCTCAGTAACTACTTCTCCATCCTCATCTATGAGCATCTCTACACCCTCCCTTCCCCTCAGTTTCCTGATATAGCCATAGAAATTTCTAGATGCATCAGTCAGTGGTCCTCCTGCACTGACAATACTCTTCATAAACCCATCTTTAGCCACTTTCTTTGCTGTTATTAAGTCCTTGTTTAGTTGTTTTAAATATTCCCTACTCCCCTGCTGTCTCTTAACTCTGTTATGTTCTTTTCTTACCAACCTCTTTAACCTCCTCACTTCCCTATTATAGTACATATGTTCTCTACTTCTCTTTATTTTTTCCTTGGAATAAATTTTTCTTCCCCCTTTCTTATTATCTCCTTGAACTCTTCCCACCTTAACTCTGCTGTACTTGAGCCTTCCTTCCATTTGCTGAATTGTTCTTTGAAATATCTCTTCAAATTTGAAACCTGTGCCTTTTTATAATTGTACTTATTTCCCCCTTCAATTTTTGCTGCTGGTTTTCTGAATCCTCTAATATCCACCAGAACTGCTTCATGATCACTTATTCCTTCAGTTACTTGATACCTCAAAAGGTTTTCATCGGACTTAATTAGAAATATATCCAAAATATTTAGTCCCTTAGTGTTTTGCTCAACCACTTGTGTAAATACTCCTTCCCTTATTAAGATATTTGCAAATCTTTGTTCCCTTGTGTTATTTATCTTATTTCCTTCCCAGTTTACACCTGGTAAATTTAAATCCCCACCGATGATGATCATTCTATTCTCACCTCTGAAATCTGAGTATGAATTTAATTTCTCCCCAAGAGCCTCATCCTCTTCTGTCATTCTTCCACTGTGGTGAACAGCCAACACTCTGGTTTTTTCTTTTTAATTACCCCAGAAATGTACCCCAAGTAACTCATGGTCTTGATCTATGAACGCCAGTGAACTGTGGTAGTTTTTGTTAAATAGTATGAAAACTCCTCCACCAATTGCTCCTCTATCTCTGCGGTACACTCTGTAACCATCAGGAAAAACCTCACTGTCTAGTACTTCTTTTTTTAACCAACTATCTACCCCAATTATTACTTGTGGTTCGTGTATCTCTATTAAGTTTGACAATTCGATTACTTTGATCATTATACTTCTACAGTTTACAATTAACACCCTTACTACTGGCTTTACATTTTCAGAATGTGTCTCCTCTTTCACACTTTTACCGCAGTCAGTTATTGTTTCAGCCACTTCATCTATTTCTTTAACATCTGTGACTTTCCCCATCGTGAATCTGCAATCAGTCTCACTTTGATAATCTATTTTAGTCGCTTCACCAGCAGCCCCTTACCTAAAAAAGGCACAGTCCTGACCCCATCATCACTGGAAATGGGCTCCCTCACTTTACAAAATCTCAACCCCTTCTCGCGAGACTACACACCTGCACAAATTTCTATCACAGCCCTAGCTATGTTTGGAATCTACATAAATGCCACCTACCTCCACAACAACTCCCACTTCCAATTCCTCCAGCTAGAAACCCTCGTATACGCTCCACAACTCCATACCCAATTTACCCACATATGCCTCTTTCGCATAAGATTTTATTTAATAACATCCGCTCACTCCCTACCAATAAACACTTCGTCCTCCACACTCTGACCACACACTATATCCAATGCCTCATTATAAACGAAACCTTCCTCCAACAACATCACCAAATTCGTATGTCCCCTTACCACCTCATCAGATCAGATAACCCCACACGAGTTGCGCGTGGAGGCGTGGCCATCGGCTATCAAGATCATATCCGCACACAAATTCATCCACCCCTCAATCATCCATCTGAACATATCGTCGCCACAGTATTCCTTAAATCCCTCACAGTCACCCTTGTCACCATATACATCCGACACCGCGTTCCACTACCAATCAATTCCATTGCCTACATAGATAACCATTACAACTCGTATATCATCATGGCAGATATCAATATCCATAGCCGCACGCAACACGAAATCCACCAATTCCATCACACCCTAGCAACCGTGAGAGGTGACATCACTAACATCCCATCACCCACGCGCCCTTAATCAAACACACTCCTGATATAGTAATTTCCCCCCCCCCCCAAACATCCTAACCCGCACCACCCTTCATGTTCTGGATCCCATTGGCAGCGACCACCTCCCGATCATGCTCTTCGTCCAATACAATGCCCCTACCATACCACGCCCACCCAATCCTACACCCCACCGCTATATTCAGAAGTACCGCAAAACCAACTGGAATAACTACAGGAAATTCATCGATGACCAAATAGACGCAGACAAACCAGATATCAACGACGCAGACAGCTTACTTCAAACCGCAGAATATCTCCAGCGCACCATCATTGACGCTACTGACACCCACATCCCCCTGACTCCTATCACCCCTCACAAACCATCACTTCCAAGCCAAGTCCTCCAACTTCTTCATCTCTCACGTCGCCTTTTCCGCATGTATCAACGCACTTATGATCATCAGGACCTCATCCTCCACCAACAGCTCCAACGAACAGTCCGTAACTACATTACCGCCCACAAACGACGCACTTGGAGGGACACCTACAACCAGCTAAATCAAAAATAAATACAGAACTCTTCACAATACTGGTCCACCTTCCGACGCATAACTGGCCTCAAACCTGCACCCTCCACAACCATCTCCCTGTACCCGATAACACCCAAAAAGCAAATCTCTTCGCAGACCAACTCCAAACTATCCATACCATGCCAAAGGACCCCCGATTTGACTACACTGACTCCGCCATAATAGAGCAGCGTGCCAACCCTTCATTACCCCCCCCCCCCCCTCAGACCCGATTTGAACTACATTCAAACCGTCAGCCGCACTGGGCTAACATCCTCATCACAACTAATGAAATTCCATCCGTCCTTCACACCAAGAAAAATACAGCTCCTGGCCCTGACTCCATCGCATACAGACACATCAAAGAAGCACCCCATTCCTTCCGTCAACTCCTTACCTACCAATATATACAATTATCCTATACTCGGGCATCTACCCTCTCAAATGGAAATCCTCAAAAATCCTCATGTTCCCAAAACCAAATAAGCCCAAATCAAACCCCAACTCATACCGACCGATCAGCCTCACCTCGGTCTTTAGCAAAATATTTGAAACCATTTTATCAAAATGAATCCATCAACACCTATCCCAACACTCACTTCTATCCCCAGCCCGGTGCGGTTTCCACCCAAAACTATCCACCCAAGATCAACTCCTCAAACTAGGTCACCTCCTGACCACCCACATCAACACCTAGCGATCCGCAATTCTCATCCTACTAGATATAGAAAAAGCTTTCGACCGTGTATGGCACGCCGGACTCATTTTTAAACTACAAACCTTCGCCTTACCCACCACTTACATCCGTACATCCGTACATCCGTACAATAGCCTCCTTCCTCTCACACCGCACCTCATTTTTAGCAATTAACAACTTCTTCTCCGGCATTTTTTCCCCTACCGCAGGTGTCCCCCAAGGATCCGTCCTCTCACCACTCCTGTACATCCTTTACATTTCAGACATACCCAAACCCACACCACCCACTTCCATCCTCAAATACGCTGATGACACCGCCTACCTAGCCATGTATAAATCACTACAACAATCACAAAAACTCGTACAGAAAGAACTGGACAAATTTGTACAATGGTGCAACCGCTGGAGACTAATCATAAATCCTAATAAAACACAGGCCATCATTTTTGGAAAAACTAGAAGAAGATACCACCTTTCCGACTTCAACATTACCATCTACAATCATCCCATCCAGCAACAACCCACTGTTGAATACCTAGGCATCACCCTCAACCGTCACCTAACCTGGACACCCCACCTCAAAACTATCATCTCCAATGCCACTACCCGACTGAACCTTCTGAAATTACTCACCGGCACATCAACACATATAAAGCCTTCCTCCGCGCCATCCTCACCTATGGTCACCTCTCATGGTTATCCGCCCCCTACCGCTTCTACAATAGACTTCAAATTATAGAACGCCACGCACTCCGAATCGCCTACCGTATCCGACTGCCATCACCCACCCACCTACTGTAGACCCAAATAAAATTCCCCCACGTCCTAATCCACTTAGAATCCCTCCGCATAAAATACGCAGTCAATAGTCTCCATAACAATAATCCTACAAGCTTAAACCTTATCACCGAACCACATCACCTCCCCATCTCCTATAAACAAGTACCACCCACATTCCATCTCCTTAACATCCTTATCAAAACCCATCACATAGACCGACCGCCACCGATACCCGACCAAGAGAAGCGACCCAAAATATACCCCACCCTTTTACCCATCTAACTGAAAACCATTTGTATTTCTGCTTGATATTTTGTAAAAATCTTCAAATAACAGCACTCTGATTAGGTACAAAAACTTAAAAAAAAAAATTATTATTGTAATATGATATTGTAACTTTTATATTTTTAATTACATCTATTGTTAAAATGTATCACTAGGCTGAAGAGCACGACCTGTGTGCTGCCAGCCCGGGGTAAGGAATGAAATGACAATAAATATATATATATTAGGGTGTCTCAAGACATAAGGGAGAGTTTTTTTCGTGAAATTAAAAACGCATACCCTCTATTTTTTTCTGTTTGACCTTAATAACTCACATAATTAATATTATTGCGATTTAATTATGATAACACGTGCCGACTCGATGCCAAACATGAGACATGAAAATAGGTACTGAGTTAGTATGGAAGGATTCTAGAACTTAATGTTTCTTTGGTAAATAAAACACTAATATGCCCAAATCGTGTTTATTTACAGTTTAACATGTAAAAAACACTATTCTTTAAATTTTCTTTTCAAAGTTTGTTTTTTACAGTCAGGATAAATCTTCCGGTGTTCTTGTACGCAGCGCAACAAAAATTGCTTTTGTTCCTCTTCAACCGTGATTAAACCATGGAAGACTTGCATCAACTTGACCGCTCTTTCAGCTGTATCGTTCACTGCCCTCAGCGTTGAAACCTTCTTCTGGCTTCTTGAAACGAAGCACTGTTACTCCACATAGTAGGACTTTCGTGGAGAAAACTGTCATCAATTTTAAGACGATCGAACAATGACTTACTTCTGAGTGAAATGAAGTCGTTTTTCACTGCAATAAAAAAGAGAAATTCAGTTAGCAAAATTGAGATATACACAAAAAACTAAGGAAACAACTTCTATATTTACTTGTTAAACTTACCATACAATGGACCGCAAAGTTCTTCCTTCGATGGGATGTAACGTTTAGCATGAGTTGATAATTCTCTTTGGTAAAATTTTCAACCATTTTTACTTTTGTTTCTTGATCCACATCATCGTCAAACAGTGACAAGACAGAAACTTCATCAGTCAAAAACCATAAATGCTGGCTTATCTTCTGTAATGCTGCTTTTGAGATGCTTTTATCAATTTTTTCATAAGCCTTCATCTACTTCAAAAAGCACAAATCTTGGTAAGGTGCTTTTACTGCCCAAATACATTGGAGCCATGGCTTAACTAGGATTTCACGATGAACAGGCAAATGTCCTTGCTTGTAATTTTGAATTGATCACTAAGTAGTGATATTTTTAGGGAATAAATTGATCTCGCCATCCATCGAGCTTGGTGCATGGCACCTGGAGGTCGAATTTTAAGTTTTCTCTGTGTATCTCTGCCTAAAAATATCACCAAGCTCTATCAACTCTCGATAGTCATCTCTGACTATTTCTTTAGTTAATTCAGTTCGGTAAAACTCAAGCAGATTGACAATTTCGGTAACAGTCAGGTGCAATGCGAGTTTTTCTTTATAACACTGTATTTTATCTGGATCGACACTTTTCCAGCTATCTCGGAACATTTTGAAGAGTGGAATATCAGGATTTGTTGTCACTTGACTAATTTTTACTTCCAACATGCTTTTTAACACCAATTCATATACGTGATGGCGGAAAGGGAAAATAAGCATCTCTCTATTAAGTTTTTGTTCAAGAAGCACACAAGCACCATTGATCTGACCTACATTTGAAGCGATAGTATCGCAACAAAGAATTTGCACTTCATCTTCGAGATTCCAGTCTACAATCGCGTTCCAAACACCTGCGCCTGTTCGCTTCCTGAAGAGCTTTCCAACCTTGGCACAGCAATAAGTTGTTCTTTATTTCCATATGAAATAACTATCGGAAGACGTTCTTCTTTTGATTTCCGAGCATCTACAGCAGGCAACAGTTTGCCATCCCAGTGAACAGTCACAACATCTGGTACCTCGTTTTGAAAATTAGCTTTTATAGCTTTCGCACGCTCTTTCCTTTTTTTTTTCATGCGGATTCTATGAATCGAGGACTTACTTATAGGGAATTCATCAGTATTATATCCAAGTGCCTCAATGGTAGCTTCAAGCATAAACACTGAAGATCTCATACTTAACTGACATCTATCTAGCGCTGCTACTAATTGTGGAGTAATTAAATTTTTCCGCATAGTTCTTTTACTAGATTCGGGCTGTATGTTCTCGATCAGAGTTGGAAAATCTTCTTGTAAATGCATGTCATTTTCATTTGAATCAGAAGATGAGTCGTTTTGTAATGGTTCATAAGATGATGTCGAAGTAGTTGGCGTGGAGAAATATTTAGCACGTCGCTTTTCTTCGTCAATAGTTCTAAGGCGCGCCCTTTCCTCTTTATCAGTCAGTTTTTTGTCCACTCCAGCTAAGTGACCAGGCCGACCTGGCTCTCTCTGTCATTGTAAGGATATTCTATCCTCATTTATTTTCATTAATTGAAGCGCATCGGCATGAAATGTCAAACAAATTATCTAAGTTGTTGACAAACTCTTGTCGGCGCTGCTCAAATACCTTTGTGTTTTTTGTGAATTTTTTTGTAACTCCCTCCAACCTTGATATAGGTTCACTAGTTTCTTCACACAATTAGACAAAGATTTAGTAGGTATACGCGCCTTTTCCCAAAAGATAATACATTCGCGAATAATGAGATTTGCACTTTCATTGACAGTTAAATTCACATCACCGATATTATAAAATAAAACTGCCAGAACTTGTCCATTAGAGGGCAATTTTGAACCTTTTATTTGATGTTTTACGGCCCCTATTAAAAATATACCCTTTTTAGATCTACATAATTCCACTGACATGTTCACTGATTGGAAACAATACGTTTACTAACAATACAACAATTGGTTACAAGCACATCGACGCGTTAGCTCGCGTTCGTCTTGCTGCGCAAGTACAGACATGTTCCAATACAAGTTGGCACGGGTTGCCGAGGTCCTACGTTTATGAAATTTTATTTACAATTGTTTTGACATCATTAAAATAAAGTAAGAGGGTATGCGTTAAAAAATAACGACTTCGATTTTTTTTGGGACACCCTAATATATATCTAATGTTGTCAGTGGCACCTTCCCCTAGGGTGTCACTCCGAAGAGTCACGTGTGCTTGATTGGGTTCAGTAGGGGTGAACTACCCATTGCGGTTTAAGTGATCCCTACACTTTTTGGAGGGGAGGGGTTGATATTCTTCGGTAGATATGACCCCCGCGACAATTGCGTCGCGTAACCGGACAGAACCACCATCTCGTGAGTCCCGCTTTTTTTTGGTATGGGTGAGGATCAATGATCTTCAATGTGAGATCTGACCCCGTGATATGCCATCCTGATTTCGGTTTTCCATGGTTTCCCGAAATAACTGCAGGCGAATGCTGGGATGGTTCCTATTAAAGGCCATGTCCTAACTCCTTCCCGATCCTTATCCCAATCCCTTTCCTTTTGGCTGAAAAGGGTCTAGTAACCCTACAACAGCCCACCTCAAAAAAAAAAAAAAAAAAAAAAAAAACTAATGTCGCTAATTTGATTATAGGAAATGATACACCGGTGTCAAAATACACACATTTCTATGTGTTATCTGTTGACTTAAAGATTTAAGGGAAAAGTATACTGGTGAGTAGGGCTGTTGATATTTTTAAAAATATCGGATTTTCGATATATCGATATTTTAAAAAGTATCAATATCGGCTGTCGATATATCGGAAGAAATATATCGACACTTTCATAAATGCAATTTCATAAAATCAAATCTTTCCATTGATAAATATAGTATGTGTGCTTCATTTACTTCTCCTATTGCATCCGATGCTATTATTATATTTAATCTACTGTGATTGGTATCATTTCCACTACTTTTCATCACTTTGCTCTTGCTTTGATTTATATTCAGCCCAAAATCTTCATTCAGTATTTTGTTCATGTCATTCCGTAACTTCTCAATATCCTGAGCCTATTCTTCTAAAAAGACAATGCCATCAGCAAATCGTAGCACACTGATTTTTTTCTCCATGAACACTTATGCCACATGAGAATTTTTCTTTTACTTGCTTTATTGCTTCTTCTACATACAAGTTGAGTATTTACGGGGATGGACTACAACCTTGTCTCACAACTTTTTTAACTGCTGCATGTCTCACATGGTTCTCTACTTTTATTACAGTTATTCATTCTGCTTACAGGGTGTTAAAAAAAGTTTCAAATATTTTAGGATGAAATAGTATACATGGAAATGAGACAAAAATCTGTAAAAACATGGGGCGGCACACACATACCTTCGGAGTTGATAGCACGTGCACAATGTGTGTTCTGAAGTGTCTATTCATCGTTAATTGCAGTGGTGTAAACGATTACGCTATGGTACTATAGTAGTTGTGTAGTGCCCGTTGTATGTAATGGCAGTCATGTTAATGTGTCTTTGTGTAGTTACTCCTAACTCTGGGTACGCAACGTGATGTATTACGCTGCAGTGTACTTAGCTTTCTGTTTACACGTTGCTTCGTTTGTGATAGCAAACGGTATGTTGTCTCCATTGCAGTATTAGGGCGCACTAAGCAAAGAACGTCTACTAAACAGAAACGAAAAATGCGCATATAGTACTTTACAATTGTTTAGCAAACGGAAGTGAGCTGCGAACCCGTGCCCTCTACGATGAGAGATATATCCGCAACGCAGGTACCATATTATAGGGTGTTCAGCAGACTTTTTAAGCTTCTTGGGGAAACAGGTTCCGTAGCAACCGAAAAGGTAGAAACCGGACGGCCTCGTCCAGTCCGTACGTCGGATCTGGAGCGACGTGAATCAGTATGCGAGGAATAGCAGCAGCGGAAGCCGTTACTCATTTTCTTGTTTGGGCGGTACTGCTTCGACAATCGCTGAACCCATAACATGTCCAGCGCGTCCTTCAGACAATCCCGCCCGACTGCAGTTCTGCCAACGTCTGTTGCAAGTCCTATGTTTTACCGACGTGGTGGGGGACCGTGCACAAACTACGTGGCTCGGTCCAGGGGGGAGGGGGGTTAGCTGGAAGGCTACGTGGGGGGGAGGGGGGGGGGTTCCGAGCCAGGCCACTTAGCTTTCCTTTCATAATGTTTTTCATAATTAAAATGAGGAACTGAACTCACAAAAGCATGTGAATATTTATTTCCCTCAATTACTTATCTCCGTATGCAATTTACAATAGTCTGACAACAGAAAACAGTACAAAATGTCTTCTGGAATCAAAAGGGGAAAAAAGCTACGTGCTACGTGGAGGGTGGGGGGTGGGGGGGAGGGGTATAGGCAAAAGCCACGTGGGGGGGGGGGGGGGGGGGGGGGGGGGGGGGTTCACAGGAAGCCAAAATGGAGCTACGTGGTTTATGCACGCTCCCTGGAGTTTACAACCAGTTCTATGAGCTTCTGGCAATCCTCATGCAGTTCAAGAAAGAAGTCACCAACACTGCTTCTCAGTCGATGTATAGGGCCATTAGCGCTCCCACAGAGTTTAAATGGGGCTCAGTATCTGGACTTTCTCCGTAACACGTTGCCTGTCCTGCTGGAGAATTTGCCTTTGCGGACGTGGTTAAAGACTGATGGTGCAGCAACATACTGTCCGTCGACACCCGACTCAGACATTTCAGGACCGCTGGATTGGTTGCTGATGCCCCGCACCGTGTCCTGTCCATTCTCCAGATCTCAATTCCCTAGACACATCGCGGAGTTTGCTTACGACAATCAAATTAACGATGTGCAGACACTCCAGGATAGCGTCTTCAGTGTATGTCTGCACGTGCAGGACCCACCGGGACAGGTTCAAACAGCGCAGGCCGAAGGACAGAGGCGTGCATTGCCATGGACTGGCTTCACAGTGAGCTCCTGCTATGAACTCAGATAGTATGTGTTTGCTGCCAAATGTTTTAGACATTTTGTGTTATTTTTATTCATTCTAACACTTCCTAAAATATTTGACTTTTTTTAAAACTCTTTATATTCTTTTTACCTTTGACTTAGTCAAGCATCTCATACACGCGCATGTCTATTAAACCAAAAATTCAATGAAAGCAATTAATCAGTGTATTCATAAGATAATAAAATAATAAGAAAGAGGTAATAGGCGGCTATAGAATTAACGCCGAAGCATGTTCACCATTGAAATTATACTAAAATTACTGTAAGCGGAAGATTGCCATTGTTTATTTACTAATAATTCCGGTCTTTAATAAAATAATCGGATTGGAGAACGAAAAAGGCAAAATCATAAAATGAAACTTCAGATATATCATTTCAGTACCATTTGTCCTGAAGAGCTGTCATTTACGATAAATTTTAAGTTAAAATTTGTAAAATTCTACGCGCTTAATAAACACATTTAGAAAGCCATACAATGCAATGTTGCCAAATAGCCCAATGATTTAAATTGTCATGCCTATTTGTGAAATGTCATGAGTAACCATCCCCGCTGTAGGGACTTTTATTTATTTATTTATTGTGTGTGCGCATTAGTTTTTGCTACTGTTTGCTGTATGTAGTGTTTCGTATTTATTTTTACGAAAATTCCGACAAATAATAATTTGTTTTTCTTCGATGGATTCACAGTTTTTTTGGTGATAAGTGTCACTCAAACATTCATAACATAACCTGCTCCAACATCAGGAAAATTTGAGGAAGATATCTGTACCATGTAAGTATAGACACTTAAAAATAAAACCTTCGTCTAGAGATAATGTTTTTAATGCTTGGACGATTCAGATTAAATAATGACACTTTTGATACTGTTTACACTGATATTAATACCAGTTCACACTTAAGTTAATGGAATGTTGATAAAAACTACAACAAATGTTCCGAAGGCGTACGATATGCACATCGATTTATTCATTTTTTTTCAACTTTCATTCCTTTCAGGCTGTGAGGCTGGCTGCTGGAGGGTCTCTGGGACCCTGTTCAGCCTCATTATGGGAGAGGGTGGCCTTTGTAAGGAACCACCCCGGCATTTACATGGAGGGACTCGGTCAGGATGGCCGGACCGGATTTAATCCCTATCTTCCTGAATGCTCGTGTACCGTATCTGAAACAGCGTTTGATATATAGAATAGGTGTTATTCCATCTGTGAAAATACTAAATAATTAAAATTAATCGAAATAGGATTAACAGTATTCCTAAATGAGATATAATCAGTTTCGAAGGTAGAATAAAGAGAAGTGAACAATGACATACCTACAAACATTTACTTGTAAAAGATGTAGAATTTTGTTTTAAACTGGTCGGATTGGTTCTTTAGTACGATTTATTATTTACTTTAATTTAACTGCGATGGAGTGCAAGCTCCGGTAACAATTATCCTAGTGACATATCTACTCCCTTTTTAAATACTTTGAGTGTTAATTTACCAAATGATAGATGTTCGTGGTTTAATTAATACGATAACTAAGTAGTCCACCATAAAGTTCAATTTAACATTTGTTTTATTTGCATAGAAACACGACGCAACGATACTGTTTACATGCATTCATACAATCCAGAGATAGCATACAACACTTCTTCCACAGACAATACAGTTCCCGGCCGTCGAAAACTGAGTTGGTGAAAAACTTTGCCGAAAAACTAACCGTTTTGGATGATCACTTGGATAATCGCTTTGTACATATATAAGATACAGCGAAATTTCTAGAACACTTCAAAAGCTTCCGACAGATAAATCTCGAACATTAACAATACTAAAAAAAATGAAACATATTAATAACAATCAGAATTAATACATAATAATTTACAATCATTACAAAATGGTCAGAAATGGAAATTAAAAATACTTAAACACAAAATTATTTACAGAAATCATTTTAAACTGTAGCAAATTGTTCTTTAGACATAGTAACTTGCCTTAATACTTGGAATTATGAACATTTTAGGAATTCTCTTGCACAATATACGATGATTTACAGGAAATTGCAAAACAAACCTACGAGATCATATTCAACCAAACTCTAGCTTACTACAAACGATTCATAAAATAAAATTCCATTTAATTTTGAGGGCTGTTACACAACCTCATCCACTATACCGGGTGAGTTTTTTATCTTGAGACAACTAAATATCTCGAAAACTACAAATCCGATCAAAAAAAGTGGGTAATAAAAATTGTTCGTCTCGACGGGGGACATCCGATGATACCAAATTTGACTCCCCACCCCCACCCCCTAGGGGTGGGGGAAGGGGGAGAAAAAAAACTTAAATAGGAACCCCCATTTTTTATTGCAGATTCTGATTCCCCGGAAAAAACTACCCCTATTTCACCCCCAATTCGAGTCATTTTGGTCGATAGATGGCGCTGCAATCGACAAAAATCAAAATAAGCAAAAATTCATTTAAAAATGAGGATATCTCGTGAAATACACATCAGATCAGCAAAATACAAGTTAATGTGATTGATATTTTTCAAAAACTATTCAATAACACCACCCACCTCCAAACTTGAGGGATGGGAATGGACATTATTTCAAAATGCACTGATGCAAATTCTTTAGCAGATAGCGAAAGTCAAACATTACTTTTTGCGTTACCCAGGAACAACGACGTGGACGTAGTAATTTTCTGTTCCCTTTGGGGTGCTAGATTTAGGTGAGTCCCCTCGCCTCTCACCATCGGGGTGCTTGTTTTTGGTGAGTCCCCTCGCCTCTCACGTGTTTGTTTCTAACAACAATTCTAAAGCAAGTGCTCGAAAATATCACCACCGACATCGATGCATTTATTTACCCGCTCTTGGAATGATTCGACGCAACTAAGAAGCATATCCGGCGTGATTTTTTGACAAGCGTTGGTAATTCGTTCAATCATGTTTTCAGGCGTTGTTGGCACTTCACTGTAAACTTCATTCTTCAAGTATCCCCATAAAAAAAAATCAGGCGAAGTGAGATCTGGTGATCTTGCAGGCCACGGCACTGGACCTCCTCTTCCGATCCATCGACGATTGTACAGACGATCTAACACTTCCCGCGATCTTACAGCAAAATGTGCTGGACAACCGTCATGTTGAAACCACATTGTTTGTCGCACGTCTAAGGGTACGTCTTCAAGCAATGTTGGCAGTACGTCCTCTAAGAGTTGTTGATATTTCTCCCCATTGAAATGTCCATGGATAAAATGTGGACCAATAAGTTTGTCCCCAATTATCCCACACCAAACATTTACATTCCACGGACGCTGATGTTCAACTTGGCGTAACCAATGCGGGTTTTCCACACTCCAATAATGCATGTTGTGTCGATTAATGGTGCCGTGGTTAGTAAAAGTGGATTCATCCGAAAACAGTACTCGAGCAAAGAAATGGGGTTCTTCTTGTATTTTCTGTAGCGACCATCGGCAAAATGTCAATCGATTATCGAAATCATTGCCGTGAAGTTCTTGATGCAACGAAACATGGAACGGATGGTATTTTCTACGATGCAAAATCTGACAAACACTTCCCTCCTGAGTGAACTGTTGGATAATACGGTAAAAAGAAGCGCGCGATCGAGGCTGGTCTGGAAAACGATGAGCATAAAGATCAACAGCATTATCGATATTCTTGCGACATTCTCCATAAATGTAGACCATTTCAATTTTTTCTTGCAACGTTATAGCCTGCATTCTCATTGACACGTGCAACAGAACGAAGTAAATAAATCAGAGATGTTATGAACGCTATGAAAGTACATCAAGTAATGAGAAAACTCTGAGAAATGAGCGACGATGTGAACGCAATGGAAGTACATCAAGTAATGAGAAAACTCTGAGAAATGCAGCGCCATCTATCGACCAAAATGACTCGAATTGGGGGTCAAATAGGGGTAGTTTTTTCCGGGGAATCAGAATCTGCAATAAAAAATGGGGGTTCCTATTTAAGTTTTTTTTCTCCCCCTTCCCCCACCCCTAGGGGGTGGGGGTGGGGAGTCAAATTTGGTATCATCGGATGTCCCCCGTCGAGACGAACAATTTTTATTACCCACTTTTTTTGATCGGATTTGTAGTTTTCGAGATATTTAGTTGTCTCAAGATAAAAAACTCACCCGGTATACTATTGCCTTTAAGTAATTTTAATTTTAAATTCTTTTAGCGATTTTGGTAAATTATTCATCACTTCCCTCGGTAATATATTCCAACCGCTGTATTAACAACAACAAGAAATTCACACTCCTTTATTTTGGTAATCTAGTACCATCGTTTGGTCATGATCACCATTTCCTTTCCATGCACTACCTGCACTTCTTTCCTAGCCTTATCACCAGCATCGGCTTGTACACTCCAAGTCCTCTTTTGATCTTCCTCCTGCCTTTCAATGAATCCCATTCTAGCTTCTTTACCATATCAGTTACTAGCAGTTACCCGCGACTTCGTCCGCTTGAAAGTGTGTTATGGTATAAAATTTTATGTTACTATTCAGAACACGACCAGCAAAAAAAAAAATTCTCCTTTAGGGTTGAAAATTTGGTAATCTGCTTCCTTGGCTTTTAATCTTCAATGAAAAGCGTTCGTCAAAGCCGGGATGTAGGTAACAAAGATGTAACGCACGCCAAAAGACACGGTTACAAACATTACTCACTTAGGGGGCGTCCATTAATTACGTAAGATGTTTTTACGTAATCCCTAATCCCCCCCCACCTCTCCCGTAGTGAGATCTCCCCCTAAAATGACGTGAGATTTTGACGGGACTTCCCCAACCCTACTACCGACCTTGTAGTTTTTCTTAGATCCTTTTTTTTAGCTCTCCTACTTCCGAGAACCCCCCCCTCCCCCTAAAGTCGGTATCCTCGTCGTTTGTGGATCTTTATTTCTTTTTTTTAGCTATACTGCCCTTCAGGAGTTTCAAATGCTACGTGAGATTTCACCGGATTTCGCCCACCCCCCACCCCACCCCATTTCACCCCACGTAATTAGTGGACGCCCCCTTAGTGGCGTAGACTTCTTGAGCAGATTCTGACGTCTTTATAGTCAGAATTCGCAATGGTAACCACATTCTTAACTCCAAATCCACTGTGCACCATGGAATATTAGTAATCATTCTGGTCCAGGCAGTGTAGCAAACTTACCATAACCTTCGTTAATACAGCTCCTTTGAAATCAGTACTATGACTCAAATTTTGATATTTCACACATATTGTGCACATATTACGAATCGAATTACGGTCTGATACCTGAAATATCACACTACTTTACGTCCGCAACTGAAGTACATATTTATATTACCTGTTCCGGAGCTATTATTAATATTTTGATACAATTTAAGTACAACGCGATACATGTCACTAAATTGGCCCTCATGAAATCATCTTAAACTACTATAAAGTTTCAGTTGTCATTTTGCTTCAAGCTGTATTTCAACCAAACCACAAAATCCACCAATATTGTTGCTAAAATATCAAGGGTTCTATCAACCGCACATTAATACATTCACTATTTGATTGTTAGTGACATAATGAATTGCGTTATAAACTTGACCCATTAATTTCAGACCGTGATACAAAGCAACCGCTAAAATCTGTCTGAAAAATGACCTTTGTAATATGGTGGTTGTAAAAGCGAAGTAAATAATAAATTCATGTGGAACTACATCCAGTCACATGAACTATGGCATCAGCAGCATGACAGTTATTAAAATAACGTAATTTAAAAACGTATTCTAAAATGCTCGTAACTTACGCTGTACAACGGAAAGTCCAAAATTCATTACAACTCTTACGTTAATGTTGCAAGTAAAGTTTACGTCGCAATACAGTGATTATGTTAGTGCGCGTGTTTTAGTCCAGCTGTAATTCATACTGAAGGTGTATAATAAAATTAATTATGATAATTTATGCTAAGCTAATATGGAAACCTCATATTGAAACTGTTGCTACAACTCGAAATTAGTTCCGATTCGTTTAATGTGTTAGGTGAGACCCTATCGTTTGATTTTGTAGTGGAAATATCAGCGTAGATAGTGGTTAGGTTGACATGCTACCTGGACCTGAATATTCTTGTTATAGCATCAGGCAGCTGAAATTTAGTACTTATTATTAGAACCAAAATATTATCCTTAAAACAAAATGAAATAGTATTTAAAAAGTATTATTACACGACAATATTATATCGCAAAAACAAATAACGCTGCATACAACCGTTCAGAAGGGAGCCGACCGCGCGTAATATCTTCTAAGATGTTCATTGAAATTAAGTGATGCCAAAGACAATTTTGTTCACAATTAAATACTCTTAATCAACAACACATTTATTTGGATAAAGATTAATATTATTATGTTGATACAACTCTAAGAAATAATTGGTAATAATGCATTAATTTCGACCAAATTTGATTACCATAAAAACGGTTCTAGTGAGTTAATCCTAAAAGATAGACATATACTGTCGCGGACATTTTTTTAGATCATTTCAAGAGGAATAATCCTTTCATACATATTTTTTTGGTATCTTGAACCGTTTTCGCAGCGCACGCAACAGAAGCCCTCAAAGATGAATAATTTTCTCCGTTTTTTCCACATTTTCCATTGTTTCTTCGCTCCTATTAGTCGCAGCGTGATGTTATATAGCTTAAAGCCTTCCTCGATAAATGGTCTATTCAACAGAAAAAGAATTTTTCAATTCGAACCAGTAGTTCCTGAGATTAGCGCGTTCAAACAAACAAACAAACTCTTCAGCTTTATAATATTAGTATAGATTGATTGTGTCTACTAGTAATTTCAGAGGCAAATCTAGCGACCCTTCTTTGCGCGACCTCCAACTTCTGTATTTAATGCGTAAAATGTGGGTCCCATACTACCCTACCATGTACAAGCAATGGTCTGATCAAAGTTTCGTTACCTACTTCCCTCACTTAAATGTAAACCCTACCATCAACCTTTCCGACAAATGAAGTGTTTTGTAACTTTTTCCTCCCACCTGCCCAGTGTGTCCTGACCAGTTGAGTTTACTATGAAATGTTGTGCCAAGATATTTACAGTTAAGATCTCCAACAAGCATTTCCTTTCCCACTGTATAATCACAATCAACTCTTTTTACTTGTGTGCATAAAAAGTTGATTCTTCTTGGTATTTATTTTAATGCGCTTTAGATCATAGGCTCATTACTATTAGTTACTGAAAGTAATTTACTCAGTTGCTATATAAGCTTATCTCTTAGGAGTTAATTTTAGTATTACTACCAGCTCGTTCGTAGCAAATATGAGTACATAGGAAGTGAGATTAGGTGTAGAATATCCGATTCCGGGCGTAGGCGGTTAGCATGAATGGTGTACCCTCTTCCTGAGAATTCTCTTAGGTAAAAGAGCTGTGCTGGTATGCCGTTGCCTTCTTAAGTGTGTGTTCGTAAGTGTTATTGTAGTTCTGGATGGTTATGGCAATTTTTGTGTTCAGTACAAAGCGTTGTTTGTGTTGTGTGAAATGAGAGATGATGAAGGGAGAGGATTTTCTTCCGAAAGACACCAGGAAGACTCAAGGCCCCCATCCGACGGACTAATTACCATCCACAGCGTCGTATGTATTGCGGAGAGGCTTGGAACTAATTCAGGACTTTGGACACAATGTGGCGATTAGGAATTGTGCACCTCCACCTACTCTAATGGCCAAATCCTGGTGATGAAATTTCTTCCACCAGCAAGAGTCGCACCATCCTGGTGCCGCAGCAAATTGAACCAATGGAGCCTACAATGAGACATGAAGTGTTGATACAAACCGAGATTAAATTTGAAGAATTGTTGCAATGATAAGCATCTATTATGATACTGCGGTAAAATGTGATGGATATGATTAAGATGATGACTGACAAAGTTTGTAATCTGTGTCTGCTTTGTTGCCTTAGACAATATGACTCATATGTTGCTACGCAAAATCCTCCGGACATACTGTAGTCGAAATATTTCTCTTGGATTTTTCCAGAATATTTACATGGTGTAAGTTTGTGAGGTAACTTGTTATTAAAGCATGTTTTTCATTAAATAACTATGGTCTTATATACAAACTTTGGCATTATAGTTTTTTAAGGTCAGAAAAAGTCAAACCCGACGGAAGGAAGTGAAGTAGGCTCTCTGGTTACTGAAAAAGTTGATGAAAATAAGATGGCAGGAGAAGCTGAGACTACTAAGACGATCCAATCTTGGCGGGATGGTTATATAATTACTATTTGGATATTCATGAAAATAAGCCGAGTTCAACGAAGTAGGAACAATATAAATGAATTGGAATGTTTATATTTTGAATGGAATAATATAGTGTAAATGGAAGAGTAAGATAAGTGAAAGATAACTTTTTAATTTTTGTGAAATACGAGTAGGAATAAATCTTTTGTGTTTTTATCTTAGAGAAGTAGTTTTACTTTTGTTAAAAATCAATACATTTGCAGCAGTGGTGTATTAGGTATAGAGGTAATGTAAAAAAAAAAAAATAGCAAAAAAACTTGGAAAGTATAATTATTTTTGTTATAAGAAATAATAAGTAAGGAATTAGGGCCTTACATGTTCTAGGACCATGGTTTAAATAATCCCTGCAAATCTTGTCCGTTGTAATTCACTTTAAAGACTAACATGTTTTCATTGTTAAATACTCTGCCACAAACAGGACTAAAGGACAAGAGGAGGCGGAGTGCGTTTCGGAGCACTCGTCTGCGAGCCATCCATCAGCTGCTCTTATCTGCAGACTGCCTCGCCTCGGAGGGGTCGTCAGTGCGCCGCGCCGCCTCGGGGGTCGCTATCTCGCAAACAGAGAAACACCGAATCACCACGGACCGCACTCCGCGACCCACGCTGCCGCGCGCTTCGTCACTCCGACGTCACAGCCTGGGACAGTGACAGTGAAAGGCAATTCCTGTCTGCCGCGTACTGGTAAATTGTTGCTTGCTTTCTTTCGGGGATTTCTGCTCTATATTTATCATTGATATTAAAGTTGTAACGAGACTGTTGTTTCTCACATACGTATGTTTTAAATAATATTTTAAGCAAATTGACCGCAACAAATTATGGAGCTAACCCAACCGTCATCCCCACCTGTGCCTTAGCATTAAGCTACGCCGCAGTATAGAACGCCTGCCCTTTGTGGCAATAATCAAAGACAGTGGATATTGCATTCCACAGAACAAGTAGAGACACATCACAGGATGCCTCAACATCGCCTGTGGTAGAGTTGGATTATTGGCTGGCATCGCCCTGCAGATATACGTCAGGTACTAGCTGCCAACATGGCAAGGCTCATAGTGGAAGAAGACGACCAATCGAGACTGAAGTCCCGATCGAGCTTCTTACGAACTTGAATATGGGCCTGGGAGAAAACAGTGTGACATAACACTAACCGAATCGGCTTGATAGAGGATATACTACACCACCTGGGTCTGAACAACGATGGCCGTTACGGAAGTCGCTGATCAGACTATGAGTTGGAGTTCGCCGTTACAAAGACACTCTCACTTCATGTGGACTACTGCGAGGGCAACCAGATCCCATATGTTTTTGTGCTGAGACCGAAACTATGATACATCTGTTGTCATGTCCATAACTCGGAATTAATATACCCCAGTCAGACATTATATCAGCCTGTACCAACGCCAAAACATCGGCGAAAAAACTACCATGTATCTGATGCTGTCACCGACACGAGAATAAGAGGTGTAGTCATAGAATTCAACAGCTGAGTACTTAGTACAGGCTTTGGGGAAGACGGGTGGAAGCTAAGTCGGTAACTTGTAAGAATGTATACGTCGGAGGTGCTGCTGTTGTTGTGGTAGTGTAAATAATAAATATTAATAATTTTACTATCACAAAAATGGGTACACCTGCAACTGGATATTGGAATGGAATAAAGTTCGGTACGGATAATAGAAACAGTGCTACAAATAACCGATTATTATATCCAGCTAAATGAGTTGTTTATTCTGGCAATTTACAAATATCATTACCACTAGCATGATACAGTATGGCACGAAATCATTTAGACGTCTGATGTAATCTTATGGAGAATCATGCCTATGTAGATACATACTGCATTTATATATTAATTTATGTTGAATATGAGAGGCAAATGAACCGCCGACAAGTGACACAAGCAGATTTTTTTCTTTATAAATACCATGTGGCAGTTACAGACAGCAGAAAGAAGGTGAAATTCAGTAGTGTTATGTTGTACTTTGCTTTACTACGATGACATTAATAGGCCTGTTGGTGAATTTTGTGAATTTCCTCCTTAGTGGCGGTTCAGTGGTAACGTTGATTGAAAACAGGTTGCAGCAGCCGTTCTTCCGTCACTCTAATTCGGAGTCACTCTGATTAGTTTTGTAATGGTTCAAATTGTTCGAGCCGTCTGGTTTGGATTGGATAGTTTTCCCTGCAAACATACTTATGATATGGGTTTTACATTACAAAGGATAGTTTCAATGCTTTAATGTTTGTATATTAGATAGTTGAGTATGCGTTACTAAATGTTCTCATAAAGATAATTGTATATAAATTATGCGTGCCTAATCATGTCAATAAACGTATGTTTTAGAACATTAAATGGCCTAATTCCCCTGTATGATCCTACAGTACTGCTCCAAGTAGAAGTGCCAGTTTCGGCTCTTGACAAAATAAGTCATGAAATGAATAATTCATAAAACCCGATATTTATTCATTTCATCTATACGCCGGGAAAAACTTGATTCTAAAAATAGGTCATGTTTTAACTCCTCCGTTCGACCACGACATTGTATCTGAAGCTGAAAATCACAACTCTATTACCTTTCACTAGCCTTCGTTTATTATAGAGCTGAGGCATATTTCCCATTACCATCTCAGCGATTTATACTCCTTTCGAATGGTCTTGCCCATAAAACTAGTCTGCATGCTGTCTGATGTTGTTCACTAAACACTAGTATTGAGGATTTTCTCGTTCCTCTCAATCCTTTCTAATATTGCCACATCGTTTCACCATATTTTCACAATTCGACATCCAGATTTTTCTTGTTCACGTCTCGTTATTTTCCGTCTCATTACTTCTTTATCCATTCCTAGGTATAACATATAATATGTCTCAAACTTAATTCGCTCCTTCTTTTCACTCAACTCCTTACTTGCTGAAGTTTTATAAAGCTGTAGATGGGAGAGTGTATTAGTTATTTCCTCTGAATAAGTGTTCTAAAAATTTAAATCACATTGAACTGACAAGGGACCATTTTCCTCCAATATTTACTAAAGTGACGAAGGAGTCTCCGGAAAATATCTCAAATGTCGGTTACCAGAACTGCTTCATCCACTTTACATGGATAAAGGAAAGAGGAAATATGTCCCATTGCGACTGACTCACGCTGCGGGTTTTACATGCCTTCAGTCACAGAATGCGTCATTTGTCCAACCAGCACCAGCACTTACTGAATCAAGTGCTTTCATCGCCCTTGTGTTACTCTGGAAAACAAAACTGAAACTGGAATGTTGCTTCAATGTTAAGCTGTTACTCCAGATAATTGCTGAATAATTAATTATTTACACCTATGCTAGAAGCAAAAAACAAAAACACCTGAAAGTATTTACATTCATTTAGTTATTGCAGTCTTAAGCTCGACGTACCTTTCTTGATGCTGTACTTCTTCTTACAGTTGCTTTCATGTCCACACTACAGGTGCATTCAGTTTTCCATTTCTTTTTCTAGGCTGTAGAGTAGGACTCCGAATAATCAAACTCAGTCATGGCACAGTTACAGCTAACTCTATACGCAACCAACGTTGGGTCGACTTGAACCGCAATTCGTTTTGTTAGGGACCAAAAGTTTTACAACCCAAATGTATTCACCAATATTTTCCTTTCAGATATATCTTTCGTGAAAAGATATTTAAAATGTAGAAAGTTTTAAAACAATACAGATATTATACAATTTATGGTTTGTTACTGAAATTCACTGTAATTGTTATGAATGATTTTATTGAAGTCGACGGTACCCATGGCGAAGGTGAAAATTTTAAAGAAACTGATTCGAAGAGTATTAAATAAACTTCAGATTTTCTTCTTATATTTTAAACTATAAAGTGATTCAAAGCCCTATCTATTCATTTATTCAAATATCACCTTTTAAATCCATATTCTGGAAATAAATCGATCTTATCACAATAATTTTCATGCCACTTAGATAACTGGTAACAGTATTTCCTACTATTTTCTTCGTTATAGAAACGAGCATACACTATCTTATTCTGAATACAGTTGGGAGTAAATAAGGATCATTCGTAGGGTCCAAAGGATATAACAGTCCACCCTTGAAGTTTACTTCATTTCCAAGTAGAGCTGCATGGTACCTACCAAATTTTTAGAGTGATATCATTGTTACACCATATTAATTTATATAATTGAATTTTGTAAGTGATACAACATTTATTTTGTTTGCGTAAAAATATTGTCGCTAAAAACTACATGTTTTTAAGGCTAAAGATACAGAGAAAACGTAGATCAAAATACTAATTAAAAAGTATCCAGCTTGATGAGCTGCAATAACAGTATTGTTAATCTGAAGTGGAATTAACAACTGCAAGTAAAATATTGATTCTCCCGTCCGCTGTCACTGACTGTTTAATCGTTATTTCTAATAAGAGTTTTGAAGGCTGTGGTATCTCCATTCATTCTTTGTCAGAGACGTCCAAATACCAAGTTCTTGCTGGCAGCTATCGAATAACGGAATTCGTTATTTCCGCGCCTCGAGCTGTAGAATATAATATTACGAAACTTATTCGTTATTTCACTGGACATTGGTTATTTAATCTGATACACAATAGCTGCTATAATAATAACGGGAAGATAAGCGAAAATGTATTAGATAACTAAGAATTACAACATCGTTTGAAAACCTGAAAGCCATATCCTAACGTAATGTCTTCTAAGCGAAAAAAGGATGAATAAAGAGCACTTGGTAAAATCTTCCATATGTAACAGCCCTAATACCTGAATTTTGAATAATATTGTACTGTGTGAAATATTTGTAGTGAGCTAATGTTTGGTTGAAAGTGATTTGATATGTTTATTTTGTAAATTCTTGTAAATAAGTGTATATAGACTTTGTTTTAGGTAAGAAAATTATTTAAAGACCATTTAATATGCTTAAGAACCGAATGGTGCAAGAGAATTTCTTAAAAGTTTGTAATTACTTGTATTAATGTATGTTACGATGTCTACAGGACAATTTTCCACCATTTGAAAGGATTTCTGTAAATAATTTTGTATTTAAGTATCTATAATTACCATTTCTAATCATTTTGTAATGTTATTAATTAATTTTGTATCAATTCCGATTGTTTTTAATATGTTTGAATGTTTGAATGATTGTTAATGATCGAGAAATATCGGGCGGATGCCTTTGAAGAATTCTCGTAAATTCGATGGACTCTATATAAACAGATCGCCTGCACAGAGAGTTTAGTTTGCATTAAGTATTCATTCAGTGTTACAGAGACATTCATGCAAGTTTTCATTCAGTTTTCGATTCAAGTATTCAGTATTGCATCTTTGGATTGTAACAACTATGCTTGTGAATGTCGCAGACTTGTTTTGATTTGTTCAAAATAAACAAACATTTTCACATAACCTTGTTTTTTGGTGGACTTTTAATTAATGCAGTAAATTAACCCACCAAAGAACCTTAACATGGCGACCGTTGACATGACGAGAAGTTCTTAAACATCTGTGGGATGTTTGTCTTCTAAAAAGAATCTGCAGAAAATTGCCACGGATTATCGGCGATAAACCTGAGAGGAAATTTCGACCGGCGACGACACGGATTTGACGGCCTAAGGCGGAGATTTTTCATCGGCAATCGGCTGTAATCTTCCGACGACGAGTTGATTTCCTTCGGCCTCAAAATCGTCTTCCTACAGTGAATTGTGAAAAGTGTGGTTAAGTGTTTGAAGTCAGTGTGGTGTTTAATGATTAATTAAGTGCTTCTAAGTGAAATTTAATGTGATACAAAAGTGAGGAATAACTGTAAGTACGGCATTGAATATTCAAGTGATTTCTTTTGCATGTTATAGTGTGACAGATTGGAAAGATTTTAATTTTACTTAATTTTGTTTTTTATATTGATTTTGCTAATTACTAAAAATGGCTGATAATCAGAACCTACAAGCATTCCTAGAGTCTTTTGTAGCCAGTTTTAATGCAAAGTTTTCCGAATTTGACAGCAAATTTTCTGAATTTAGAAATGAGTTAAAAAGTGATACTGACAGTAAGTTTTCCAAATTTGATGACAAATTTGATAATAAATTTTCCAAATTGGATAACAAATTTTCTGAATTTAAAAATGAGTTAAATCTGATGGTAAATTTTCTGAGATCAATTCTCAATTTTTTGAATTTAGAAGTGAGTTAAGGAATGATAATGACAGAAAATTTGCTGAAATCAATGACAAGTTTTCTCAACTGCAACAAAGCAATGATAAAACATTCTTTGATTTGACTAAATGTTTTGATGTTAAAATCGCAGAGCAATTTCAGGGTTTTAGCTCTCAATTCAAGGAAGATATTAACAATTTAGATTCTAAATTGGGTAAGGTAGTAACAGAATATCAGGAGAAATTTGAAAAAGTTACAGAAATTTGTGAACAGAATAAGACTGAATGTGTAAATTTGATTCATAAAGAAGTCAGTGAAAATTGTGATAAGATGAAGCAGGAATATGTTGCTTTATTCCAAGCCAGTGATAGTAAAGCTGCTCAAAGGGTCAATGAGTTGAGACAAGAGGTGGGATTAAATATTAATACATTGGTGCAGCAGCAGGAACAGTTAGCGCATGGATTAGAAAGTAATGTAAATCTGTTAGAAAAAAAGGTTACTGGGTTACAGATTCAATTAAGTCAAGTTCCCTTAACAGGTAATCCAAATTTCAGTGTCGATATAAAAGAAGAATTTGAATTCTATGATGATAGTGGTAGGCTTCACCCTATTGAATTTATAGATAATTTTGAAAGGTCAGATTATTTTAATTTATTACCCGATAGTAAGAAAATTGCACTTGTGGGTAAACATCTAAAATCTTATGCTAGGGCATGGGGTGATAGACAAGCTAGGGAAGTGACTGACTACAAGCTGTTTAAAGAAAACTTTTTGAAACATTTTTGGTCGACAAGCAGGCAGATTCAAGAAAAGAGAGAGTTGATGACTGGTAGACCCTATAAACCTGGTAGGGAAACTCAACATGATTTTTTTCATAAATGTTGGATCCGTTGTAAGTACCTAGACCATCCTTATGGAGAGGAGGAATTTATTGATTTGATAGGAGCTAGGCTACCTCAGCAAACAAGAAATTTAATTGCCACTTTGGATGTAGTAAATGTGGATAGAGTTTCTGAATTGTTGAGACGCTTGGATGCCCAGGAGTCATTCAATGAACAACATTACCACCATCAACACTATAGGAGGGGCAGCAGGAGTCCCCCTAGAAGGGGTAATGGGTCAAGGGGTGGTAGATCGAGGGGACGGGATCGTAATAATTATGCAAGAAGGAATGATAATGGGGGAGTGAGAGAACAGAACCCTCAATCTGAAAGGGAAAGGCAGCATGGAGGGCAGGCAAACTAAAGACCACCCCTGTGATGGGCCCCGCAGTGGTGGACAAGATTGTGGGTCCAGGTACCAACTGCTATAGCGTTAATACCCTTTTTATGAATAATCCCCGAGAAGATTTATTGGAAGAGGTAGAGGTAGCAGCAAGTGAATTTCAGGATAAGGTTATGACAGATGTAATTAATGATGTTGATGATTTAAAGACTGATAATAGGATAAAGCGGGAAGGGGACCACCATTGTACCTTATCACTAGAATCAGTGTGCGAAAGTAATAATTTTCATGTAGAAGATTTTCGAAATGGTCACTGCCTAATTACAAAAAGGGGTGCAGAATTTATAGTGCATACTACAGTGTGGCTATCAGAAACTTGTAAGGTCCAGAATGGCATAGTTGGGACTATATGTGCAAGGATAGGTTGTAATGAAGTTTGTAGAAGTGCTGAAATCGAGGAGTTTCTCAAATATCTTGAAGATGAAGGTGATACAGTGGTGTGGATAGGAGACCCAGATGAGGAGGAGAATTGTAAGTCAAAGTATTTGTCTTCTGAAGAGAGAGAGGTTGAAAAGCCATATGTACCAATCCCTAAGTTAGAAAAATGTCCTAATTTTGACCTAGCTGATACATTATTTAGCTCTGTATTTGGTGTAGATAATGATAATGAAGAAATGGGTGGGAGTAAGGATTTATCTGAACCAGTTTCTAATTTGGAAAATTGTACAGAATGTGACTTAGATGACACTATGTTTTGTACCTTCTTTGATGTGGAAGCTGATAGTGAAGTAGTAGTTGCTGAGAAAAATAATTATTTGGTGGATAAAGTCAGTAAGCCAGATGTTAAAACAGTTTTAGGTACTGATTCATACACAGACGGAAAAAAAAATCCCAACACCAAGAAAGACTTGTGTTAGATAAACGAAATTTGGTAGGCGTGTTTATACATCTGAAAGATGACATCGATTCAAATTTCGCGCTTCGCGCATAAGTGTGGCGCTAGTAGCGCTACTCAGAGCTTGCAAATCAGGTTTGCTTTAAATACGCGCTGTAAAGTTTGTGAACGTTATTTACCGCTGAGATTTGACATAGTGAGTTGATGTTAGCCAAGAATGCCTTTAAGAAGACGAAGAAGCCATTATCAACAGCTCACCGAGTTTGAACGAGGTCGTGTAATAGGGCTACGAGAAGGTGGATTTTCTTTTCGCGATATTGCAGAAAGACTTGGCCGGAATGTATCCACTGTGCATGATTGTTGGGTGCAGTGGTCAAGGGATGGTACTGCCTCAAGAAGACCGGGTTCCGGGAGGCCACGTGGCACTACTGAGAGGGAAGACCGCCGTATTCGGCGTACAGCTGTGGCGCATCGTACTGCGTCTGCGGCAGAAATTCGAGCTGCAGTTGGTACCACAGTGACACAACGAACTGTTAGAAATCGGTTACTTCAAGGACAGCTCCGAGCCAGGCGCCCTGTAGCGTGCATTCCACTGACTACAAGCCATCGCCGTTTGCGACTCCAGTGGTGTCAAGCCAGAGCTCATTGGAGGACGGAGTGGAGATCTGTTGTGTTTTCTGATGAAAGCAGGTTCTGCCTTGGTGCCAGTGATGGCCGAGTGTTGGTCAGAAGGAGGCCAGGGGAACGCCTGCAACCAAACTGTCTGCGGCCTAGACACACTGGACCTACACCTGGAGTCATGGTCTGGGGAGCAATTTCCTATGACAGCAGGAGCACTCTTGTGGTTATACCAAACACACTGACTGCAAATTTGTACGTCAGTCTGGTAATTCAACCTGTAGTGCTGCCATTCATGAACAGCATTCAAGGGGGAGTTTTTCAACAGGATAACGCTCGCCCTCATACCGCTGTTGTCTCGCAACGTGCTCTACAGAGTGTCGACATGTTACCTTGGCCTGCGAGATCACCAGATCTGTCTCCAATTGAACACGTATGGGATATCATTGGACGACAACTCCAGCATCATCCACAGCCAGCACTGACCGTCCCAGTATTGACAGCACAAGTACAACAAGCATGGAACTCCATACCACAAAGTGACATTCGAAACCTGTATGACACAATGCATTCACGTTTGCAGGCTTGCATTCAAAATTCTGGAGGTTACACCGGCTATTAATTTAACAGTATTTCACATTTGAAATGCATTTTCTTGAGCTTAAATTAACCTGTGATCTTGAAAATTTAATCAATTAAACATGTTAACTTGACAAATGCATTGTCCAAATTTCATTACTCTACAATAATTTTTTCTTGGTGTTGGGATTTTTTTTTTCCGTCTGTGTATAATTTGGCAAGTTTAAGTAGTAATCAGATGATGAAGAGTGGGGTTGGGAGTAATAATGGACAAAACTGTAGTAGTGAGAATAATAAATTTGTATTACCAGTTGAGTCAACAGCATTGCTTTTAAGTGACAATCAATTTGCTAAAACAGAACCATTGTATGTCTCAGCTGTTGCGTGGTTGTACCAAAGTCTGTTGTCTGAGATGATTGGAAGTTTGTGTTTCTGTATGTATATAATGAAGCTTTGTGAAAATAGAAATGTAATATTAAATGTGTATACAAAAGTTGAAGAAAACTGGAAGGTTAGGAAAAAGTAACTTACATGGTTCTGGGTTTCCAGGGAAATCCTGGAACCCACTTATGAGAATTAAATGAAATGCATGGTTTGGGGAGGGGTCAATAGCCTGTAAATATCTAGTTTTGTAAATAAGTATGTCAATTAATGCATGTAAATAGTTTGTGTGAGTACTTAAGCTCAGATGCAGATGTAAGCATTTCAATGTATAATTTGTGACAGTTTTGTGTAGAGACTTTTGGTATTTTCATGATGTTGTGACTTTCTACATTTTGGTGACAAATTATCAGCTGTAAAATGTAAACAGACTGGTGTAGTTAACAAGCAGACATCAAGTGTGTAATTTGGAGTGAAAATAATTGTAACTTAAGGTGATGGCATTGAACGTTTGTTGTGTAAAAACAATAAATGATAAAATGATTGGACCTAAGAAAAGACAATTATTGTAAACAAAATCAGTGTCATGGACTATGTGCAGATGTTGTATGTAATGAAGAATTGTATTTGTTCATTGTAAAAGTCATTATGGTTGACTGATTGTAATCTGTACGTGTCTGCATTGTGTATACATTCAACCTGTTGAGATTCGTGACGGATTCAATCAATTTTATCTATGTAAAATTAAGTGAATCCTGGGGAGGAGTTGTAACAGCCCTAATACCTGAATTTTGAATAATATTGTACTGTGTGAAATATTTGTAGTGAGCTAATGTTTGGTTGAAAGTGATTTGATATGTTTATTTTGTAAATTCTTGTAAATAAGTGTATATAGACTTTGTTTTAGGTAAGAAAATTATTTAAAGACCATTTAATATGCTTAAGAACCGAATGGTGCAAGAGAATTTCTTAAAAGTTTGTAATTACTTGTATTAATGTATGTTACGATGTCTACAGGACAATTTTCCACCATTTGAAAGGATTTCTGTAAATAATTTTGTATTTAAGTATCTATAATTACCATTTCTAATCATTTTGTAATGTTATTAATTAATTTTGTATCAATTCCGATTGTTTTTAATATGTTTGAATGTTTGAATGATTGTTAATGATCGAGAAATATCGGGCGGATGCCTTTGAAGAATTCTCGTAAATTCGATGGACTCTATATAAACAGATCGCCTGCACAGAGAGTTTAGTTTGCATTAAGTATTCATTCAGTGTTACAGAGACATTCATGCAAGTTTTCATTCAGTTTTCGATTCAAGTATTCAGTATTGCATCTTTGGATTGTAACAACTATGCTTGTGAATGTCGCAGACTTGTTTTGATTTGTTCAAAATAAACAAACATTTTCACATAACCTTGTTTTTTGGTGGACTTTTAATTAATGCAGTAAATTAACCCACCAAAGAACCATAACACATACACAAATATATGTTTGTAGTTGTTAAAACTCTCTAGATTAGACGACATAGCATTGTTCATATTGGCACACCAACGATTCATTAAGTACTATGAGCTTTTCCCACTGATAGTTTTATAATCAACTTTAGGCTTGTGACGTTTGGTTCAATATAGAACGATACCCAGATTTGACCCATTTAAATGATTAGTACCTGGGTGTTCATACCTGGATCCTACGACATGAGGCCAGAGCCGTTTTTGAGATACCAAATCCAAGAATTTCTCTCTCTTTTTTTATTTTTTTTGTAAAATCGTGTAACAAACTTGAAAACAAAAACGTTACCTACATACGAAATTTAATTCAAATCGCTAAAGCCATTTCCGAGATCGTCTGGTTTCTAGCTCATAAACTGCTTTTAAAGAAAAATGCTATAATTATGTTAAATAAAAATACGAATACTGATGCTAATCAGGGATTAATTAATGGCGCTGATTAGTGGTAATTCTCTTAGACGAGTACATCATCAGTGCTAAATTAATTCACTGCGATAAAACTGTACTCTTATCTTGCATTTACCTCACACCACCAACCGTGCCTTTCCACGTAATAGGAAATCAATCCCCAATAGAAGTAACACTCGCTACGAACATTAATAAAGCACAAGGTGAGACCTTTCAAAAGGTGGGATTGTATTTATCAGAACCTGTTTCGTTAATATGGATAAACGTACGTGGCTTTTCCCCGAGTCTGTAGATTTATTAATATTTATTGTTGTGTTAAAGACACATATGGTCAAAAATTAAAAAATGATCACATTATAACTGCTAATATTTTTTTCAAAGAAGTTTTGTAAAGTAAAGAAGATTGAAAAAATGACTTCTGACCAGGACAATATTTTTTAAATGTTTACTTTTTCAATGTTTTACAATTGAACATGTAGTATTTAATGATAACGACTTTTTACAGTAAACGTGATATTTATTGCTAGACTTCAAAATAAAATACCTTTCATTAATAAATACTTCATTTAATTATTTCCTAATTATTAAATTACCATTCGGTAACTCATCACGATACTGTGTGATATATTCTGATAGGTCAATTAGTATACATGAATTCTTCGTTTAAAGATATAAGAGTTCCTTGTCGAAACCAAAGAGATATTGTTAAATTATTATTTTATTTATTTGATATTATTAATTTATTATTATTAGTAATTTATTTTTATTGATGGCTTTAGCCAACGGCAAATAGAGTTAGTAACATACAATACATTCGACTGATTTTAAATTACACCTTTAGTACGTGTAACATACAGGGAAAATATCTTGACCATTTTCCTGTTCGGAACTGAGAGAGATTGCATCAGAGAAGATATGTCAGTTATATTCAGACCATCTTCTAGCAGTTGTTTCCTCACTGATTGATGTTGTTTGCAGCTCAGCATGAAGTGATAAATATCCTCCACAGCATCACACGGCGAATTCAGCAACCGCATGACGTATTTTTTTCACTTAATAAGGTGACTATCAGTATGCTTTCTGATACCTGAACGTCTACGAGATATCACTATAGCCGTTTCGGAGATAATAAACACAACAATTGTTAGTTTCTTTTTTTTGTAAATTCGCTTTTTTGCAGGGAATACACCTATTTAGATATACTTAAAAAGTATCTGAATATGAAGTTCCATCAAAGTCATTAGAGCCATTTCCGAGATACCAAATATATATATAAGACTCGCTGATTTAAAGATGTAAGATAATCAATATAAAGACGTATTTAATGTCTCGATTTTTGAACAGTTAAGGTGACAATTCATAGTAATTATTAATATTAATTAAGTATTTCTTACACTTGTAAGACTGTGAACAGGTACATAGGTGATAGCACAGTTTATTATTAGATGCACAGACCAAAAAATAAAGGCTGATGATGATCAATAAATTGTGGAAGATCTAAAATGTAAATATTTTGGCATAACATTTGATAACTAACCCAATTGGTCAGGACACTTAGGACAGGAGGTAGGAAAATATTTCAAAATCCTTCATTTATTCCAGAGAGTGATGAGGGAATAAACCAAAGAAGTGAGGGTATTGGGTTACAAAACTTTGGTCAGACCATTACTTGAATATGGAGGTGCGGGACCAACAATTAGGGTATCAAATATGAGAGCTGGAGGGGGTGTAAAGAAGGGCTACTAGAATTGTTCCTGGAAATTACTGATATGATAAAGGAGTTGCAATGGGATTCACTGGAAGACAGGAGGAGGATGAAGAGAGTTGTGGGATTGTTCAAGACGTTTATTGGTGAAGAGGCGCGGAAAGATATTGGTGAAAGAATGAAGAGTGGTGCATGAAGGGGAAAAGATGACCATGAACACAAGCTGGCACTCGATTTCAGACATGAGCGGGAAGGAATATTTTCTTTCGTCATAAAATACAATTAAGTTACCAACGGAAGTTATGAATAATGTTTCAAAAACGCTGAAAGAATTTAAAATTAACATTCATAGTGTGCAAAAGTAAGCGGGCACAAGAGAGGTAAAAACGTGTGTGTACAGCAACTGTCACCTAGGCGTGTGTCCCATCCCAATCAAATAAATAAAATAAAATTAGAAGTCCACAATTTATGAGCTTTTCATTATTGTTGAAGTAACATCGTATTTCCACTTAACCTATATTAATTTTAACCTTCTATTGCTTAATTAATTTGTTTCTAGAAACTCTTCAGTCATTCTTTTTTTAGCTGTGGGGCAAAACCCGTGTTCCTCAAATGGGATCAGCTTCTTGGAACGCTTGTATGAAGAGTGTCCCTTCAGGACTTAATGTGCAAATGTCTTTTGAGAAAGTGTCATGCACGACACGTTTTGTCAGAATTTTAGGCTAGTAATTCATACTGATTAGGGTCACCAATTCTTTATTCGGTAAGTACAGAATGTCTGTGCGAGTAGAGTTTCTGGTGAGTATGTGTGGTGTGTGTTTGTCTGTATGTATGAATATTTATTTGAGAACCACCGCTAATGACCTTGACGTCGACAAAGAGTAATGCCCTTAGCAAAAAAAAAAAAAAAAAAAAAAAAAAAAAAAAAAAAAAAAAAAAAGAATGGAGTTTGAGAATTTTTGTGTTTAGTTTTGGGTGTGTGTGTAAGTTTGTGTTATGATAGAGAGAAAGAGAGAGAGAGGTAAAAGGAAAACAGAAAGAATAGCGGCAATTATTGTGGTAAAAACTATATTTGAAATAATATAGTAAGCTAGTGCTGCTACCTATTAAAATTGCATATCTTCCGATTAAACTATGGTCTTGTTTCAGGATTCTCTTCCCTGTTATTTTCAGTGTTCCAGAATATTGTGGTTCACGCTCCGTCTGCGTGATCCGTAAGGCTTTGCGGTGTATGGGATGCTACTCTAACTTCCTGACGTATCTCGCATGAACAAAGCAACGGCCGCATAATTTCCTGGTCGCATGGGGATTCGAACTCATGATTCTGCATTTTGCTTAACAGAAAAGATTTACAAACAATAGGACTATATGTTCACATAAGTGTAAAGAGAACTTAGTCTTCTGGGAGAGTGTTGCTGTTCTCTTACGGCACTCATGAGGATCCCAGTTTGTGTCCAGGTATGATCTTGGTTTAACTTGGTTTTTCGGAATCTATATAATTAAAGACCCAAATGGTTTCTTGATGAAGACTTTCGCAGATCTCCTTGCTATCACATTTCATAACGCTCCACTTTGTCGAACTTGTTAAGACCTCTTACTAATTACTGGCAATTAGTGGAAGGTAGTTAGCCCGCCAACTTCAACACATGGTCCAAGCCTTGTTTCTCGCGGTAGTGCTATCACCTAACATATTATTATTGTTTGATAAACTGCTCTCAAATTACACACTTCTGCGCAACGGATGTTAATTTTAAATCAAATCCACCAATATTTTCATTTATTTGCACAATTTATTGAACACTTTAAACACTCATACAACACAATACATAGTTTTCGCTGTCCAATTAATACATTCCCTCGTGGTCTCTCTGCGCCATCGTAATACCTTCCTCCCTTCTCGACCAACAGTACAGTAGTACCAATTACAAACAATTACATTACTACAAAAGACTTAATATTACCCAAATATCATATATATTATTTGTATAAGGTATTTTTTTGTCACAAGCCTGTATCTTCCGTCATACTTGACCGAAATCAATGAATGAGGTGTCATTTTAAAGCATATGGTCTCCACTTTGGTCACATCATATTTTAAGAAATGAAGTTTCCGGAATTCGACCCTTAAAGGGCAAAAATGACAATATTTCTAAAATGCTGTTTTCTGTGTTACAAGTCATTTACCTCCCTGTATACCTATCTGAAATCGTTTAATGAAGTATCATTTTAAAGATTAAGATCTCCGCTTTAGTGACGTCATATATTAAGACAGAAATTTTTCTAAATTCGACCCGTAAAGGGCAAAAGTATCAATATTTTTGCAATGCGTTTTTGTGTCACGAGCGATTTATCTCACTTAATATCTAACCGATATAGATAAATTAAGTGTCATATTAAAGAATATGGTTTCCGCCGTGGTAACGTTATATTTTAACAAATGAATTTTTCGTAATTCGACCCTTAAAGGGCAAAAATGTTAATTTTTCTAAAATGCGTTTTTTGTGTCTCGAGCCATTTATCTCCCTCGATATCTAACCAAAATCGATAAATGAAGTAGGATTATGAGAAGTAATATTTCAGCTTTGTGAAATCATATTTTAAGAAAGAATGTTTTTGGAACTCAACCCTTAAAGGGGAAAAATACAAATTTTTCTATAACGCATTTCTGTGTCACGAGCGATTTATCTCCCTTAATATCTAACCGATACAGATAAATTAGATATCATATTAAAGAATAAGGTCTCCGCCATGGTAACATTATATTTTAAGAAAGGAATGTTTCGTAATTCGACCCTTAAAGGGCAAAAATGTCAATTTTTCTAAAATGCATTTTTTTAGGAACGAAGTCTTTCTCGGCGTTGAGAATGGATGTAGTCTTCTCGGGAGACTAGCCGAGTGAGTAAGATGTTTCCACACGATATTTCGGCGATCTCAGACTCCGTCGCCATCTTCACCAGAAGATGGCGACGGAGTCTGAGATCGCCGAAATATCGTGTGGAAACATCTTACTCACTAGGCTAGTCTCCCGAGAAGACTACATCCATGCATTTTTTTGTGTCTCGAGCCACTTATCTCCCTGGGTATCAATTCAAAATCGATATATCAAGTAAGATTATGAAGATTTGTGTCTCAGCTTTGGTGACATCATATTTTAGGAAAGAAGTTTTTGGAATTCAACCCTTAAAGGGAAAAAGTATAAATGGTTCTACAACGCATTTTTGTGTCACGAGCTATTTATCTCCCTTGATATCTAACCCATATAGATAAATGAGATATCATATTAAAGTCTAAGGTCTCCGCCGTGGTAACATTATATTTTAAGCATGGAATTTTCTGTAATTCGAACCTTAAAGGGCAAAAAAGTCAATTTTTCTAAAATGCGTTTTTTTGTATCTCGAGCCATTTATCTCCCTTGAAAATTAAACAAAATTGATAAACGAGGTATCATTTAAAAGATTGAGGTCTTCGTAATGTCTTCGGTACCGTTACCACATTTTAAGAAAGAAATTTTTTTAAATTCTAACCTTAGAGGGCAAAAGTATTAATATTTTTACAACTCCTTTTTCTGTCACCATCTATTTATTTTCCTTGATACCTAAGCGAAATCAATAAATGAGGTATCGATTTACATATTAAATTAAACGCTATGGTCACATCATATTTTAAGAAAAAACTTTCTACAAATTTAATCCTTAAAGGGCGAAAATATTATCATTTCATATTTTTTTTTTTTTTTACCTCGCTTGATAACAAACCGAAATTGCAAAATGAGGTATCATTTTAAAGACCAAGGTGGCTGCTTTGGTCACACCTTATTTTATAAAAGGATTTTTCTTGAATTCGACCCTTAAAGGGCAAAAGTATCAATATTATTTATAAAACGTGTGTTTTTATTATTATTATTATTACAAGCCATTTATCTTCTTCGATACCTAGCCGTAATGGATAAATGACATATCGTTTTAAAAATTAAATCATAAATTAAGAAAGAATTTTTCGGAATTTGGTGCTTAAAGTGGTAGCGCGTATGAGACGGTTCAGAGCCAAGTCCCTAGATTGCAGCAGCGGATATGGCAGAGATGTCAATAAATTTTTTTTATTCAATAAATAGCTTTTCGGATATTTTTTTTCTGTTACGGAAACGCTGTCGTTTTGCTATACAATTCCAATGTAAATATTTTATTCGCACAGCAACAAATATTTCAGAGATGTTGTGTGCATTTTGTTTGGGTTGGTTTTATCCTGTTAAGGTCAGTGACAGTTTGTCATAAATACAGTCTGTTTTAAATTTTCCTTAATGTTTCGTAATATGTTGCGAGTTTTTTGATGCGTACCTATTACACTAAAAAAATATATATATATATATTTGCTACAAAAGTACGCTTCTACTTTTCATTATATTACAAGCATTCAACCTCCCTATTCATGGCATTTTATTCGTGAAATTTTCGCACGGGTCGTCTAGTCTATACATACTACTTATGCTGTGAAAGTCTATTAGTTGCTAATCTATTTACAATTTCAGCAATGATTTGTGAGTGCGACCTCACAAACTGGAAAGCCACAATTTAAAAATAATTTTTTATCTTGAGATGTGAATGCATTTTTTATGGAGGATTAAAACTGGTAGCACAGATTTCTCAAGTAGTGGATAACCGGGAAATATTACGATATACTCGTATTAGAGAAGGTCAGTCTCCTACAATCTCTTTTCTTTATTCGAATAAGCACATTTTTTTTTAATGAGATGTGCGTTTTAAACGATTTCTTGTTCCACTAGCAATTAAAATCTTCTCGGGAGTCCAGCCGGTTGGTATTGTGTAAACACGACGTTTCGACAAGTAGCTTTGCTGTCTTCATCAGGTGTCAGGTTTCTTCTAGCTGTCGCAAGACGACTGTCACCACCTAGTCAGTCTAGGCTGGGGGTCCCCTAACTTTTTACCCCGTCGACCCCTTTATAGGATATTTGCCTTTTTATCGACCCCCACAAGTATTTAATAAAAACATTAAATCATTTTTGGCATTTCTGATGCCAAGCAATAAGGAGACCTGCATAACAACTCAACGAAATAGTTTATAAAATCCACGCAGTATCATTAACAGAAAAACGAGATACTTTCCACTATTATTATAATCTCAAAAAATAGGAACAAAACTATGGATAGAATGGAATAAATTTCAAACAAAGACCTGCCAAAAAGAACAGTCGGTTGTTGCTCTGTTTTAACTATCCACCTGCCTAAGGCACTCTTCGGATGAGCCTCTGCAACTATCACCTATTGACAACCACCTTACCTCAGTGAGCAAAAGTAATTGGTTTAAAGTTTCATCATTTACTTCACATTACTTCGCAAACAGACGAGAATTGAGAGGATGAGCTTTAATTTTAGTTATTGACCAGATTGTTGGTAGAAAATTCCTATTTTTTTTCCTGTACAGTTTAATTGATCCTCTTTAGTATTAATCGCCCCCCCCCCCCTGTATTATCGACCCCGGGAGATCTCTTATCGACCCCCAGGGGTTGGTATCGACCACTTTGAGGACCCCTGGTCTAGGCGGTGGTTCACGCTCCGTGTGCCCTATGCTACCCTGATCTTACCGTGGCTGCCTGGGTGCTTTAAAGAATTATACATATAATTATTTTAACGCAGGAGGTTTCCATTACATCGCCAATATTAAATACCAACCACCTTAATAGTACTGGAGAAATAAAGCAACAGTGCATTGTCTCATGTATATTGCCGTGTACTTTTTATTCAGACAGAAGTGATTATTGTTGTTTCATAAACCCATCCCCATCTGATGGTTATTGTTTATAGACGAGTACTTATTTATTTCACAAACCAGATGAAAGTAATCCTGAATCACCTATAAACAACATAGCTAAAAATATTTTCTTTTCTAACGCATGAACATTTTCTAATACCCCTGTTTTAATTACGTCTTTGAGCCAGCCAAACTGTACTGTCACCGTTGATACTCTTAAAAATATATGAAATTATGATGAGATCAGATTTACGAGGTAGTAATAAAATGTTAATTTTATTGATAGCAAGAATGGCCACCTAGATTTTTTTTTTTATTTTGCTTACAATTTTCATGAAAATAGGATTCAGATCAGTAATCAAACCGTAAACGAGCAATAATCAAATTGGAACAGTCGCGAATACGGCACAGACTACACGCTCTACCACAGGCTCTGTGCAGGCCAATATGTTGATTATAAGGCAAAACATCTTGAGCGGTTCAGATGATGCGACGAACGTCGTTTTTAATCGCAGTTGAGTCTTGTTGGAGGTAGGAGACATTACCGGTTGTCCATCTTATCTTGGTTTACCACGTGTAACCGCGTCGATTTATGGAGACCTAACGTATCAGCCATTATTCTATGGCCTTCATCAAAGGACTATATTTCAATAAACTGTCGCTGTTCCACCTTCTTCTCGTGTCGATGACAGTATCAGGTATGTGGTAGTTTTTCCGCCAATACGATGGCTTTGTCAGTAGCTGCTTGGAGGTCAAATTGAGATACGTTAATTCCCATTTGTGGACAAGACAGCAGATGTGCCATGGTTTCTCTCTCGCCGCACGAACATGTGGTATCTGGCTATTCTCCTAGATATCCCCATGTGGCAAGAGTATCTTTGCAACGGCCAATTCCAACTCGAAGCCTGTAGACGCTGTCATCGTGGTGCAAAATTTGGCAAGAGGCTACTTGTCTTCTGTTACCGGGGGACGCCGGAAGTTGCAAAATATAACGCCGCTCGTGGAGGCACCTTGCTTTTCCCCGAGATAACATAAAACTAGCTTCGTTCACAACTCCAAGGTTGTTGGATCCTTCCGAAGGAAACATACTAAGCCAATCTGTCAGAGGTAGGACAAACACAACTCATAAAAATTCTTGGACCCACCAGCATTTGAAATTAGGACCGGATCCTGAACTTATGACTAAGCTAGCCAACCGATCTCTGACCAGATATTACGTATCATTATTTTTTTTAAATAATGTTGTTATTTTTGTCGTAATTGTGTTACTCTCCAAATTTCTTTTGATGCAGGGTCGTTCATCTGATGACGGAGTCATATACATCTCTAATTTATTTTAATTTCTATGGAGCATATTTTCTCTGATAGTGTTTTGAGTGCAATTTCACCACTCATCTACTTCTGGCCTTTGCGAATTTCATTTTCTTTGGTGTTTTTGGTGGTTTGTTCACAATTTCCCATGTTTATTTATTCCAGTTGCTGACTCCCTTACCTATTAAAGTAAATTAAACGAGAATTTCGAGGGCGATTTTTGTTTGGAGAGATGAAATACGTACTGGAGGCAGGTGCTCATTCACTGGCTACTCGTATTCATTAGATGTTTCATGGGAGTTTCCCATCACGTTGTTTTGCGAACCGCGCAACGAGGCGAGTTAATCAAGCCGGACCTTAACCCTGCGTACAATGCTTTACGAGGCACTGTAGGAACAGGTATCTGCAGATGGTTTTCGCATGCCAGCTCGGTGTCAATATTTCATCCAGATTGCTGTGACGTGGTGGACGCGACGTTATAAACATCCTATTAACCCCGGCGGGCTGTATATCAGAAGGGCTGGAAATCACATCGGCTTTATGGTCGGTGCGAATGCTAATAAAGGCCCCACGGGGAGGAGTTATTGGCGAGATGCCGGCTAGCGCAAGATACCAGCCCGGCTCGCAGTACATCACCGAGCCGAGTAATTGAAAGCAAATATCACGGCCGCAGGCTCTCTCGCCTTCCACTGGGCCTCCGGAATTACAATTCCGCAACTTGATACTACGGTGCACTTTCAGAAGCGCCATTTACATGTAAAGTCTACAGTGATTCATGTCGACGTAAGCCTATTAAATTTGTGAGCCGTAGCGGAGTTGTATTTTCTGAATTCGTTAACTTTTTCGGATGGTAGGACACAACGATAATTGATAATAAGAAGAAATATTTTCATCACTGTGGCTACTTTTCTTCCCGCCATAGATATGCTTACAACTGTACTTCAGAAACAAAACGAAGCAGATGATAGGAACATGAGGCTCAAAAGCTAAGCTCTATTGCATCTACCTACATGCGTTTTTTTACAATAAACGCCATTACACCACTACACATCTTCTACAACGACTTGCTCGTGCCTGGCCGTCCCATTCACAACTACTCTTGCGAAAGACGCTTTTTTTTTTACTTATGGCTTTACGCCTCGTCAACATCGAAGTCATTAGAGGCGGGATGGGACTGAGGACAAGGAACGGGAAGGAAATCGGCCATGTCCTTTTGACGGAAGCAACCCGGCATTCGCATGGAGTGATTTGGGGAAACCATGGAAAACCCAAATATGGATGCCCGGACGGAGATTCGAACCGGCGTCCTCCCGAATGCGAGGCAAGAGCGTTAACCGCTCACCCACCACGCTCTGTGCGAAAGACACAATATGGCCGCCAGGCTTAACATCCCCATCCGATGGACTAATCACTATCTAGAGTGTCATGTGCCCTCACTCAATACGCACCGTGGAGAGGTTTGGGATTTAACCTAGAATTTTGGTGAATGCTAAGTTTGGTATTGTTGGTCGGGAAACCCCGAAGGGAAGTTCGACCGCCATGTCAAAGAGCTTTGATTTGCCGCGCATTCCGCCTCTGTCGTGGCAGGGCCCAAAGTTTAACGTGGAATCCTAGCCACGGACAGTCCGGCATACTCAGCTGATTAAAGCAAACATTTCTGGTCCCCCGGGAAATGAATCACTGGGCTATTAGGCAGCTGAAGCACATTTACAAGTATATAATATACCGTCTCTTATGCTGGTCAACAACCTTCTTTTTATGTGGACGCTGTACTCTTCATTAATAACTGTAATGGTTTATGATGGGAAAACACAAAAATATAATGGGAATAAGCTTAACAATAATATTTTTATACATATCTTTTTTTGTTCTAAGTGTTCATGTATTTCGAGAAATTGTTGTTGAATAAGTTAGCCGTATTTAAAATTTAAACAGAATCAACATTTATTTCCAGCAAAACCTTCAATAAAAAGAATAATACTGCTAAAAAAAACTGTTTGAACTCACATAGAAACATTAAAATGAAACAATTTTCTGTACATATAGCGACACCCCCACATGAGATTTAAACACATTATTCTGTCTTGGAAAATCTTAGAAAATTTCTTAAACTGTAGGTCAAACGAAAATCTAGCTCACTTTCTATGGCAGACAAAAAATACACAAAAGCCACACAAAACACATGAAACTGTTATCGTAGTAAGTCTCCTTGCTCAGTGTCGCTATGGGGTCTTAAACAACAGAGAAACGAAATACATTGTTCGGACAGTGCAAAATACATTACCATATGTCCATCTCGTCATCAGCGGCATGGCCCAATGGCTGCGTAGATTATTGCCCTACACTGCTTAGTTATTGGCACACGCGATGTCAACATAGATCCGTCCTAACAAACTTGCCCAGTTATAATTCCACTAGGTTTTTAAACATTGATATCTTCACGTGGAACATGGCAGAGCACCTCTTCCCCACGTTTCTCCGTGCTCCAGGCAGCATAAGACAAATTCTCCTCGTCATAGCCGTCCAGATATTCTTGTTCCTCTATCTCTGTCTACCTCACCTCGGCGGCAAATCCTCCAGCCAATGGATAGTCGCCAAACATGGAAATTCAAGCGAAAAGAATCGCCTAGTTTAAAATGTTCCCAGTGTACATTTTCTCCCCTCTCTCAGTATCTCCCTCTCAGCCAGCCTGTTTGGGATTGGTCCGTGGCATTTCACCCTCGTCTTCCTTCGCCGTGATCATATATTCCCCCCGCCTTTTTTTTTACACGCTGGCCACAAATTTTTATCTTAGCTATCTTGCTTCGCTGGAAACAAAGATCCCGTTAGATGATGTAGACCTACGTAGTGTCTGCCAATGTTATGAACTGCTCAATGCTCATGTGCTTGGAATATTCTCAACTTGTTCCCAATCGCCGATGTGTTCCTCGTCCCACCTGCTTAGGTGTTAACGTTGTTCCCTTTTGATAATAATAAATGTCTATTATTAAATCACCTGTGGCGTTTTTTAAAGGCTGCATTAATTTAAAACTCAGATGGTGTGGTTACATCCACTACACTAGCAAAGCCGTCAGTAAAGTTCTCTCTCAGCAGAGATCAGTTACGTTCTATCCATTTTCCAGATCTAGAAGATTAGTTTTTCTCAATAACTATCCACATGGCATTCAAAGCATACCGCTAGTACACTTATGTGATTTCTGTCTATCTAACCCTCGGCATAACTTTGTGGAAATTACTGTGTGGCGATTACTGATACTTCTGACAGACGCCCCTTACCTGTCTCGAGCATATGAGCCGTATGTTAAATTCCCGCTCCTCCACTCCTCCAACCAACTCTATACTTATTACTCTTAAGTTCAAGTTAGTGGGGCTGTTACTATCAAGTGATAACACGTAGATCAACGAAATTCAATTTAATCTGTATCTTTATGAAACCAGACAGGAAAATCTGAAAGGTAAATATTAAATTAATACAAATCTCATTTTGTCCATTCACACTCGCCAAGGCACTCAACGTGAGCTCCTTACATATTTGTACGCCATCTCGTCACTTCTCGCGACTCTAGCGACTGTTAATATTTCGATAGCTGGCGAGAGCATTCTCACCCGACCACGGACAATCCCTGGACTCTTAAACGTTGTTACGAGGGTGGCTAAACAATGCTTCATTGTTAATGTTGAGGGCAACAATATTTAAAAACCGAAATAGTTGATTTAAATAATACTGATTAAATAGTAATAGGAACCGCGGGAGGCTGGCAATATGTGGCCGAAACTATTAGCCTCACTGTGCCTCGCCCTTCATCCCAAAGGTTAGGGACTGGGAAAAGAAACGCGAAAAAGTTAGGCCATAAGCTTTTGAAGGAACCATCCCGGCATTCGCATAGAGTGAATACCACGGAGCACCGAAAACAGGATGTTTAACTCACCAGGCGCAAGGATCAGCGCAATCACAGAGTCGGCCAAAGCGACCCTCATCCTGAAAAACAAAGAAAGGGTTACCTCACCGAAATAGAGGAGCCTTCGTCCCTGGCTCTCAACCCGCATATATGTATAAAGAATCTGCACTATTTATAGAGGGAGAGAGATTGACGAATAATACGATTCTCTTAAGTCTTGGAGATGAACTAACTGATGCAGCGTGAACAGCCGTATGCAGGCCTGCAATAGCTTTAAGAAGCGCCTCGTACGAAGAATCAGGCAACAGGACAGTGAGAGAAAAAGAATTTAGGATCCTCTTCCAATTCTGGTTATGGTTTTTATATAGGTGTCGAGTAATGAGACTTGCTAGACTGGTTAATTTTAGGGGGCGCTATTTTGGGCTCGGGGTGTAAGGGTTTGGGAGAGACTATACAGGTCTTTTCCAACCAAATGTCAACCTCTCCTTCACGTGGTGCACCCTGTTTGCACGGACGAGGCTCTGGCGACTGAAAGATTCCCGGTATAAGGAGTCGCCCACTGCTTGCCAACGGCCTCTGAAAAGAGGGCGGAAGAGCGGGGAGCGGTTCAGGGCACCCTCTTGCCCATGGGGTTGGAAACGGCCCCTAAAGGCGGATGAATCAGAAATGATCAACGGCATGGGGATGCAGAAGGCAACGGGAAACCACAGCATTAAAGACCCAAAGGGTATCCCGAGGACATGTAATCCTCTCAAATTACATATATCATGATGGCTTCTTCCTGGGTAAAATATTCCGGAGGTAAAATAGTCCCCCAATCGGATCTCCGGGTGGGGACTGCTCAGGGAGGAGTCATCAGAATGGATAGAAACATTCTACGAGTCGGAGCGTGAAATCTTAGAAGTCTGAATAGGGCAGGTAGATTAGAAAACTTAAAAAGAGAGATGGAACAACTTAAGTTAGATGTTGTTGGGATTAGTGAGATTAAATGGAAGGACGCACAGGATTTCTGGTCTGGGGAGCACAGGATAGTTAGCACACAAGCTGTCAATGGAGTCACTGGTGTAGGATTTGTAATGAACAAGAAAGTAGGGAAACGGGTGAGTTATTATGAACAGTTTAGTGACAGGATTATTTTGATGAGGTTAGAAACTAAGCCCGTCCCAACCACATTAGTACAAGTATATATGCCAACGTCACAGGAAGATGACGAAGAAATAGAAAAAATATACGCTGAAATTGAAGAATTAATCCAATATGTGAAAGGGGAGGAAAATCTAATAATCATGGGTGATTGGAATGCAATAGTGGGAGAAGGAAAAGAGGGGAATACTGTAGGACCAGAGAAAAATTTGCAGAAATGGCAGACTTAGGTCTAAGAAGTAACTGTGAAAGGAGCTCAACCGAGGACGAATGGAATGCATTAAAGACCGAAATAATGAAAGCTGGCAAAGAAACATTAGGCTTTAGGGAACGAGCTGCCCGAAAACCTTGGATCACAGAAGAAATTTTGGAGCTGATGGATCAGAGGAGAAGGTACAAAAATGCTCAGGATGAAGCAGGAAGAGAGCAGTACAGGCAATTTAGAAATCAAATAAATAGGAAATGCAAAATAGCAAAAGAAAAATGGCTACAAGAAAAATGTGAAGAAGTAGAAAAGGAAATGGTCGTAGGAAAAGTAGATGTTGCATATAGAAAGATCAAACAGAATTTTGGAGAAATGATTAAAAGAGGTATGAACATTAAAGCTGCCGATGGGAAACCTCTTTTAACTCTTTGAAGGGCAGAGAAAGTGAGCAGGAAAAAACCTTTGAGGGGCAGAAAAATTACTTAGAAAAAACCCTGAGAGGGGCAGAACATAAAAGTTTCTCCAATTCATTTAAATTGACTTTTAATCAAATATTTATTTCTTTTTATATATACAGTAGCTGTCAGATATTCATATATCATCAAATCAACCATAATTAATAAGCATAAATTGTGGTTAGTCAACTAACCACAGCCCCACTAAGCACTCGAGCATACTGTAACACAATGTTTAGTGAATCACCAAAAATGTTTTTTTGTAAAAAGTTTTTTGTTGCCACATATTTACAGCTATTTAGTGTGATATGTTCTAAAGCATTCCTTCCCAGCTCTTATACATAGTGGCACTTTACATACTGAGCACATCCAGACGGTACGTACTGGATTCTTTCGTGAGCTGCAGGCGGCACATCTCTTAGATGTTGAATGAACAGGTTGGTGCTTGCTGCTTTCGTGGCGAATACTTTTGTCTACAAATTGTTTATGTGCCTTGATTGTAATTGGAGATTGTGAATTACCTTGGCCTCCAGATGTAGTTGTGCCCCTTGAAGCAAACTATTCTTGGAGCAAGCAAACCTTTGTTAACTTGCCGGCGAAAATCTTTGTTTGTGAATTGTTCTTCCGGAAGTTCCTTGTGCATTATAAAGGCATTTGTAACACAACAATCAATAAAATGAAAAAATAATCTCATCCACCACTTTTTACTTTTCCTGTCTGTCGAGTAATCTGATTTGAGTCTATCAAAATTATCGACGAAATTCATGTACAAGTTGTAGTCCTTCAAGACTTGAGGACACTTGATTGTAGTTACGGTTCCATCTTTCATTTTCCGATTCACGGAAGAAACATCTGACGGATCATGACATGTTGAAATCAAGTTTACTGCCCTGTTGTCCTTCCATCTGTACACAGCTACTCCATCTACACTTACTCTAGAATCAAACTCACCCCTTTTAAGTTGCTTTTCATCCTTCAGTGAAGGTAGGAATTTTCGTCTGTGGTTTATTGTTCCACCAGCATATACTTGATGTTTTGACTTCAGGTTTTTGAACAGCTCATAAGAGGAAAAGTAATTGTCCATGAATACAATGTGATGATGACCTTCAAAACCACTCATCAAAGTCTGAACAACTTTTGCACCTAGCCCTACTTCTGTTGCTCCTAAATTCTTTCCTGTGTAAATTGCAAATTTTAAATTGTAGGATGACTCGTCACACAGCATCCATATCTTATATCCCCGGTTGATTGGCTTACCTCTCATGTACTGCTTGAGGGATGATCGGCCCTTGAATTTTACCATTGTCTTATCTATTGCAAGTTTCTGGTGAGGTTTGTAGCACTCAAGAAATTTTTCTCCAAGATGGTCAAGCAATGGTCGAATCTTGTATAATTTGTCATAGTTTGCACTGCTTCTGCCAGGGGCTAAGGAGTTATCATCAAGATGTAGATGACTCAAAAGGAAGCTAAATCTTTTCACAGTCATTAGCTTAGAAATGTAATTCTCACCAAGGTCAGGTTCTGTACTCCAATAATCTCGGTAGCTGGGTTTTTTAGTAATGCCCATGTATAAATTTATCCCTATAAATGTCTTAATTTCACATGTATCAGTAGGAACAAATTTTTTGCCAGACTGGTTAGCATAAAGGTTTGTATGAAATACAATATGATCGATAAGCGCTTCATCAAGATACTCACAAAAGAGGTCCAAAGGTTTGTGATTTGCTTTGTTCTTTATTTTTGCTGCTACACCACTTTCTTGTATATATAGAGGCACTGGTAAAACACGAGTATCTTGAGTCCACGTCACTGTGACGTTCAACGCAGCTGTGGAGTGTGGAAGGCTGTGCTGCAGAGACATTTGTTGTTTCACGGTCACTTTTTTCGGATTCACTGCTGCTCAACACTTTGTCACAAAACTGCCTTTTATTCACATTTTGATTTAGATAAGTATAATCAGTTGCACTGTCATCGGAATTTACGACACTATCTTGATCTGAAGGTATTTCTTCAAACAGCAAACGATATATTTCGTCTTGTGATAAAGATTTTCGTCGAGACATATCTGTTGTACGTCATAAGGTTATAAGGGCGGTGGTTAGCAGCACTGACCACCTGTAAATATGTTGCCTGGAATAACAAATGAACTTTGTAACGACTCTAATAATATTTCAATAGCTTTTTAAATGAATTAAATATCAAATGAAATACTTACCACTAATAAAATACAATAATCTGAAATAAAACAGCAGTCAGAAACGTAACACTGCAAGTGACAATGGCACATCTGAATAAAGCGACCGCTTAAACAATAAATACATCATAGAAATGCCGCAGAGTACTCTTTCTGCCATCTATTGGGCCACAGGACAACTATAACATGTGGTTAGGAAGATTCGTAGCGGTCCATGTAAGGGAGCACAATAAAAGAATGTGGTTACACCAGGTAACCACCGCGCATACAACAGCAGTAAGTTGGTGGTTAGCTACAATGACCACCGCCCATAGAACAGCATCAATTTGGTGGTTAGTTATAAGTGACACACGCCCTTCAAAGAGTTAAGCTCAGAAGATAGAGCTAACCGATGGAAGGAATACATTGAGAAACTGTATGATGGGGACGACTTGAACAATAGTGTATTGGAAAAGGAAGGCGATGTCGACATTGATGACTTAGGAGATCCTGTTTTGAGAACACAATTTAATAAAGCTCTGAATGACTTGAAAGCAAATAAGGCAGTTGGATTTGATGAGATCCCTGCAGAACTTCTTAAATCTCTAGGAGAGGAAGTAATCGAAAGACTATTCAAGCTGATATCAAAAAGTTATGAAACAGGAGAAATTCCAACTGATTTTAATAAAAATATCATCTTCACACTTCCAGAGAAAGCACAAGCCGACAAATGTGAGAATTATCGCACCATTAGTCTAACATCACATGCTTCAAAATTACTGACTAGAATAATATACAGAAGGATGGAAAGTGTAGTAGAAGAGATAGTATGTGAAGATCAGTTTGGGTTTAGGAAAAATCGCGGTACAAGGGAAGCAATTCTGTCTTTAAGATTAATACTTGAAGGGCGGATCAAGAAAAACAAAGATACTTTTATGGCATTTGTTGATTTAGAAAAAGCTTTTGGTAATGTTAGGTGGTACAAGATGTTCAAAATTTTAAAGAAGTCAGGTCTAAAGTATCGAGATAGAAGAATACTCTATAAGCTATATAAGAATCAAGTGGCTGTAATAAAAGTAGAGAATCACGAGAGACATGCATCGGTTAAGAAGGGTGTGAGACAAGGTTGTAGTCTATCCCCGTTAATATTCAACTTGTATGTAGAAGAAGCAATGAAGAAAGTCAAAGAAAAATTTCCATGCGGCATAAGTTTTCAGGGAGAAAAAATCAGTATGCTACGATTTGCTGATGACATTGTCTTGTTAGCAGAGAGGGCTGAGGATATTGAGAAGTTATTGAATGGCATGAACAAAATATTGAAGGAAGATTTTGGACTGAATATAAATCAAAGTAAGACAAAAGTGATGAAATGTAGCAGAAATGATACCAATACTAGCAGATTAAATATAAAAATAGGATCGGATGCTATAGGAGAAGTGAGTGAGTTCTGTTACTTGGAAAGCATAATTACAACCGATGGCCGAAGCAGGAATGATGTTAAAAGCAGAATAGCGCTTGCAAAAAGAGCCTTCATGAAAAAGAGAAACCTTTTAGTTTCAAAAATTGATCTAGGAGTTAGAAAGAACTTTTTAAAACTCTATGTGTGGAGCACAGCACTTTACGGTAGCGAAACATGGACTTTAGGAATACCGGAAAGAAAGAAACTTGAAGCATTTGAAATGTGGTGCAATAGAAGAATGCTAAAAATTAGGTGGACAGACAAAGTAAGAAATGAACGAGTTTTGGAAATGATGGGTGAGAAAAGAAGTTTATGGAAGAAGCTTACAGGAAGAAGAGACAGGCTTTTAGGTCATATTTTGAGACATGGTGGATTGGTTAATTTGTTAGTAGAGGGAACAGTCGAATGTAAGAACTGTAGAGGTAGACAGAGATTAGAATATATGAAGCAGATAATTGAGGACGTGGGTTGTAAGGGGTATGTAGAAACGAAAAGGTTAGCACAAGATAGGAAGGGATGGAGGATTGCATCAAACCAGTCTAAAGACTGACGACAGCAAAAAAAATTTTGGTCTCTTGACTCTCCCTGACTTATCAATACACACAATAATACTGTAACCGGGAAAATATCTGCACACTTAAGATATGTCTTTTTTTAGAGAGTTTTGTGAAGTGTTAATATATTAAAAACGAATGAACCTTTTTTTTTATATCTGTCTTCGTTTGGATTGACGCAAAAAACACTGGTCGTATACTGACAGAATTTTGAATAATGTTATAGCTCCTGGTAGTGGGTGCAAAATATGGTACGTTTGTTCTTGATGTGAAGCCGAAAAGCTGAGAAATTGTCTACGAATCGATATCCATTTTTCGTCGAGTGCCATTCACTAAAGGACTGCCGGTCGGATTTAGTTAGTTCTCGCAAATCGAATTGTTTAATTCTAACAATATTATATTTTTCGGGGGAATCGAATTGTGACATAATCGATCTAACTCTTTTAGTAAGATCCCACGTAAACGAAATTTCGGGCAACAGCTAGTTACTAATATTCGTTCTTTATGGACATATCAGAGGTCAGACAGGGAATTGAAGTTGGCTTACTGTTAGCAGGAGTTTCCAGACAACTATCCAGTTTTCAGAGCGCTAGATTTAGTGCTGCAGTGCGATAAAAAAAGAACTCGCTCTTTACACTTCACTAGCAAGCGAGGCTAGATAGAGAGACCTATCTTTATTTGGTTACTGATCGTCATTCGATTCGCACGTTCCTCAGATTGCTAATACCTAAATACCAGAAAATTGCTACTGCGTTAGCATTTACATCAACTTCAATTGTGATTAACAAAAAAGGCCGCAAAAAATGCTAGGGCAAACAATATTTATCGCTTAGAAAAAAGCTGTGCAGCATGAACATTTTGAGCGCACTGGAGATTGGGATTTTCACATTTTAAAAAAAATTGCTGACAGTTGTCAAACCATACATACAAAAGGAAGAGTCACTTGTTTCACCACTACTAGTCGTTACTTAAGGCTTTCTAGCCACAAGAAATACCTATGAAAATTTATAGTTCCATAATCTCAGCATATTTCCTTGCTAAAGTCACACCAGAAACATGAAGGGCTATTTATAAATGCCTGAACTGTAAACGAATAAATATTTAAAAAATGAAATCCTTCACTGTGTTTGCATGTCTATGATATCGAGTTTCTTTCGAGATATTTTCTAAATTATATTCTCTCCATCAGGTGTAGTTGGCGTGGTTTCAAGTGAGATATGCAGGGCTTTTGAGCTCTTGCGTTTACAACTTCTTGTGGTGAAGTTTACTGGATATCACGTGATGAGGATAGTTCTGATTGTACCTATGATGATTCAGATGGGTAATTTTTTGATTGGTGCGGTGACTTAATCATAACTTGCTTTGGGAATGGGAATAGCAACGGTACAGTGGAAAATGACTGAGTATCAGAATTAATGTAATATGTTAATACTGATTAAGTATCCAGTCGACGGGCTGGCGATGAGCGAAATGGTCCTCGACATCATTGTGTGGGACTAACAGCTCCAACTGGTGATTCGTTTGGTATAGTATGTTATGATTGGGTATAATGAAGTTTAGTAAGAGATGAATGTTCACTTAACAAACCCACATGGGCTCATCGTTCTATTATGTTTAATATAACTTCTTTTACCTCCGTCTGTGGCTGTATCATTTTTTATTTCCAAACACTGTACGTTCTAACACTCGAGCACGCGCCGAGTGACTGACCTTGCACGATTAGCGTTATGCACGCTAGAGCCGTTTACACGATGCTATCTAGTGCGCTACGTAGTACACTAGTTGATCTAGCGTGGCAGAGCCCATTCAATCGCACTAGATTCGACCAAAAATTGTCTAACTGCCTTTACACAATACGAAATTAAAGCGCTAGGTAACTTGGTTCTCTGAACATTGGATAATGTAATGCCCGCTTAGTATTAGCAAGGGGAACTTGTCAGATTACGAGTCATTTGTCAGTTACTTGTAATCTGAACTGAGTCGACTTCAGAAATGATCGTCTTATAGCGTGCTCCATATCACTCATTTATCTATCCTTTAGTCTGTTATTCGCTAGTTTAGTACTGAAAAAATAACTTTATCATATTATCATTCTCTTTAATACCATCATTCATGTTTACACAGTTCTCATACAGTTTTCTTTGTTATGAGCGTCCTTGTCCGTCAGTAGTAATGTTACATCAAGTGCTCCCCGCCACCCTCTTTAGTTGGAGCAGTTTGGTAGGACCGTGGTCTGCTCCCTCGGCATTCCCTTTCACATACCTCGCTGACCTACCTGATCCATACGGTATCTCTATTTAAATTTTATGCCATTCTCAATACTTAAAGAGTCACGCAACTAACTGAATTGACCAATTTTACAACTTATCATTGGAACAGATATAAACAACAACCAAACTCTGCTGCTAGAGAATTATTTCCAACTTTTTCATCACACTATTTTTGATCCGTATAGTACGAGTATTATGTTTATTCTCACATTGTTATTAATTTTGCTTCAATAGTTCTCCTTACATATTTCTACTATATTCGCAATTTATCACATTGTGTCAGCAACAATTGGAAAAATGAAAGCTAGTTTTTTTTTTAATTACATATCCCCAACGGTAGCTGACGAGAAGCGGAGTAACAGACGGAATTGTAAAAAAAAAAAAAAAAAAAAAAAAAAAAAAAAAAAAAAAAAAAAAAAAAAAAACAAACTACACAGATATTTGTTGCCTCTCGGTGGGTGTAGACCCTTAAGAAAGCAACCAACTCCAAAAGATTTCAAAACCATGATGGTACGCAATGACACTAGCACTTTTCCAGCCGTGTAGCATTCACGAAATCCGTATCCAGTGCTGTGTTAGCTACTCTCGCATGCTGACGTTTTTCATAACAAAATTGAATTCACTAAAATGGTAATTTGTAAAAACTTTTAAAAACAACAGGAGGCGCAATTTTTTTTAAAAAAAAATTAAAACAATTTTTTTTACACAATTACTAAAAACTTAAGATATTTTCTTCCATATAATATTTATCAAAAGAGATTCCTGAAGAAACGAATTTGATACAGTTAATCTATTAATTTTTTACGAAAACTGTAGACTCCAGATAGTTCTATAATAATTTCAAAGAGATAATAATAATGTAGGAGGAATTGTTTAATCCGAAATAAACACTAAAGGAAACCAGGGAATCTAAAGAGGTTTTATTTATTAATTTTTATTTGCGATGGACCTACCACTCCGGTGACATTACCCCCGGTCATTCATTTAAGCCTTTTTTAAATTTTCTTTGGTAAGAAGAGAATACCATAGTAACAGCAACGCACTACTACCTTGCTTACTCACTAAAAATAACTAAATAAAGATTTAATAGTAGCAAAGAGAGAAGCTAAAGGTGGGTTCATACGCTTTTGTGGCTGCGTTACGTAATTGACTGGACCAAAATGCATTTAGACAATTGTGATTGAGGATGGAGAAGAAGTTGCTGAAGATATGAAAAAGGCAGAGATATTAAGCAACTGCTTCAATTAGGCAGTTACGGGAGAGGAAAAATCACAGCTTCTCCAGGTAAACAGAAATGAGCAGGACAGAGATTTTGAAATGGTTCCTGAGGATATTACGAGAGTACTAGATAGCTCAAAAAACGTAAAGTGGCTCGTAAGAATAGTATTGCTACAGATGTAATAAATATATGCCTACATACCCAAAGTTTAAATGTTATTTACAGTGCATCTGGAGACTTGTTTGATATCAGAGAACTAGCAAAGTGCCGTAGAAGCACCGGCTTGTAAATGGGTGAAAATTACAGGCCGATTAGTTTGACCTCAGAGCTAGGTAAGCTGACGGAGTGATTATTTCAGAATCGCATAAGAAATGTCGGCGTTAAATAAGAAAAAGTCGTTTGCATGTAAGCAATATGATCTGAGGTTATTTACATGAATCTCAGTTAGTCAGATATTTCGGATGAAATAGGCAAGGGAGGCCAAGTTAATAGTGTAACGCCGTGTCTATCTAGAGAAGTTTACAGAGTTCGACATTTAATAGTGGCAGGTAGGTACCGTGACAATATGACTTATTGATTAAAGAAGCTCTTGAAATATAGGAATCATAGAGTTGGGGTAAGAAATACGCTGATGATGAACGAATGTAAGCTTTCTCGGTGTGTCAGTTGTATAAAATCTTCTAAGGCTTTCCACCGAGGTAGCGCGTCAATGTAGGGCGAAGTTTCGAAGCCTGCCTCCGGCTCCATCTTCGCCGGAAGATGGAGCCGGAGGCAGGCTTCGAAACGTCGCCCTACATTGACGCGCTACCTCGGTGGAAAGCCTTAGAAGATTTTATACAAGAAATACGCTATCTATTTATCTGAGAAAAGTAGGTGTGCCATACATATGGTACGTTACTACTTCCGCTTCTGTTCATTATCCTAATGAATGATTTGATTTACAGTTAGAAGTTAGGTAATTTGCAGATGTTATTGTTCTACATAACAATAGGATAAATTCGAGAGATGATTTTGAACAACAATGGGTGATATAGACACGTTATATAGTTGGCTTAGTCAACATAAAACAAAAATAAACGAAAAACGAGTAGGTTCTCAAGGAACACACACACACAGAGAGAGAGAGAGAGAGAGAGAAGGTTTTGTGTGTTTATGAGGTGGAGGAGGAATGGCTGGTTGAAGGCATTAACTTTTATTGTCTTGGCCATAAACTCAGTTGGGCGGACACAGTGAATAGAAAGTCTTGTATTTACTGGCGCTGGTAACCAAGGGTTATACTTGAGAAGTAACTGAACTAGTTACAAATGACCCCCGCATTGTGAGCAACAAATACAGGATTTGGTGGATGTGCAAAGAAGGGAAATTGATTTATATGAGGAAATTATCGTATAATACAGACAGTAACTGAAATGATAAAAGAAGGTGGTTTGGAAGTCACTGAGTGGTGGGAGGCGAGATTAGATTTTTTTTTACGCCTCGTCGACGTCGAGGTGATTAGAGGTGGGAAAGGTCGAGCGGCTAAGACAGGAAGGAATTTGGCCATGGCCTTTTGAAGGAACCATCCATGAATTCGCCTGGAGTGATTTCTGGAAATTATGGATGACGGAAATGTGGATCGCCGGATGGGGATTCGAAACTGCGTCCTCCAGAACTCGAGGATACAGGGGGATTAGAGAATTCTGGGGCTGTATAAGGCATCTGTTAGTGATGAAAACTGGTTAGATATTGGTAAAAGAAGTCGAAACAAACTTCAGTAGTTAAGGAGTCTGAATAGAGATTGAAAAGTTCCCGGTTCATATCCCTGGTTCAGCCGGGATTTTGACTTTCATAAGCCCTTAACCCGGCCTTCACCTCTGGCCCAGCTTCTGTGAAATGTGAAGTACGCCAGATCGATTCCGTGATTCAGATTCCACGTTTAACTGTAGGTCCCCTCTAGTACTAACAGCAAATCCAAAGCAAATTCAAGCCAAACGAATACTTTACGTGACCCTAGCAGCCCCAAGGGACATACATACAAACATTGAGAGGTTATATGTTTCTCAGAAGTTAAGGGGCTGTGGCAGACTGACAGATAAACAGACACAGAGACAGATGTAAAAATTAGTGATTTCGAGTCCTTCAGAATGATAATAAAGGGAGAAATCTACGGCTACTCAACCCGACCAATGGCTATGGCTTTACCTTAATGACAACAAAGCTATGAAGACAAATAAGTCTGGTATCGAGGAGCCGAACGGCAGCATAAATTTCAGACTAGTATCTCTCCTCCTTCAGAGGTTGAGAGTTCGCGAATTCAAATGTAGATGAGGAGCCAACAGCGGAACAAGTTGGCTTCAGGCCAGCAAAGTCCTGCAGCGGACAAATTCTCAATCACTTCCGACGCACAGGCCAGACTCTGTCATTTAAGACAGAGTAATTCTACTGAAACTACTCAAACAACTTTAAAACATCATCAATTATTTTCGTGAAATGTCTGTTATTAGAATGAAACTTAGTGTGATCTTGTTACGTTCTGGGCGGAAAATACGTAAGAAATACACAATAGAAAACAGTTTGTCTTTCCCGCTCTGTTCTAATCGAAAGCGTAATGTGAAGTAGGTTGTTTATTAATTCAAACTACACTCCAGTGACAGGCAAAGCAGTACAATTTAATAAATTGGAACAGGATCCTATAACGAGAAGAACAGTTGTAGATATAAACTGGGAAACCTTAGATTTCGGCTCTGTAGCTGCCCGGCAGTGAAGCAAGAAGATAATAGATAATTGGTTGCCTGGTGTGAGATTTACGCTTTTTTTGTTACCGAGCGTGGTAGGTGAACGGTTAACGTTCTCACCTCGCATTCGGGAGGACGCGGGTTCGAATCCCCGTCCGGGCATCCAGATTTCGGGTTTTCATGGTTTCCCCAAATCACTCCAGGTGAATGCCGGGATGCTTCCTTCAAAAATGCCATGGCTGAATTCCTTCCCGTTCCTTGTCCCCAGTCCCATCCCGCCTCTAATGACCTTAACTGTCGACGAGGCATAAAGCCATAGTAAATAAAAAACACTTAACTTTTTTTCATGTTATTACCCATTAATGATTTTTAAAAATATATTAGGTAGCAGTACAGTCAACGATATTTGCTATGGAATTGCGTACGCTCCGTCGAGTTTTTCTGATTCATGACCGAATCTGCTGGGTGAGCGGTAAAGCTTGGGCCCTGCATTCGTTAGAACCACCCATATTTCGTTTTCCCATGGTTTCCCTAAATCGCACCAGACGATTGCCTGAGTGGTTGCCTCGAAAGGCAGGGCTGAGTTCATTCCCGTTCCTTGCGCCCATCCCACTGTAGTTATCCTTTAACCATCACTTTAGATCTACGTTGCTAAAATCATATCAGCGAAGTATACACAGAACCTGATACCAGGCAGCAATCAGCTCGCTCTCCACTGTAATGAACTTCGGAGGTTCACAAATACGTGGGAGAGCGGAGATAGTATGAACCAGAAGCACATTACTCCACTGTGGTTCTTCTTGTAATCCGTTATTATATCCCACAAGATGCTCTACCACTTGTTCCTACACTTCTCAAATTGAGCTGTTTTACTACTTTGCTAGCACACCCTGTTGGCTCAGTTGGTTGCGGCAACGTGATGGTGTCCGGCACTGACACGGGGTTACCTGGTTCAAGTCCAGCTGGTGGAAAAAATTTTCAACAGGACTTATCCGGCAGGGTAGGAGAGGTGGCAATACACAATTTCCCAATCACCAGATTGTGCACCACAGACCAGGGTTAATTCCCCAGCCTCTCTGCAGTGCGTATGGAGTAAGGGCATATGACAGTGTTAATGATGATTCGTCAGTGTGGTGGGTACTTTAAGTCTGATGGCTCTTCGGTGCCTTTCGGAAGAGTAGGCTTGAATAGGCCTGCACCGGATACAACTTCTCCCATCTTTCAATGGATGAGAATCCATAGTTACAACAACATTCCCGAACACTGTCGCAACGGGAAACGACCCTAGTTCATCATTTCAAACGAGCCATGGAGGGCAAACATCCCCCACGGTAACCAATTACGCGTGCATAGAAGAAGAACTGTTTTGCGCTTGCTACACTTTTTAACCGACTTCAAAAAAGGAGGAGGTTCTCAATTCGTCAGAATTTTTTTTTTGGATGTATGTTCAGCGATATCTTCGCCAATTTTCAACCGATTTAAATGAAATTTTTATAGTGGATAGAGTATGCCTCCAAAGTGGTCCCATATGAATTTAATTGAGAAACCACCCCTTCTACCCCTTTATACATCTTAACTTTTATACAAATCCACACTTTTTATCCGATTTTGATGGTACTTTGGAATGTATAGTAAAAAATAAACAGAAAAATACTGTCAACTTTTGGTTTGAAAAACCCGAACCCCTCTCCCCCTATCCAGCCCTTAATTTTTGACAATGTTCTTTATACAAAGCTAAAGTCGACACCATTTAACTGATCTCCATTAAAGTTGGTATATACATGTAATTTTTCATGGAAAAGGTTTCTGATCCAAAAAAATAAAAAAACACCCCTCTCTCCCTTTACACCCCTTAAGTTTTATACCAACCCACATTTTTTATCCGATTTCAATGGAACTTTGGACATGTATAGTTAAAAATAAAGGGAAAAATGCTGTCCAAATTTGGTTTGAAAAAACTGAACCCCTCTCACCCTATCCACCCCTTAATTTTTGCCAATGTTCTTTATACAAAGCTAAAGTCGACACCATTTAACTGATCTCCATTAAAGTTGTCATATACATGTAATATTTCATGGACTAGGTTTCTGACCAAAAAATAAAAAAAGCCACCCCTTCTCCCCCTTTACACCTCTTAATTTTATAGAAGCCTATATTTCATATCTGATTTTGATTGAACTTTGCCAATGTATACTTTCAAACAAACAGAAAAATCTTGTCAACATTTGGTCTGCCAAGGCTCAACCCCTCTCCCTCCTACCAATCCCTTAATTTTTGACATTTTTTTTTATATACAAAGCTGCAGTCGCCACCGTTTGACCTATTACCATGAAAGTTGGCGCTTATATGTATTTTTTCACGAGGAAGGTTTCTGACCAAAAAGTCAAGAAAACACCCCCACTACCCATTAAACCGTCTAATTTCTATTCAAACCCACAGTTTTTATCCAGTTAGATAGAACATAGCAAACTTTTACTGTAAAACAAAGAGAAAAATAATGTCAGCTTTTGGTTTGCAAAAACTGAACCCTTTTCCCCGTTTCCGCCCCTTCACTTTTGTCAATTTTCTTTTTGAAAAGCTACAGTTGACACCATTTGGCCGATATGTATGAAAGTTAGCACAGATATGTATTTTTTTTATGGAAAAGATTTCTGACCAAAAAATAAAAAAAAATACCCTAGCTGCCCTTTTACATCCCTTCATGTTTGTACAAACACACATTTTAATCCGATTTCGGTGGAACTTCGCATGTGTATACTTCAAAGCAAATAGAAAAAAAAAACATACTACTCACATTACTTTGACAAAAACACAAACTCTATTCCCCTTTCTACCCCTTTAATTACTGTCAATGTTCGTTATATAAAGTTACCGTTTCTATTTGATTTTGAAGGCAGTATGCACATGTATACTTCAAAACAAACAGAAAAATACTGTCTGCATTTGGTTTAGAGAAGCCAAACCTCTCTCCCCCTTTCCGCCCCTTTAATCTACACAAAGCACAGTTTCTATCTGATTCTGAAGAAAATTTGCACACATATACTTTAAAAAATACATAACAATTGTGTTTAAATTAGGTTGCAGAAGCCCAACCCCTCTTCCCTTCTACCCCCACCCCTCCTAATTTCCAATGATCTTTATAAATACCTAACGTTTTCATCAGATTTCGATGGAACACTGCAAATGTATACTTAAGAGCAAAGAGAAACATTCTGTTTACAAAACCCAACCGCTCACTCCCTTACCCCATTTTATTTTTGTAAATGTTCTTTACACAAAGCTACAGTTTTTATCTGGTTTCGATGGAACTTTGCACATGCATGCTTTAAAACAAAAAAACAAAAGAAAATACTGTCCACACTACCTTAACAAAAACCAAACTACTCTTCACCTCCACACCCCTTAATTATTTTTTTTATACAAATCTAAAATTTTTATATGATATCAATAGAAATTTACAAACGTATACTTTAAATCAATCAGAAAAGACAGTCTACATTTGGTATAGAAAAGAACAATCCCTCTTCTCCTTTATCCCCATCGTTTATAATTTACAAAATCCAAAGTTTTAAGTACGGTCAAAATCAATTAACCTAAAATGTATGTGTCCTAATGTCTCAACATGTACTTCAGATTTCAATTTGGACCCCGATCTTTTACGTTGTGAAAACCAATTAAATATCTATATTTTCTGTGTGATGCCGGAACGAACAGATATATTCCAGAGATTGATTTGTGTATGTGGTATATATTAATGTCCAGATGTTACATGTTTCGATTATCGAGCAGCAGCTTAAACAGATGTTATGATTAGATCGAAACACAGCCTGGATCAAAATGTAAACTGACATTACTTAACACAGCATCCAATTCACCCCATTCTGAAAGTTGTTGTAACGACAGATTTTAAAAAAAAAAAAAAAAAAGCATTCGCTTTAACCACTGAGCTACCAGGAAGTTCGCAAAATGAGAACTGCTTAGGCATATTTAAATACAAATTAAGTATAATACCACTAAAAATTTAAAAATAAAATAATTGTTTAAAAAACATAAAAACCGCCTTCAAAAAAGGCACTAAAAATTTTAAAAATAACTTTATACCTTGCTTAGAAGAAAGTAAATTTAAATGGACAATATTTTATATAACTGTTATTGAAATTTTTACATTAATTAGTTATTTTTGGAGTCGGTGCCAGCCAAAGCAAGAGAAACAAAAAGATAAAAACAATAATACATAAAAAATCATGTTACTACTTATCTACAATTAATTCTAGAAACATTTTTCAACAAAAGTGAAACATATAGATGATACACCGTTATTATACTAATTATAAAGTGTTTACTGCCAACTGACACTGTAGCGCCAGAGATATGCCTGGATAACCAACGAGGCCGACCCACAGATAACATACCGTTAATTTGTTTCCCTAAGCTGTCTCCCGCAATAAAACTATCTTCCTCACGACATGCTGTAAAATATTTTGAATTTTTGTTTGTACTCTCGGTTCGCCACGAACACCAAATATAGTTCAGTAATTCGATCTGCGCGATCTGAGAGCTGGCACCGACTCCAAAAATAACTAATTCATGTAAAAATTTCAATAACAGTTATATAAAATATTGTCCATTTAATTTACTTTCTTCTAAGCAAGATATAAAGTTATTTTTAAAATTTTTAGTGCCCTTTTTTGAAGGCGGTTTTTATGTTTTTTAAACAATTATTTTATCAATAACTCCTTTCAAATCTGCCGCCGAGTGAGTGGCTTCTTTGTTGTTCCCGCTTTCGACCAATGGACGCGCTTCAGAACATTTTAGTAAGTAAAATTGATAAAAAGTCACTCCTGATTCTTCCTGGGCCAATATTACTCTTAATTAAACAGAAGTGGGAAACAAACCAGTGAAATGATCTTCAATTTAAATGTGATTAAAAATGCATTAATTGTTTTATTTTGCTTTCTGACTAAATAACAAATCATAATTTAAATTTCAATAATCTTTTTTTCTTATCCAATGTTCACAACTAATGTCAATTCTTCATCAGAAACTCTACTTCAAGAGAAAAGAAAGTCAACGATGTGGCAGTAATTTTTAGCAAAATCGAATGGCTGTGCAAGAAATGGAAATAACAATGAAAACACAAAAATCCCATCATTATATTATGCCTTCTTAGTTTCTGCATTAACTACTGATGCGGTTTTTCTCCACTAAAACGAAAGGTATTTTTTGTGTTTTTAATCAGGCGTCATGATACACCATAAATAAATGTGTTCTATAATAATCACCACTTGAACCACATAAACAAACGGATATAGCAAATTAATGTTTTTATCTCCTTTGTTTATGACTCATCCGTTCCCATACGTGTAATTAACGCAACTCACTGAGTTTAATATTATTTTGGATTGTTTTTGTAGATGAATATTACTCACACTACTTCACTTATTTTATCTTTTTGCAGCTACTGAAACTATTTTACAAAAACATTCTTCCTTTTTCGGAATTACCATCTTCTGGAATGAAGTGTCGTTCTACGCGTGATTTATTTTGGCTAAAAATTGCGTGTGAGATGACAGAAAGTTTTAATGTGAAATATATTATTACTTTTCTTTTAATTTCCACATTTCTTTTGATTTTTGAGACTGAGTAATCATTGATAACATTTGTGAACTCTCAGCTTAACAAAGAAGGCATTTAAATTCCTCAAATATTCATCAATCACTTTAAATTTTTTGCTCCACTTCAAATATCTTTATTTTGCTATTTGTAATTCAATTAATGCTGTTTCTGATGAAGTCTCTTTCTACTAATATTCATAATCTTTCCTCAGATATTCATCAATCACTTTAAATTCTGTGCTCCACCTAAAATATATTTATTTAGCTATTTGTAATTCAATTAATGCTATTAAGTCCCTTTCTACTAATATTCACAATCTTTTGAAATCTACTTTGCCTTTCACATCCAAGAAACTATATTTTCTTATTGATTCTAATGTTTTTATCCAATTTTCGATTTTTTGTATTGTTTTTATTTGCTCTACATTTCAAGACCCTTCTTTGCTGTCATGGATATTTAATCCGTTTTTTTCTCTCAATCATATGTTTAACAATTCAGCAAATTCTCCATATCGTAACTCCATTAGGCAGAAACAGACATTTCAGTCAGTTAGTTTCAGGATACCTTGCTGAACATTTATTCATCTGAGTCGGATGTGGTATCGTGATATTGTATGGCGCCTTACCCGGGTCTTAGCTGGTTCGAGTCCTCCTGATGGAAGACATTTTCATCATTAGGACTTGGCTGGCAGATTGTGCTCATAAGTCCTGGTTTAGGTCCCAAACCTGTCGGAAGTGCGAATGGAGTGAGGGCATATGACACTGGTGATGATTCCTCCATCAGAAAGAGACGATAAACATGGCGGACTCCTCGGTGTCCTACGGAAGAGCAGCCACCAGGGTGCACCCTCTCTCTCTGTAATTCATTCGAGACACAGACAACACACTACACTGTACACTGCACATACACACGTTCACACGTTATAGTCTCCCACACAAAACAAAAAACTCGTAAATAAACCAAGCAAGGTTAGGGGAAACTTCTCAAGTTAAAAATAAAATAATAATAATAAAGTAGATCGCAACCTAACTGTTGAGGAGAAAACGAAAATTTATTTTGAACTGAAAATTTTGTTCTGCTTTCCTACATGGTTCTCTCACATACCAATTCAAAACAAAGCATTGTCGAAGTATTCTTAGATCTTCCTCTTTTCTTTGTGCGTCATTGATTCTTTATCAAATTATCCATTATACTTCTACTGCGATATTTCGGGAATTTTTTTCTTAATTTTAATCGCATTGTTCAATAAATCTGTAAACAGTTACACGATTTATTCTACAGTGATTATGCATTAATTAATGCATTATACTTCTAGTTTTGTATTTCCTGAGATTTTTCTCTTAGTTTTAAACATCTTCTTGTATAAATTTATAAAATTTTCTACAAATCAGCGAATGATATTGCCAGATGTATCCACTTTTCTTCCGAATGTAAATCAATTACAATATAAGAGCCACGTTCGCTTTGCCAGATTTGTCCCGCTTTCAAACTATCTTTCGTTAATTATGTCACACCTTTATTTATATTTGTTCAACATTTTTTCCAAGATCAGACTGTGGTCCGAACCAACATTAAATGCTGGACGTGCTCGCATTCTTTAATTTGATTCCCGAAATAGTAAAAGAAAATTACCATTAAACTTAGTGTAATAGTTGATTGATGAAGTATAAAACTAACTCAGTCCACAACCCGAAGGTTGGTTGGATCCTCCCGAAGGAGACATACTAAGCGATTGTGTCAGAGGTGGGATTGCCAGTTCCTTTCCTCTGGGACCTACTGTTTAACGTGAAATCCGAACCACGGGGCGTCGTGGCATAGCTCATATAATCAAACACAATTCTTAAAAATTCCTGCACCTGCCGTGTCTCGAACCAGGGACCGAAGCAACGAATTTTCTGAAACCAAGTGCCTTAACCACTAAGCTGCCACACCACTCAGACCATTAAATTGTTCAAGGGGATACATACACGCTATGCTGCTCCACAAGAGCTGATCGTGTCTGACATGTGCAGGCACCTCAGGCATTCTGTTCGACACGATATTCAACCACCTGAACTTCAGTAATGGACAGGCTATTAGCAGTCCCTTGTGCTACTCACGTCAGTGCATTGACCCACCACTGCCGCTTGTAGTGTCTCCTACTCGACGTGTTGCAGTTAGATGGTAGTTTGTAACATATTTATAGACCCACCTGTTATTAATTTAGGGGTTATTATTACCCAATTTAATTGATGGTCAGGAAAATATATGATTTTGATGACTCAAGTTCTTCAGTACGGTCACAATACCGCCTTACAGGGAACATTCCACAAAAATGGCTTAGTTTCATTAAATAACTCGTCAGGAGACAATATATAAGTTACAAGCGCATTGATTTTCATCTATAAAATATTAATTTCATGATGACACCAACCAAATTACAATTGTAAAGATAGAATTTTATCAGATAAGTTGTTAATTAGGATTACAAGAAATAGGCAGAAATAGTTAAACAGCTCGCACAAAGTCCGTTAAATGGCAGCACGAGGTTGAAACACAAATCAAATCTGTCTCAATTTAAAATTTATCTTCATTTTTGTACCAGTTCTGTCCTGATCGATATGCGAACATTTTAATTGCTTTTAATCGCTTCTTGATAACTTCCACTACATTTTAACCATTTAATCCACACTTCGTGTCAACTACTAGCCGGAAATGTTAACCAGGCCATTCTATTCTCTCTGTGTAAACTCCTGCTTCACTGACTTGGCATATATAAGCGCTCTTCTCACTGTCTTGTCTCTGTCAATTCGGCCAATCAATTCAAATTTTTTAACCAGTGCCCACAAAGACAACGCTAACTTCTCCTGGAGTTGTTCTAATCTGTTCGAGAATCTTGTCAAAACTCTGATTTAACACACACATCTGAATATCTTAATTGAGTCTGAACTAACTGTTACCAGAATTACTAATGTATTCCAAACATAATTTAGCAAACTCTTCCTTGCTTGATTAGTATCATGGTAAATATTCAAAAGCAAGTTGTCAACGGCGACATTCAACTGTTTTCACGGATATTTTTGTCTGTGCAGTATGGAATCGGTGCCGGCAGGGCATGACAACTGTTAGTGCTGTGAGGACCGACTCTGCCAGAAACGAAGTGTAATCTAACACAGTACAGCATCGATTATCCGAAATACTCTGCGACGGGTGGTGTTCGGATAACTGATATTTCTGATAACAGATTATTACCGAGCAAATTTGCACCATGTCATAGGAGAAATATGAAACCAAGAAACAGTAATAAGCACTAAACACAAAAGTGTATATAGTGTATGTAGGCTACTGATTAAAATAATCTCGTCTAACTGAGTGAGCCCGTCGATAAAACATGACGTTTCGGCGTTCATAATCTCTGCCGCCTATGTCAAGTCACTTCACAATGACGGCAGAGATTATGAACGCCGAATCGTCGTGTTTTATCGGTGGACTCACTCGGCTAGTTGTACGAGAGAATTTATTCATATTCAGGGCTGAGAAAACCTCCAGTCTTACTTAGAGTATGTACTGTATTGTGCAGTACATATCTTACAGATTAGATAACACAAAATAGGACTATCATTGAATTTGTCAACTTCAAAATGGCCATAATAGCTTGGCTCGTACTGCAGATTGGAAGAAAGAAGTCCATACTTTCTTTTTCCTTAGTCACATTTTTTTTCGCCTCGCTAAATCCCTAAAATGTTTTAGGTTAACAGATGAAGCGGTTGATCGGTATTCAGATAGTCGACGCTCTACTCTAGATGGAATCACAAACACTTTATTCTGCTTAATGACAATTCCAGCATAGAATAAGTACAATCGTCAAATCGTCATACGAGACTTCTCCGGTTAGACCGATTAGTAACACTGTGCAGTGAGAGCCGTATCGTCGCTGAGGCTATCTGCTGACTAACTTCCTGCAGATTCGTAGCCGAGTGCTGGTCGTCCACTGGAACCGCATTCGTCCGATTTGTCGGCCGACCAGTTCGTACGATTATCCTCGTCCACTGCAGTCGAACAACGTTTGACACATATTGACGATCCATCATTGTTGCTTCAACACCGATATATATATATATATATATATATATATATACAGTGACTTACATTTCATAAACATAGACTTTACCTTGCCCTCGCGAAATATTACGAGAGTCAGGGCCGTATTTAGGATGTGTAGATTCTTGGGCTGAGCATGTGATGCGCGCCCATCCCCGCAAATATTTTCAAGCTCAACCTTGCATTTTTTTCAGTTATATTCTAACCAAAATAGACATTTGTAATTTATTATTTAACAGTAGAATATTTTCCTATATCGTATCTAGAAGGATACAGAATTGTTTAGAGAAAATGAAAACAATTGAAAATCGTTAAGTTATTCAATACAATTTATTAACATCGTTCTGAACAATTTTAGAAGAAAAAGAATGCGAAGTTGAGAGTTGTGTCCATGTTACCAATTTCACAAAATTCAATATTCAAATTTTAAAACTAATTGAATATACAAGAAGAAAAAAAAACAAGATACAAAAAGAAGAATTATAAGAAACAAACAGGTTTTATTTTTGTGATGAGGGCTTATAGGCTGCAGCCTGTATAGCATATGCCTAAATGCGGTCCCGACAAGAGTGGTATTTCATAATTGTTTGAGAATATTCCAGTAATAAATTCAAATAATTGCTTTACAAATTTTTAATAAAATAATTATATAACTGCGTATACGTGCTTGCAATAATTGTACTTTCACTACATACGTTTTATTAAAATATTTATAGTGATTCCGTACCACCACAGTGTATGAAAGAGTTTGAAAAAATTCAAATAAAGTTCAAATAAAAAGATAAAAAATGAAGACTTGTGTATTAGGAGCGCAACATGCGTTTACCATTCGGCCGAATACGTCCGAGTAATCCCATGTTCAATGGGATCCGTCAGTCACTCGGCCGTATTCGGCCGAGCAAGTCGTGTCTGGAGCATGACAATGCCTTTACCTGTCTCGGGATTAGTCGGTCATATTCGGCCGAATCCGTCGGACGAATTCGGTGCCAGTGGACGACCGGCCTAAGCGACATGCCGTGAAACATGTAAGCAGCTGAGTGCTGCTTGTTGTGGGAATGGATACCTCGTCGTAAAAGGGATGCTGTGAAACTGTTGCGCCAATTGGACATGTTCAGATGCCTTTTGGTTAAACCCACTCTGATTAAGAAGTAGGGGACGTCTGTTCACTGAATCGTATCTATATTAATTATCAAAATCCCCTTAACACCCCATGTAAATCAAAGTTACCCAGTGATAACCAACCTCACTACTTTACTGACATGCAAATATTTGCAAGTATAAACACATTTTTTATCTTGGATTACAATACGCTATCCCTTGTCTGCAGCGACAGACTTGAACAAAATATTGCCATCAACTACATACAAAGAACGTGGTTTTATTAAGAAATAGGGTTTACTACTTGTATGGTATTTGAGGCAAGGTAATTTTTGATTCGCCTTTTATATCAAAATAGAAATACACTACTTAACCCTTTTTACATTATTACTCTGTTCTCTACATTCGGGTTTTCACCTCGTATTCCGCGACTACTTCTTTGTCGTCTACGTTTTCTTCCTGTGCATGTGGCAACATGTCTGTATTCTAAACTCTCTGGTTCGCAGCCCCTGTTAGGTAGGCAGAGAGGCCGCAGGCATGCAGACGGAGTCACGTGTTAATTAGGGGCCCGCGGCCCGCCAATAATTCAGCGCTCTGTTATCCTAATTACGTCCGCTGTCACCAGTTGCTCGTTCCAGCGTCAGTACCACAGACGTGTTTTGGTCACGCTCGTGGACCGCGCTCTCGTAATCACTGCGCAGTTCGTCAGTTGGAACCGCGTTCTTCCCACACAACGAAGTAAACAACACGGTTTACATCAACAACGGCACATCGTTCCGTACCAAGTAGCAGCGAAGTCTAAATTCAAAAGATATCTGCTGCAAACACATTTTAATCTATTCTGTTTTGGTACTAAAGAACATCGAGACTGTAATAAATTATGAATAAATAAACAACGATGGGCCATCTCCAGCGCTTATTAATCTGTTAAATGCATATACATGGCATTATCTACAGACGGATAAAGCTGGGCTGGAGAGCATATGGAAGAAATTCCATAGTTTTTAAATCGAACATGCCAATACATCTTAAAAAACAGGTATTTGAACAATGTGTATTACCGGTCCTCACATATGCCTGCCAGACTTGGACCCTAAATAGTCACGCGATGCAAAAACTGAGAACTGCCCAGCGAAGTATGGAAAGAGCAATGCTAGGGTTTACAAGAAGAGACAGGAAAAGGGCCGTGCACATCCGTTCAATAACTAAAGTAACAGACATCTTAAAAAGAGTCATGACCCAAAAATGACAATGGGCCGGTCATGTTGCTCGCAAAAGAGATGACAGATGGACTACGGTAGTGCTGGACTGGATACCGAGAAACCTGAAAAGAGCAAGAGGAAGACCCCCGGATTGCTGGGATAAGGATATACGTCGAGTTACAGGCGTGAACTGGAAGAGGGCAGCTCAGGATCGATCGGCCTGGAAAGAACTACAGCAATACAATGTAGAATTAAATTCTAATATATAGCTCATTAGGCTTAAAGAGGCTACATCCTGAAAAAAGGATCGATATAGCTGCAATAAAAATAATAATAATAATCCTATTTTGCTGCAACATTTTACACAGCAATATTATGCTATTAAATTTGTTTTATGTCACTAACTCGTGTCTCTAAAACTATCTTAAAAGTTTCAGATCATCGTTTTTTTTTATTCAATTTTTATTATCTGATTTCGCTTATTATTGAAGCATCACTTTTATGAGAGATCATTCGTCCATCCGCGGAAACTATGTGAATTCCAAGCTTCAATTCACTAAAGCTTGCACAGCAGACACAACGAAAAATTAAATATTCGAAATGTGCCGCTTTTAAAAAATATGTTGAAAATTATGCGGTCAAATAAAATACAAAACGAACATTTTCTCGAAATGATACTTGTGGAAAAGAGTTTGTGAAAGAGTCTCACTGAAAGAAGAGAGAGAGAAGGAGAATTAGCGACCTAGGGGGGTGGGTGAGCGGTAACGCCCTTGCCTCACATTCGGGAGGACGCGGGTTCGCATTCCCGTCCTGCCATCCAAATTTGGGTTTTCCATTGTTTCCCAAAATCACTCCAGATGAATTCCGGGATTCTTCCTTCAAAAGCCCATGGCTGAATTCCTTCCCGTACCTTGTCCCCGTTTTACCCGCCTGTAATGACCTCGATACTGACGAGACGTAAAGCCCTAGAAAAAGAAGTAGCGACTGATCAAATGTCTTAGGAAACCAGCCAGCTAGGAAACAAAAGTCGAGTATACAATATTACGCAACAGATTTACAGTTACGAAGAACACTAGTGAACGTAAAAAATGAATCTCCACGTATTTCATGCAATATACCAGTGTATATGTATCACCGTGATTATTGATAGGAACCCTGATGTTTGGTGAATGCTGAAATCTCCAACTCATAAACTTGTGAAAAAAAATTTCTGGCTTTTAGCATTTCTGAATTTTTATACTGCGATGACAGTAATGCAGTGACGGATCTACGAATTCTCCGAACAGGGGCAAAAACTGTGAGATTTCCACTTTTTTGAACACTACCGTCAAATGGGGATACTTTGACCAATATTTTCAATTTATATGCAATATCAGAACATACATAAACATTTTCATCAAACTAAATATGGCATTTTGGGGGCTAGGCATATACCTACTGAATGATATACCAAACTTTATTTAAAAGCATATATATCAAGAGAAATAATTTTTATTGTCACCAGTCAAAGTTAACCTATGGTTGGAGTAACTTTGACTGCTTCCACAGAATTAATGAAAACTACTTACCTGGTCAAAATATCCCCAGCAGGAGTGTAAATTGACCAACAATATCATATGTAAACATGAATTAAAATTTCCAAAAAAATTACTAATGAACCACAATGAGGCTACAGCATAATTATTGTAAGCCGTATACCATTTATAGTAATATACACAGGTATTTAACTAATTATGAACTAAATGAAAAACTGAGCTAGCAGTATTCTCCATATATTCAGAAAGCCTTCAAGTTCTTTTTCTGAGAAACGTAAACCACGCTTCAAAACATCTGGTTTACTAAGAATGAAAGATATTTGCTCAAGTGATATGAAGCTTTCATCTGGCCATACAAACTTTCCTTAGAAACACCTAACCAGAAATTCTGTGCCATTTGTCTCTTGGATTTCACCCACAAAGTATTTGTGGGTCTTGTGTGTTGTTGGCACACGAACAATCACAAAATCATTGGTTTTAACACTTTGTGGAATTGTACTTTAACTTCCCAGAACTCCAGCAGTGTCATCAGCCATTCTGTCTACATTATCATCATCTGTGAAAAACAAATAAAATAAAATAACCTAGGTGGGCTTGGGTACGTTCAGAAATATCCGTGAAAGAGCTGCTCGAACTTTTTAGTAATTTTCGGTCAAAGTAAGACATGGAGTCAAAGTATCCCCACTTCACGGTATTGTGCGAAAAGTCGCCGCGACATAATTTGC
>JARYHS010013630.1:54924657-55135072 GCA_031002005.1 Vandiemenella viatica
TATCTTAAATTTTATATTCCTATGCTTAGTTGGAATTTACAAGTAATTTACTTTGGTGGTAGTTAAACCAGTGGCAATCTGCATTGCTCGGCTACGACACACACCCATTGTATTCAGAGTGGGGCATTGATGGTAATCTATACTGATGTCCTCAATTCTGAAATGTTCACCGATTTTCAAATGGAATCATTACAACTGAGCAGTGACTCAGAATAAGCGATAAGCTTACAAAAAGAAATGGGACCCCAGAGAAACAGTTCTTGTAAAAAAAAATGGGGCCAAGCCTCATGACATGAAGTTATGAGACCTTCTTCTGAGCCACTCGACAGTGTGTATTCACTTCACTTTGTGAAACAGAATAGCTTCTCTAGGTGTCATAGATCGTTTATTTAAAATAAAAATTTAAAAAAATCTGGTGACTTAGCCATTATTCACTTCATAATTTTTATTGCAATTGAAGGCATTGTCAAATTCGAAAAAAAGCGAGGTAAATCTTGGCTTTTATCTATTTCTAAGTTTGACGAAGCAACACATTTAAGGTATTTATACAGTTTAATTAAAACCTGGCGCACATAAGGCCAAGTCACCAGATTTTTTTTTAATTCTAAATAAACGATCTATGACACAGACTGAAACCATTCTGTGAATACACACTGTGAAGTGTAAACATGGCTCAGAAGAAGATCTAATTTTTTTTTCACTACACGAGCACGAGACTTGGCCTATTTTTACAAGAATTGTTTTTGTGCCATAAATACATTATGGCTATAGAGGCAGTGAGGTTAGGTACCTCGTTGAGGAAACTTTGCTGGTTGGATCAGATGTTAGTGGTTTGCGTATGGGTTCTGAGAAGTTATAACATTTATCCAAAGACTGTTTTTGAGTAGTACACCTTTTGATGTGTAATAACGAGGCAAAAGAAATTTCTATAATGAATTTTGCTGTTTTTTTTTTTTTTAAGAATTGTGTTTTTCTTTCTTCAGTAGGCTTTAGTTTTTGGTAGGAAAGGCTTAAAATGTTTGTGAATACTATGTACCGAAAGATTGTCATGTTGTGTATCGTGTAACATGTCACAGATTGCTTGAAACGAAACCTTCAGATAGAGGTAATAGTGCAATTTATTAATGGGTAATGCTGGATGTGGCGAATTTGTCATTGTTTGAATAGGCTAGTGGTTCATATTAAACGGCTGGAGTCTATGAGGAATTGCAGCCAACGATTTTATGCAGCCATTGAGGTTAAATGAGTGCCCATAAAAACGGCTGTAAGCGGAACTGGGAATTACTTGTATCTCTTAATCGTTGTACGTAGTTAAATTATGGTATCAATACATACTATGTTCGCTGAAAGGCTTAAGTGGCTTAATTTGCATTGTTACATTACAATGATTAAAGTAGGTTTACGCAGGTTATTAATAGTAAATGAAGTACTATATTGACTGGTAGTTTTCCTTAGTGACTTCTGATCGTATAGATAGTAATTAATGTTTTCTCATTAACAAATAGCACTAAGTGAAGAGTACCTTGCCACCCATCATTGTTTTATTACTGTAGTCTGATTTTGGTGGTTATGGATTTATTCAAATGTGTTTGGGACTAAATGAAAGTCGTTAAAACGAGGTAATACCAGTCCCCATTGCTTTCTTGATTACTGTTTGAGAATGGAAATTTTGCAAAGGGACACCAGTCGCTTGGGTTCTCGCTTCGTGGCATATGAATTGCAATTTTATTTCACCAATTTTTTTTCATAATCGCTGGTATATCGTATTCATATTTAATTCTCAATGTTCTACTCGTTGCAAATTTTGAAACCATAAATCTTTTTCGCTTTTGCTTCCAAGTGCGAGCAAAATTTCTATAAGGCATTACAGCCAGTACGTAGTTCAAATATGACCGATGTTAAACTGATTTTTTTTTTTTTTTAAGGACGCTCTTGGCTTCTAAGGCTCTACTGCTCTTTCAATGTAATTGGTTATTATGTATTAAATACTACGTTCCTCCCTTCTGCCACATTCTGAAACTGTATTGCTATTCCAGGTGCTCTTAACATTTGTAAAATTTTAAAAAAATCTGTTTTTATTCATACTGTTAAGTGATTTCCTTATACCATTATTTTCAGAAATGACAAATAAGTAAACTTCCGATTTTATGCTTCTTGTATCTATCGAACAGTAATATTCTTTATCCTAGACTAGAGAACGTGTTGAATACAAGTGATGATATGCTGCCGCCTTCCTCGCCGTCCTTAGTTCTAATCACGATTCTCTTCCTTTTTTTATTTTTTGTAACTACCGTATTGTTTTGTGGGTTATAAGCCGTTGTTATGATATGTCCTCAGTAGTGTCAATACGATGAGGCGTCGCCATCTTGTTTTTTTAATTGAATTGCGTGGGGTCCTTAATTGATTTTAATTGATTTTAATTGAATTGCGTGGGGTCCTTAATTGATTTTAATTGATTTTAATTAATTTTAATTGATTTTAATTAAGGCTAATTGATTTGCGTGGGGGGAGCCTTAATTGATTTTAATTAATGCTAATTGAATTGCGGGGAGGGGGTCTCACATCTGTAACCTCAGATTGATCTTATTATTTCCTTATGTACAGCGGTCAGAGGACAGTTTTTCCCCATGTATTCTTATGGAGGATGGAGTGAGCCCACTTTTTCCCCCATGGCGGGGAGCCTTAATTGATTTTAATTAATGCTAATTGAATTGCGGGGAGGGGGTCTCACATCTGTAACCTCAGATTGATCTTATTATTTCCTTATGTACAGCGGTCAGCGGACAGTTTTTTCCCCATGTATTCTTATGGAGGATGGAGTGAGCCCACTTTTTCCCCCCATGTATTGCTTATGGACCTGTCTTTGCAGACAGTTTGGAGCGGAGGGGAGCCGAGGAACTAGGGGAGTTTAATTGAATGCGGGTTCGTAATTGAATGTGCACAGCTGCGCCACACCCGAATTATCGCTCCCCTCGCAGCTGCATGATGCGGGTCCGTAATTGAATGCGCCTCACCCGGAAGCCCTTCAATTATCGCTCCCCTCGCAGCTGCATGATGCGGGTTCGTAATTGAATGTGCACAGCTGCACCACACCCGGAAGCCATCAATTATCGCTCCCCACGCAGCTGCATGATGCGGGTTCGTAATTGAATGAGCACAGCTGCGCCACACTCCTAATTATCGCTCCCCTCGCAGCTGCATGATGCGGGTTCGTAATTGAATGAGCACAGCCGGAAGCCATTAATTATCGCTTCCCTCGCAGCTGCAGCCCCACCCGGCGTCAGTTTGCAGCCATGTCCCGTCTAGTGATGTTGTTCTCTTCTGTCTACCAACTCAACGCTGGTGATACGAAACGTTTGACGATAGGGTTATCGTCCAAACACGAGTTTGAACCTGTTGTTGTTCTGGAAAAAGTGGGCACAATAAAATTGTTTTAACATACGACGAATGGAACGTCCTGATCCAGGTATTGGGCGTAGTGTCCGAGTTATTCAACGCCGGCACCGACAGCATCTCGCTTGGTGAGCACACCGTCTCCTGCCGAACGATTGCCGGGGTGAAGACTGTTTGTTTCCACCTCAATGACGATCCTGCCAACGGTGTCTTCTTCGGCCAGTCTACTTGGAGGAACTTCGTCGACGCGCAGCCAGCAGTGACCGCATCCTTGTCCAACAGGAAAAAGTGGAGCTTCAACGCATCAGCATACTACAAGGTGTTTGTGAGTGAATTGGCTGACAAAGTGTTGAGTGACTACTACACATGTACTGCCTCAGTGTCGAAGTTAATGGATATGCACATCAACAACGTTCATCCTATTCATGTGTCTTACAGTTCTACAATTGACTTTGTGCAATTAAGGAATGAAATAGTTGCATACAAAAATTTGATTGTACTTAATGATGTATGCAGAATTGTAAACAGTAAAGAATAAAATCATTTTACCAGATTTTTCTTTTGTCATTTCACCTATCCTAATTAAATAATAAGATAGTATATATTTTATTTAAATCTTTTATTTCACCCACCATTGGGCAATTAAAAATACATTTTCAACAGCGCATATAGCGTTACAAAATAAATGTCCTTTACAAAGTTTTATCAAATTATTTTTCTTGAGTTCATGTAGAGGCGGGCATCCTAAATCTTTTATATTGTAGCAGACCTTCTCCATGATAATCTTTTTGAACCATTGTGCCTTCTCCCGTCCTTTCACATAAATAATTGAATCGTCTTCATTGGTGATTGCATGTAGAATAGTACATAATTTACTGAAAGGTACTCCATCAGTATTCCAAGGTATTCCATGATAATTTTGTGTCAGCCAGGTTTTGGTGACAATACACTTATGCAATGTGTAGCGATAATATTGTCAGATCGTATTACACACACACACCAACTTCTTTGAAAATGAATGTACCGTCCTTCGTTTGAAGCCCTGTGCGTCGAAGAAGATGGTCGGCATGGTAATGAGCTTGAACTTCAGGGTGCTATTCTATTTTATGTCAGCTTCCGCACCACACCAGTTAGAGGTACGTATTCTACAACACGATCGTGCAGGATGAGACAATATGCAGACGTGTAGGCAGGGAAATTTTCGCCACTATCAAAGTCCATACGTATATCTACAGGTCCAGTCTTAACTGCTTCATTTTGCTGTGAACAGTCAATTACAACTAGAGGTGCAGTTGCATTAAATTCTTCACGTTTTAGTAGTGGTGAGGGACGGTCATGTTCATAGTAAGACTGCTTGAATCTTGCGTACTTGTCATAGAGCACGGTTGTTCTGTTTTTCTTAAAGTCTAAATTCATGTTCTCGTACAGGAACGCTACTTCATTCAGGAACACTTTGGCATTACGGAGTTGGCAGTGATCAAACTCGGCTGCACTTTTTTCTGTGTTACGTTTCCTGTTTGTTTGAAAACACAGAACTACAGTCCTAGGTTTCTCCAGTTGCGTTGTCATCCCTAGCACGAATCAGTACTAGTTCTTGTTTTACATTTGAAAGTATTCTTTTATAGTCTTCACAAAAGCCTAAAAGCATACTCAGCGGTATACATACATCAAAATAACCATCCCCAAGATCGCGAGGACCTGCATTGTTCAACACTCCAATTTGTTGAGGATCGCCAGAAATTAGCGTCTCTATTGTGCTTGTGATGTCAACTTTTCTATTTCGATCAATTTCATGTCCGTATTTTACAGCACAGCATGTATGTTCCAGGAACGAAATACCGTCTGTTAATCTTACTAATTTCACCCCCTGTCGAATCGAAGTACGCCAGTCCTATCTGATAAAAAAAAAATCGAGTTACGCTAAGACAGTGCTAAGCACAGAACATGCCTGAGACTATCGCCTGTGACCAAGGTGGAGATATAGAAAATTTACCCACTCCCTTATGGAAGAAATCCAGTGCCGGCTCCTACTTATAGTCTTTTACGCACTATTCCTAAGGCCATGCCTGAATTCCACCCCGTTCCTTGCACCAGTCCTATCACGCATCGTGATCGGTAAAGATCTGACCTAGCATTTGGGAGGGTGCGGGTTCGAATCCCCGTCCGGGCATCCGTTTCAAATCCCGTCCAGGCATCCAGATTTGGGTTTTCCATGGTTTCCCCAAATAACGCGAGGCGACTGCCGGGGATAATTTCGTCATTTTCCATGGCAGAATTCCCTCCCGTTCCTCGTCCACTGTCCTTTCCCCGCCTCTAAAGGCGTAGAACCATAAAAAAGAATCGCATGTGCTTTTATCCAATTCAATATAACTTTATAGGCAGGTAGGTGATTTCACTGCAGGTCTATATATTCGTCCTCCTTTCAGAGGTACTTTTTTTTTTTTTTCCTCCTGGTGGGTGGGTTTGTTAACGTTCGAGACTGCCATGTGGGAGATGGAGGGTTCGATTCCCGGTCCGCATGTTAATTAGTATCTGTTGTAGTTTAGACATACAAATGCCGTTTACGCCAAGAGTCACTGTGGGCACTCCGACAATGACAAAAATAAAAATAAAACGCGTTTAGTGGTGTTTGTTCCTGTAGCCAGGGATGGTAACGCGATGTATGTGGTGGGAGTTCTACAGGTTTATCTGCTCGAATACCTGTGGCAGTGATGTATACTCATAGACCCTCCTAAGTTACCACTTCTCATTCTTGTTGAGGGGTGACTGTAAAATTCTTGAAATACAGATATTTGCGCGGGTACAGCGAATGCGTGCCACAACTTCACAATTGGTTGCACACGAGTCAAATGTCTCAATGGAGTTATTTGAGGAAACTATGGAAAAAACCGAAATTAGTTGTTGTTTTTTTGCGTATTCCGCGAATTTCCTAAAATAGTAGTAATTTGTCACACACACAAAGTGAATACCGAAACCATGCCACTAGTTCACAATAATTGTTTTCAGATTCCCCATGCGGCGTCATCATAAATTGCATTGCTCCATACATACAATTTGCAAATATTGATAAGTTGACTAAGCCACTGGTGGATCGCATAACTCACTTGCACAGCCAGTCTGCTATAGGTAGTTGTAAATTTCACAACTTATACTACGACACTGAAGTTCTATCTTCTACCTGAATGTAAATGATGTATTTGGAGATGATTTTGTTTTCCTCATATCATTGGTTTTTTTTTTTTTCGGTGATGTCATGGCTGTTCTTATATCTCTGTGTGACTGAATTACATCTGGTGCATAGGCCTGATATAGACTGAATGTGACTGTGATTCGGTATGATATGCTGGGTCCACATATCAACATCGGTTCTGCCGGTTTGAACGGTTTCATAATGTTTGCTTGCACCTACAGAAATTCGGTCTACGAGATAAATATATATAAAATTCTTTAACTCTACGAATCCCTACAGGTTAAAAGAGTATGGTAGGTTTAAAATGCGCTTTAAATAGTTGCATAAAACGGAGTAGGGAAGTATCTCGTTGACCTTTCTACACTGAGGCTATACTGATTTCATTATGAATTCGCCAATCCTCAGTTTAGATACCCAAAATTACAAGAATTATAACCTGGATACTACATGGATGTGAAAAGTGTGAATAATACACTCAGAAAATTATTCACTTTGTTTTATTTTATCCACCTTCCATTAATAAATTCCTTTTTTCGAGTTATTTGTTAATGAGTTCGTGTGGTGGTATGATACTTCATTACTTGCACACTAGCTTAATACCGAAACGTAATAGACCTTGACACTCGAAAAGACATAAATTTGTTGAATATAAGTACGTATGCGACACTTTTCTATGATTTTCATTAAAAAAGTATACACAATGTATAAAATCATGAAACATAGCCATATATAACAAAAAATCGGTAAAAAAATGTTAATTTCCTCATTGAATGAAGTCACTGGTCAACATAACAATTACACCTGCATGTATCACAATACTATTCATATATAACTTTGGTGGATTAAGATCGTGAAAACAGGTAAAACTTCACCCCAATTATGTAATTTCACTATACGAAAGATGTCATCGGTTTACATGGTTAGAAGTTGTGCATCATACCATACAATGTGTATTGAATGCCTCCACCAAAATAGAAAAACCCACGGCATGATGCGGTGTATCATCATAAATGAAACTCATTCTGTTCACGGTCCCTATATGACATCGGACAACTCGAGTAGTACATCTGATATACCTGTCGAAAGTCACACTAAAGTATTTGAAGCTGAACTAAGCAAATCATGCTGAAGATGACGATATCACAAGTTTCATTAACTACAGAAATGTATATCATTTGGGTAAAAAAGACGGAAAGTGTATGTTTCTGCTGTCATGACAATCTCCAGATTAACCCGCAGAACTCCCACCACACGCACACACACACACACACACACACACACACACACACACACACCACACGCACACACGCACACACACACCACACACACGCACACACACACACACACACACACACACACACACACACACACACACACACACACACACACACATCACCTTACCATCATGAAGGTGTGTAAAGTATAATACCAATAGATGCTTGCGTCATACAGCCCAAATATTATCGATGAAAGGTGTTGACAGTGTGTGTGTACAAACGCCGAAATCACCATAACAACTACAACCATCAGTAGGAAGGCAGAACTTATGTTAAGTCAGGTTAATATAGAATGTTAAAGTGTTTGTTATAGTTGGTTAGAGTAAATTCAGTTTAGGTTATTTCAACTCACATTCACATGGTGTCACTGATGCATGGCAATCCAAAAGTGTTTGCTGAGGCGGCTTGGGCCCCACCGCGGCCTAAGAGACCGGTATTTTGCACGACCTAAGAAGATCGGTATTTTGCGCGCCGGTTATCCGGATACAACGCGTTTGTATTTTTTCTACGCAGCAGCCGCTTACTGTGGGGCCCAAGCCACCTCAGCAAACACTTTTGGATTGCCATGCATCAGTGACACCATGTGAATGTGAGTTGAAATAACCTAAACTGAATTTACTCTAACCAACTATAACTAACACTTTAACATTCTATTAACCTGACTTAACATAAGTTCTGCCTTCCTACTGATGGTTGTAGTTGTTATGGTGATTTCGGCGTTTGTACACACACACTGTCAACACCTTTCATCGATAATATTTGGGCTGTATGACGCAAGCATCTATTGGTATTATACTTTACACACCTTCATGATGGTAAGGTGATGTGTGTGTGTGTGTGTGTGTGTGTGTGTGTGTGTGTGTGCGTGTGGTGGGAGTTCTGCGGGTTAATCTGGAGATTGTCATGACAGCAGAAACATACACTTTCCGTCTTTTTGCCCAAATGATATACATTTCTGTAGTTAATGAAACTTGTGATATCGGCATCTTCAGCATGATTTGCTTAGTTCAGCTTCAAATACTTTAGTGTGACTTTCGACAGGTATATCTGATGTATATTATACTTTACACACCTTCATGATGGTAAGGTGATGTGTGTGTGTGTGTGTGTGTGTGTGTGTGTGTGTGTGTGTGTGTGCGTGTGGTGGGAGTTCTGCGGGTTAATCTGGAGATTGTCATGACAGCAGAAACATACACTTTCCGTCTTTTTTACCCAAATGATATACATTTCTGTAGTTAATGAAACTTGTGATATCGTCATCTTCAGCATGATTTGCTTAGTTCAGCTTCAAATACTTTAGTGTGACTTTCGACAGGTATATCAGATGTACTACTCGAGTTGTCCGATGTCATATAGGGACCGTGAACAGAATGAGTTTCATTTATGATGATACACCGCATCATGCCGTGGGTTTTTTCTATTTTGGTGGAGGCATTCAATACACATTGTATGGTATGATGCACAACTTCTAACCATGTAAACCGATGACATCTTTCGTATAGTGAAATTACATAATTGGGGTGAAGTTTTACCTGTTTTCACGATCTTAATCCACCAAAGTTATATATGAATAGTATTGTGATACATGCAGGTGTAATTGTTATGTTGACCAGTGACTTCATTCAATGAGGAAATTAACATTTTTTTTACCGATTTTTTGTTATATATGGCTATGTTTCATGATTTTATACATTGTGTATACTTTTTTAATGAAAATCATAGAAAAGTGTCGCATACGTACTTATATTCAACAAATTTATGTCTTTTCGAGTGTCAAGGTCTATTACGTTTCGGTATTAAGGCTAGTGTGCAAGTAATGAAGTATCATACCACCACACGAACTCATTAACAAATAACTCGAAAAAAGGAATTTATTAATGGAAGGTGGATAAAATAAAACAAAGTGAATAATTTTCTATGAGTGTATTATTCACACTTTTCACATCCATGTAGTATCCAGGGTTATAATTCTTGTAATTTTGGGTATCTAAACTGAGGATTGGCGAATTCATAATGAAATCAGTATAGCCTCAGTGTAGAAAGGTCAACGAGATACTTCCCTACTCCGTTTTATGCAACTATTTAAAGCGCATTTTAAACCTACCATACTCTTTTAACCTGTAGGGATTCGTAGAGTTAAAGAATTTTATATATATTTATCTCGTAGACCGAATTTCTGTAGGTGCAAGCAAACATTATGAAACCGTTCAAACCAGCAGAACCGATGTTGATATGTGGACCCAGCATATCATACCGAATCACAGTCACATTCAGTCTATATCAGGCCTATGCACCAGATGTAATTCAGTCACACAGAGATATAAGAACAGCCATGACATCACCGAAAAAAAAAAATCATCTCCAAATACATCATTTACATTCAGGTAGAAGATAGAACTTCAGTGTCGTAGTATAAGTTGTGAAATTTACAACTACCTATAGCAGACTGGCTGTGCAAGTGAGTTATGCGATCCACCAGTGGCTTAGTCAACTTATCAATATTTGCAAATTGTATGTATGGAGCAATGCAATTTATGATGACGCCGCATGGGGAATCTGAAAACAATTATTGTGAACTAGTGGCATGGTTTCGGTATTCACTTTGTGTGTGTGACAAATTACTACTATTTTAGGAAATTCGCGGAATACTAATTTCGGTTTTCCATAGTTTCCTCAAATAACTCCATTGAGACATTTGACTCGTGTGCAACCAATTGTGAAGTTGTGGCACGCATTCGCTGTACCCGCGCAAATATCTGTATTTCAAGAATTTTACAGTCACCCCTCAACAAGAATGAGAAGTGGTAACTTAGGAGGGTCTATGAGTATACATCACTGCCACAGGTATTCGAGCAGATAAACCTGTAGAACTCCCACCACATACATCGCGTTACCATCCCTGGCTACAGGAACAAACACCACTAAACGCGTTTTATTTTTATAGTTTTTGTTGTCGGAGTGCCCACAGTGACTCTTGGCGATAAACGGCTATTTGTATGTCTAAACTACAACAGATACTAATTAACATGCGGACCGGGAATCGAACCCTCCATCTCCCACATGGCAGTCTCGAACGTTAACAAACCCACCCACCAGGAGGAAAAAAAAAGTACCTCTGAAAGGAGGACGAATATATAGACCTGCAGTGAAATCACCTACCTGCCTATAAAGTTATATTGAATTGGATAAAAGCACATGCGATTCTTTTTTATGGTTCTACGCCTTTAGAGGCGGGGAAAGGACAGTGGACGAGGAACGGGAGGGAATTCTGCCATGGAAAATGACGAAATTATCCCCGGCAGTCGCCTCGCGTTATTTGGGGAAACCATGGAAAACCCAAATCTGGATGCCTGGACGGGGATTTGAAACGGATGCCCGGACGGGGATTCGAACCCGCACCCTCCCAAATGCTAGGTCAGATCTTTACCGATCACGATGCGTGATAGGACTGGTGCAAGGAACGGGGTGGAATTCAGGCATGGCCTTAGGAATAGTGCGTAAAAGACTATAAGTAGGAGCCGGCACTGGATTTCTTCCATAAGGGAGTGGGTAAATTTTCTATATCTCCACCTTGGTCACAGGCGATAGTCTCAGGCATGTTCTGTGCTTAGCACTGTCTTAGCGTAACTCGATTTTTTTTTTATCAGATAGGACTGGCGTACTTCGATTCGACAGGGGGTGAAATTAGTAAGATTAACAGACGGTATTTCGTTCCTGGAACATACATGCTGTGCTGTAAAATACGGACATGAAATTGATCGAAATAGAAAAGTTGACATCACAAGCACAATAGAGACGCTAATTTCTGGCGATCCTCAACAAATTGGAGTGTTGAACAATGCAGGTCCTCGCGATCTTGGGTATGGTTATTTTGATGTATGTATACCGCTGAGTATGCTTTTAGGCTTTTGTGAAGACTATAAAAGAATACTTTCAAATGTAAAACAAGAACTAGTACTGATTCGTGCTAGGGATGACAACGCAACTGGAGAAACCTAGGACTGTAGTTCTGTGTTTTCAAACAAACAGGAAACGTAACACAGAAAAAAGTGCAGCCGAGTTTGATCACTGCCAACTCCGTAATGCCAAAGTGTTCCTGAATGAAGTAGCGTTCCTGTACGAGAACATGAATTTAGACTTTAAGAAAAACAGAACAACCGTGCTCTATGACAAGTACGCAAGATTCAAGCAGTCTTACTATGAACATGACCGTCCCTCACCACTACTAAAACGTGAAGAATTTAATGCAACTGCACCTCTAGTTGTAATTGACTGTTCACAGCAAAATGAAGCAGTTAAGACTGGACCTGTAGATATACGTATGGACTTTGATAGTGGCGAAAATTTCCCTGCCTACACGTCTGCATATTGTCTCATCCTGCACGATCGTGTTGTAGAATACGTACCTCTAACTGGTGTGGTGCGGAAGCTGACATAAAATAGAATAGCACCCTGAAGTTCAAGCTCATTACCATGCCGACCATCTTCTTCGACGCACAGGGCTTCAAAACGAAGGACGGTACATTCATTTTCAAAGAAGTTGGTGTGTGTGTAATACGATCTGACAATATTATCGCTACACATTGCATAAGTGTATTGTCACCAAAACCTGGCTGACACAAAATTATCATGGAATACCTTGGAATACTGATGGAGTACCTTTCAGTAAATTATGTACTATTCTACATGCAATCACCAATGAAGATGATTCAATTATTTATGTGAAAGGACGGGAGAAGGCACAATGGTTCAAAAAAGATTATCATGGAGAAGGTCTGCTACAATATAAAAGATTAGGATGCCCGCCTCTACATGAACTCAAGAAAAATAATTTGATAAAACTTTGTAAAGGACATTTATTTTGTAACGCTATATGCGCTGTTGAAAATGTATTTTTAATTGCCCAATGGTGGGTGAAATAAAAGATTTAAATAAAAATATACTATCTTATTATTTAATTAGGATAGGTGAAATGACAAAAGAAAAATCTGGTAAAATGATTTTATTCTTTACTGTTTACAATTCTGCATACATCATTAAGTACAATCAAATTTTTGTATGCAACCTATTTCATTCCTTAATTGCACAAAGTCAATTGTAGAACTGTAAGACACATGAATAGGATGAACGTTGTTGATGTGCATATCCATTAACTTCGACACTGAGGCAGTACATGTGTAGTAGTCACTCAACACTTTGTCAGCCAATTCACTCACAAACACCTTGTAGTATGCTGATGCGTTGAAGCTCCACTTTTTCCTGTTGGACAAGGATGCGGTCACTGCTGGCTGCGCGTCGGACGAAGTTCCTCCAAGTAGACTGGCCGAAGAAGACACCGTTGGCAGGATCGTCATTGAGGTGGAAACAAACAGTCTTCACCCCGGCAATCGTTCGGCAGGAGACGGTGTGCTCACCAAGCGAGATGCTTGTCGGTGCCGGCGTTGAATAACTCGGACACTACGTCCAATACATGGATCAGGACGTTTCCATTCGTTCGTATGTTAAAACAATTTTATTGTGTCCCACTTTTTCCAGAACAACAACAGGTTCAAACTCGTGTTTGGACGATAACCCTATCGTCAAACGTTTCGGTATCACCAGCGTTGAGTTGGTAGACAGAAGAGAACAACATCACTAGACGGGACATGGCTGCAAACTGACGCCGGGTGGGGCTGCAGCTGCGAACGGAGCGATAATTAATGGCTTCCGGCTGTGCGCATTCAATTACGAACCCGCATCCTGCAGCTGCGTGGGGAGCGATAATTAGGGTGTGGCGCAGCTGTGCACATTCAATTACGAACCCGCATTCAATTACGAACCCGCATTCAATTAGTTACCGGCACGTGCGCGGCGGGGGAGCGATGTGTGGTGCAGCTGTGCGCATTCAATTACGAACCCGCATTCAATTAAACTCCCCTAGTTCCTCGGCTCCCCTCCGCTCCAAGGCGTGAGTCAATTAGCATTAATTAAAATCAATTAGGGTCCACCGCAAATCAATTAAAATCAATTAGTCTAAATTAAAATCAATTAAAATCAATTAGCCTCAATTAAAATCAATTAAAATCAATTAAAAATTAATTAAAATCAATTAACCTTAATTAAAATCAATTAACATTAATTAAAATCAATTAAGGCCCCCACGCAATTCAATTAAAATCAATTAAAATCAATTAAAAACTGAGCTCACACATATGGTTTACTCACTACTCTCTACTCTAGATGGAATCACAAACACTTTATTCTGCTTAATGACAATTCCAGCATAGAATAAGTACAATCGTCAAGTCGTCATACGAGACTTCTCCGGTTAGACCGATTAGTAACACTGTGCAGTGAGAGCCGTATCGTCGCTGTGGCTATCTGCTGACTAACTTCCTGCAGATTCGTAGCCGAGTGCTGGTCGTCCACTGGAACCGCATTCGTCCGATTTGTCGGCCGACCAGTTCGTACGATTATCCTCGTCCACTGCAGTCGAACAACGTCCGACACATATTGCCGATCCATCATTGTTGCTTCAACACCGATATATATATATATATATATATATATATGTATACAGTGACTTACATTTCGTAAACATAGACTTTACCTTGCCCTCGCGAAATATTACGAGAGTCAGGGCCGTATTTAGGATGTGTAGATTCTTGGGCTGAGCATGTGATGCGCGCCCTTCCCCGCAAATATTTTGAAGCTCAACCTTGCATTTTTCAGTTATATTCTAACCAAAATTCTAAAATAGTCATTTGTAATTTATTATTTAACAGTAGAATATTTTCCTATATCGTTTCTAGAAGGATACAGAATTGTTTAGAGAAAATGAAAACAATTGAAAATCGTTAAGTTATTCAATACAATTTATTAACATCGTTCTGAACAATTTTAGAAGAAAAAGAATGCGAAGTTGAGAGTTGTGTCCATGTTACCAATTTCACAAAATTCAATATTCCAATTTTAAAACTAATTGAATATACAAGAAGAAAAAAAACAAGATACAATAAAAGAAGAATTATAAGAAACAAACAGGTTTTATTTTTGTGATGAGGGCTCATAGGCTGCATATGCCTAAATGCGGTCCCGACAAGAGTGGTATTTCATAATTGTTTGAGAATATTCCAGTAATAAATTCGAATAATTGTCTTTACAAATTTTTAATAAAATAATTATATAACTGCGTATACGTGCTTGCAATAATTGTACTTTCACTACATACTTTTATTAAAATACTAGCTGGTACCCACGACTTCGTTCGTGATTGTAAAGAATTCATATTGACAAGCTATAGACACCTAACCACCATAGTGCACGATGGGAGACTCGATACTATTACCACACACAAATACCAGTCTTCTGCGATATGTAGTTCCGGCAGCAAAGTAAAATTTACGGATACACACAAGTCTTTGGATGAAATACGAAAATATTCATGATCGACCAATTTCAAACACCATATCTCACACACTCCCACAGTTACCGAATTTCGGCCAACGTTTGTGATCGATGGGAGACTCTGTGTTACTACCACACACAAACGCCAGTGATCTGCGATTGATAGTTTTCACTTAAAAGTGATACACCGTGACACATGCGACTTTGGCAGAAATATGAAATTGCCGCAGGTCGACCATTTTCATCCCTCATATCTTCCACACCCCCATAGCTACAGAAATCTAACAACCATAGTGCACGACAACAGACACGATTCTACTACCTCACACAAACACCAATCCTCTATGCTATGTAGTTGTGGCAGAAAAGTGACATATGCGGAGACAGTCGAAATACGAAAATATCCTTGGTCGGCCACTTACAACCACCATATCTACCACAGTACCACAGTTTCTGAAATTCGGTCGCTGTTGTGATCGAAAGGTGACTCTGTGCTACTACTACACACAAACGCCAGTTATCTGTGATCTATAGTTTTCGCTGAAAAGTGATACACCATGACACATTTGTCTTTGGCAGAAGTATGAAATTGCCACAGGTCAACCACTTTCAACCTCCATTTCTCCCACACCCCCATAGCTACCGACATCTAACAACCATGGTGCACTACATGAGATACGATTCTACTACCAAACACAAACACCAATGCTCTATGCTATGTAGTTGTGGCAGAAAAGCGACATATGCGGAGACAGTCGAAATACGAAAATATCCTTGGTCGGCCACTTACAACCACCATATCTACCATAGTACCACAGTTTCTGAAATTCGGCCGCTGTTGTGATCGAAAGGTGACTCTGTGCTACTACTACACACAAACGCCAGTTATCTGTGATCTATAGTTTTCACTGAAAAGTGATACACCATGACACTTTTGTCTTTGGCAGAAGTATGAAATTGCCACAGGTCTACTACTTTCAACCCCCATATCCCGCACACCCCCATAGCTACCGACATCTAACAACCATAGTGCACTACATGAGATACGATTCTACTACCAAACACAAACACCAATGCTCTATGCTATGTAGTTGTGGCAGAAAAGCGACATATGCGGAGACAGTCGAAATACGAAAATATCCTTGGTCGGCCACTTACAATCACCATATCTACCACAGTACCACAGTTTCTGAAATTCGGCCGCTGTTGTGATCGAAAGGTGACTCTGTGCTACTACTACACATAAACGCCAGTTATCTGTGATCTATAGTTTTCGCTGAAATGTGATACGCCATGACACTTTTGTCTTTGGCAGAAGTATGAAATTGCCACAGGTCAACCACTTTAAACCCCCATTTCTCCCACACCCCCATAGCTACCGACATCTAACAACCATAGTGCACTACATGAGATACGATTCTACTACCAAACACAAACACCAATGCTCTATGCTATGTAGTTGTGGCAGAAAAGCGACATATGCGGAGACAGTCGGAATACGAAATTATCCTTGGTCGGCCACTTACAACCACCATATCTACCATAGTACCACAGTTTCTGAAATTCGGCCGCTGTTGTGATCGAAAGGTGACTCTGTGCTACTACTACACACAAACGCCAGTTATCTGTGATCTATTGTGTTCGCTGAAAAGTGATACACCATGACACTTTTGTCTTTGGCAGAAGTATGAAATTGCCACAGGTCGACTACTTTCAACCCCCATTTCTCCCACACCCCCATAGCTACCGACATCTAACAACCATAGTGCACTACATGAGATACGATTCTACTACCAAACACAAACACCAATGCTCTATGCTATGTAGTTGTGGCAGAAAAGCGACATACGCGGAGACAGTCGAAATACGAAAATATCCTTGGTCGGCCACTTACAACCACCATATCTACCATAGTACCACAGTTTCTGAAATTCGGCCGCTGTTGTGATCGAAAGGTGACTCTGTGCTACTACTACACACAAACGCCAGTTATCTGTGATCTATAGTGTTCGCTGAAAAGTGATACACCATGACACTTTTGTCTTTGGCAGAAGTATGAAATTGCCACAGGTCGACCAATTTCAACCCCCATTTCTCCCACACCCCCATAGCATCCGACATCTAACAACCATAGTGCACTACATGAGATACGATTCTACTACCAAACACAAACACCAATGCTCTATGCTATGTAGTTGTGGCAGAAAAGCGACATTTGCGGAGACAGTCGAAATACGAAAATATCCTTGGTCGGCCACTTACAACCACCATATCTACCATAGTACCACAGTTTCTGAAATTCGGCCGCTGTTGTGATCGGATGGTGACTCTGTGCTACTACTACACACAAACGCCAGTTATCTGTGATCTATTGTTTTCGCTGAAAAGTGATACACAATGACACTTTTGTCTTTGGCAGAAGTATGAAATTGCCACAGGTCGACTACTTTCAACCCCCATATCCCGCACATCTAACAACCATAGTGCACGACAGGAAAGACGATTCTACTACCACACACAAACACCAAAGGTCTATGTTATGTAGTTGTGGCAGGAAAGAGAAGTATACGGAGATACGAATTTTTGGTCGAAATATGAAAACGCTCTGCACTGACCAACTTTAATCATTATATCTCCCACATCCCCATAGCTATCGGCATTCGGCCAACGTTGTGCATGACAGGAAACTCCATGCTACTTCCACCCACAAACATCAGTGATCTCTGCTAGGTAGTGGTGGCTGAAAAGTGAAATATAGGAAAACACACGTCTATTTTTATATATATATATGAGATTTAGTGATTGCGTACCACCACAGTGTATGAAAGAGTTTGAAAAAATTACAAATAAAGTTCAAATAAAAAGATAAAAAATGAATACTTGTGTATTAGGAGCGCAACATGCGTTTACCATTCGGCCGAATACGTCCGAGTAATCCTGTTCAATGGGATCCGTCAGTCACTCGGCCGTATTCGGCCGAGCAATTCGTGTCTGGAGCATGACAATGCCTTTACCTGTCTCGGGATTAGTCGGTCATATTCGGCCGAACAGTCCGTCGGACGAATTCGGTGCCAGTGGACGACCGGTCCTAAGCGACATGCCGTGAAACATGTCGCAGCTGAGTGCTGCTTGTTGTGGGAATGGATACCTCGTCATAAAAGGGATGCTGTGAAACTGTTGCGCCAATTGGACATGTTCAGATGCCTTTTGGTTAAACCCACTCTGATTAAGAAGTAGGGGACGTCTGTTCATTGTGGCATACTATGTGTTGCCATCTTGTCTCACTGAATCGTATCTATATTCATTATCAAGATCCCCTTACCCCATGTAAATCAAAGTTACCCAGTGATAACCAACCTCACTACTTGCAAATATTTGCAAGTATAAAAACATTTTTATATCTTGGATTACAATACGCTATCCCTTGTCTGCAGCGACAGACTTGAACAAAATATTGCCATCAACTACATACAAAGAACGCGGTTTTATTAAGAAATAGGGTTTACTACTTGTATGGTATTTGAGGCAAGGTAATTAATTTGATTCGCCTTCTTATATCAAAATAGAAATACACTACTTAACCCTTTTTACATTATTACTCTGTTCTCTACATTCGGGTTTTCACCTCGTTTTCCGCGACTACTTCTTTGTCGTCTACGTTTTCTTCCTGTGCATGTGGCAACATGTCTGTATTCTAAACTCTCTGGTTCGCAGCCCCTGTTAGGTAGGCAGAGAGGCCGCGGGCATGCAGACGGAGTCACGTGTTAATTAGGGGCCCGCGGCCCGCCAATAATTCAGCTCTCTGTTATCCTAATTACGTCCGCTGTCACCAGTTGCTCGTTCCAGCGTCAGTACCACAGACGTGTTTTGGTCACGCTCGTGGACCGCGCTCTCGTAATCACTGCGCAGTTCGTCAGTTGGAACCGCGTTCTTCCCACACAACGAAGTAAACAACACGGTTTACATCAATAACGGCACATCGTTCCGTACCAAGTAGCAGCGAAGTCTAAATTCAAAAGATTTCTGCTGCAAACACATTTTAATCTATTCTGTTTTGGTACTAAAGAACATCGAGACTGTAATAAATTATGAATAAATAAACAACGATGGGCCATCTCCAGCGCTTATTAATCTGTTAAATGCATATACATGGCATTATCTACAGACGGATAAAGCTGGGCTGGAGAGCATATGGAAGAAATTCCATAGTTTTTAAATCGAACATGCCAATACATCTTAAAAACAGGTATTTGAACAATGTGTATTACCGGTCCTCACATATGCCTGCCAGACTTGGACCCTAAATAGTCACGCGATGCAAAAACTGAGAACTGCCCAGCGAAGTATGGAAAGAGACAGGAAAAGGGCCGTGCACATCCGTTCAATAACTAAAGTAACAGACATCTTAAAAAGAGTCATGACCCAAAAATGGCAATGGGCCGGTCATGTTGCTCGCAAAAGAGATGAAAGATGGACTACGGTAGTGCTGGACTGGATACCGAGAAACCTGAAAGAGCTGGGATAAGGATATACGTCGAGTTACAGGCGTGAACTGGAAGAGGGCGGCTCAGGATCGATCGGCCTGGAAAGAACTACAGCAACACTATGTAGAATTAAATTCTAATATATAGCTCATTAGGCTTAAAGAGGCTACATCCTGAAAAAAGGATCGATATAGCTGTAATAATAATAATAATAATCCTATTTTGCTGCAACATTTACACAGCAAAATTATGCTATTAAATTTGTTTTATGTCACTAACTCGTGTCTCTAAAACTATCTTAAAAGTTTCAGATCATCGTTTTTTTTTTTTATTCAATTTTTATTATCTGATTTCGCTTATTATTGAAGCATCACTTTTATGGAGATCATTCGTCCATCCGCGGAAACTATGTGAATTCCAAGCTTCAATTCACTAAAGCAGACACAACGAAAAATTAAATATTCGAAATGTGCCGCTTTTAAAAAATATGTTGAAAATTATGCGGTCAAATAAAATACAAAACGAACATTTTCTCGAAATGATACCTGTGGAAAAGAGTTTGTGAAAGAGTCTCACTGAAAGAAGAGAGAGAGAAGGAGAACTAGCGACCTAGGGGGGTGGGTGAGCGGTAACGCCCTTGCCTCACATTCGGGAGGACGCGGGTTCGCATTCCCGTCCTGCCATCCAAATTTGGGTTTTCCATTGTTTCCCAAAATCACTCCAGATGAATTCCGGGATTCTTCCTTCAAATCCCATGGCTGAATTCCTTCCCGTACCTTGTCCCCGTTTTACCCGCCTGTAATGACCTCGATACTGACGAGACGTAAAGCCCTAGAAAAAGAAGTAGCGACTGATCAAATGTCTTAGGAAACCAGCCAGCTAGGAAACAAAAGTCGAGGTATACAATATTACGCAACAGATTTACAGTTACGAAGAACACTAGTGAACGTAAAAAATGAATCTCCACGTATTTCATGCAATATACCAGTGTATATGTATCACCGTGATTATTGATAGGAACCCTGATGTTTGGTGAATGCTGAAATCTCCAACTCATAAACTTGTGAAAAAAAATTTCTGGCTTTTAGCATTTCTGAATTTTTATACTGCGATGACAGTAATGCAGTGACGGATCTACGAATTCTCCGAACAGGGGCAAAAACTGTGAGATTTCCACTTTTTTGAACACTACCGTCAAATGGGGATACTTTGACCAATATTTTCAATTTATATGCAATATCAGAACATACATAAACATTTTCATCAAACTAAATATGGCATTTTGGGGGCTAGGCATATACCTACTGAATGATATACCAAACTTTATTTAAAAGCATATATATCAAGAGAAATAATTTTTATTGTCACCAGTCAAAGTTAACCTATGGTTGGAGTAACTTTGACTGCTTCCACAGAATTAATGAAAACTACTTACCTGGTCAAAATATCCCCAGCAGGAGTGTAAATTGACCAACAATATCATATGTAAACATGAATTAAAATTTCCAAAAAATATTTAATGAACCACAATGAGGCTACAGCATAATTATTGTAAGCCGTATACCATTTATAGTAATATACACAGGTATTTAACTAATTATGAACTAAATGAAAACTGAGCTAGCAGTATTCTCCATATATTCAATTTACAGTTTACTGAAAGCCTTCAAGTTCTTTTTCTGAGAAACGTAAACCACGCTTCAAAACATCTGGTTTACTAAGAATGAAAGATATTTGCTCAAGTGATATGAAGCTTTCATCTGGCCATACAAACTTTCCTTAGAACCTAACCAGAAATTCTGTGCCATTTGTCTCTTGGATTTCACCCACAAAGTATTTGTGGGTCTTGTGTGTTGTTGGCACACGAACAATCACAAAATCATTGGTTTTAAACACTTTGTGGAATTGTACTTTAACTTCCCAGAACTCCAGCAGTGTCATCAGCCATTCTGTCTACATTATCATCATCTGTGAAAAACAAATAAAATAAAATAACCTAGGTGGGCTTCAGAAATATCCGTGAAAGAGCTGCTCGAACTTTTTAGTAATTTTCGGTCAAAGTAAGACATGGAGTCAAAGTATCCCCACTTCACGGTATTGTGCGAAAAGTCGCCGCGACATAATTTGCCACACTTCGAACACAATTTTGGCGCTCCCAGTTTGTCCCCTCTCCCCTCCAACCCCGGATCCGACACAACAGTGATGTTAAAAATCACAAGCGCAGTCGATTGCAGCTGGTCCGAGATGCTGTTGATGAATTTAACTCAATGTTATTTACATGATGACTTCACTTTATATAAATGAGCAATATTGTCTAGACTCCATTGAATTTTCCTCTCGTAGTTAACGATTGGCGTCTCAATGTGCGCTCGTATTGTAAATAGATAACTTTTTTGCTGCCATTCGGAGAAATTCGTATTTAATTTGCCGTTTTATTCAATGTATAAACTGCATAGACCAATTGTGGTACTTGGTATGTAGTTCTTTACACTACACCTGAGAGCTTGTTCTGTGAATGTATACTTAATATCGCTGTTCGTTAGTAACACTGCATAAGGCGGTGACTCGCGCATACACTCCGTTGTCTTGAATAAAAACAGTGCTCGTGCAATATCACACTGCTTTTACACCAGTACATGGAATACGGCTGAGTCGAATTGAGGTCTGCGCCTGTTTTTGACAGTTTGTTACATTCGCTTCCTTGCCATCATACTTAGGCATGTTAAAGACTGTTCTCCAGAGGACCTAGATTACACGCTGTGTATAAGAATCTTTCATTTGTATCGTAACAATTTTTAGGCAGCTGTACAGTACGCTTCTCAAGGTTCTTATTTCTTTTTTCCTTACCCAGCTTCTATTATTGTCCATTTGCAACACGTTGTAACATTCCAATTTTCATGATGGATAAAATAACACTATATTGGTAAAATATTTATTGTAAATATTACGATATAATTAATAACGAATGTTGATATGAACATATAGTTTAGATGAGATGCTACTTTATAGTTTAGATGAGATACTACTCTTTAGAACACCGAGAGAAATACAGATCTACCGAATCCAAGGAATAAAGGGACGAGTATAATCTAGAAAGAAAAATTGAATGCTAAAGAAGTTTTCATGTCGCGAGAGACAGAAATAAATATGAAGGTATCTTCAGTAAAGATAACATGGATGATGAGTTGTTAATTAATACTGTCAGAACGGCTGTTTTATGTTTATACTGTAAAGCGTGTTATATGAAAGTTTATAAGTTGTGTCTTTAGCTTTGTAAAGCAGATTAATAAATATGCTGATTTCTGTCAAATACAGACTAACTCAATACTCAGCGATAAATGATGCATACTACCAAGTGTTGTAAGATTTCAATTTAATTAGTATGGATTAATTAGCTGCCGACAGATACCAGACATCAAAACTATTCCCGATAAACTCTTCAGCCATACATGACGTTTCGTCAGCTTCCTACGCTGTCTTCATCATGTGAACTGAATTTTGGTTTAAGTAAACCGAGTTAATAACTTATAATCACCAAAAAATAAGAGCTATTAATTTTAGAAATGTTAATCGCTGTTCGGAATCAAATATCACTTAATTTATTTATCAAAGTTCCTCGAAATTATCACTTAAACAATCTTGATGCATTTTAACATGCTCCTAGTACATTTATCATCATATTTCAGTACAATGAAGCAAAAAAAAACGCACCACGATATTTACAGTTCGGGTGTTGAACATACAACCTACTGTTCCCGCTCAGCTGTTGCTGGGCAGGCCAGATTCATAGAGTACAATATGGAACTTATGCTACTCAAAGACTACACAAACTACGGCTTGTGAAACTCTTTTAAAATACAGATCAATTTACAGATTTCGATACAATTTTCCATTAACCCTAGTTAATCAAATAAAAATAATGTAATGTTAATAATAATATCAATAATGATAGTAATAATAATAGAAATGATTGGATGGATGTGAGATTGTGACAGTATTTTATTCCAAGTAGCACAAAAACGAATCTCGACTAAAATTGGTGGCATAATTTAGATATGAAAGAAAAGTTCATACTCTTCGGACTAATGGAATGTTACTTCTAAATTAAATACAGGGTGTATCAAAAATAATCGTACAATTTGGCAAGTCTATATTTCTGAAACTAATAAACATAAACAATGAATTTTCTTCTTTGGTGAACGGGAAATTTAAAAAGTTTTTTTTTCATACCTTTTTGTAGGTGTTCAATATGCCCCCCTTGAGATGCACGGCATATGTCAACGCGGTATTCAAATTCGTCCCACACTACAGCGAGCATGTCTTGAGTGACAGCTTCCACAGCTGCTGTTATGCGATGTGTCAGTTCATTCATTGTTGTTGGCAACTGAGGCATATAAACTGATTCTTTCATAACCCCCCCCCCCCCACACACACACACACAATAAATAATCACATATAGTCAGGTCCGGTGACCTTGGAGGCCAGTAATGAAAGCCTGAATCATTTGGTCCAGTGTGACTGATTCATCGTTCAGTAATCCTTTGATTTAAAAATTCCCGCACTTCCAGATGCCAGTGTGGCGGTGCCCCAACCTGTTGATAAATGAAGTAGTTGGAAACAGTCTTCAACTGTGGGAAATGAAAGTTCTCAAGCATATCGAGATATGTGCTTCCAGTAACAGTGCTCTCAGCAAAGAAAAATGGACCGTACAACTTTTCCCGTGAAACTGCTCAAAACACATAAAATTTTGAAGTTTCTCTCATGTTGTTCAACTTCATGTGGTTGTTCCGTATCCCATATTCTCACATTATGACGGTTCACCTTACCATTTAAATGGAAAGTTGCCTCGTCACTAAACACTAACACTCTAGCCAAGAACGAAATTACAGAACTGCACACGTTGTTGTTTGTCACCTTCACGAAGAGCTTGCAGTAGCTAAATTTTGTATAGTTTCATGTGTAAAAGTTAACGCAACACACGCTAGAAGAACATCGGGGGCATGTTGAGCTGTCGAGCTGCACGGCGAATGGATTTCTGCGGACTCCTTGTGAATATGTGGCGTATGCGTTCAATGTCTGCGTCAGACACTCGGGGGCGGCCCGGCTATTTGTCTTTACACAAACAACCTGCTTCTGTGAATTGTTCATCCCATCGTCTAATGCTCCGTGCTGTAGGAGGATCCACACCATACCTAGTACGAAAGTCACGCTGAACAGTTGTTACTGACCCGCACTGCGCAAAACGTAGAACACAAAACGCTTTCTCTTGTCCCGACGCCATTTTTAGTACAACTGAAGTGGACGCACACTGCTGCTTCCTAGCGAGAACCATGTTAACCTCGAGAGTTTACTCTTTCCAACAGTACGTTGTTCACGCACATATATCAATTAACATAATAGTTATGTTCTTTTAAAGAATCGGATGATTCTTTTTGATACACCCTGTACTTTAGTTATATTTTATTTGATATCTAGGCATCTCATGAAGTATAATTTGATGCTGAAAACATTATTCTCACTAGCCCTGGGTGCCCCTGACCTTGCATGCGGAGTGAAGCTAGTTGTGCAGTACGGGCATAGCTGGACGATGGAGAGTATGGTGCTGCTGTTGACGGCTGTTGATTGGCTGGCATTCTCGCCGCAGCCTCGTCCCAGATAATTTCTCTTCAAGAGGAGGGCTCCCATTAGCGCCTTTGTTCCTTTGATTGGTGCTCGCCTTTCTGCACTATTGCCGCTGACCTTACGAAAACACAATTTAGTTCCTACAGGCTTTCCTCTCGACTGAGCATATGGTTTTTTGTTTGTTTTTTTGTTTATGGCACTCCATTATGTCCCAAAGACACGTTTCTTCTCGACACAACGCCAATACTAACAGTTAGAAGAAGCGTACTTTCAACATCACGACCAGTTTCAGGCGATTCGAGGGAAACTAATGAGGCACTCACGAAACAGTGAACTTTGACTGTCTAAATTTCCTCCAAATTTTTAGCTTTTTTCTTCCAATAATCTAGATGAAGTTTTCATAAACTACTGGAATTTCTATTTGGTTCTATCTTTTAACTTTGCAATAGTTTCTTTTCTAACTAAAAATTTTCTACTTTAAAATGTGATGCACTGCAATTTTAAGTTCATTACGCTTTATATCATTATAACCAGTAGTTTGACATAATATGGTCCAACCGGAGGGTCATTAACAGGTCAAAACTCAGAGAGGATTTTGTATATGAATCTGTCATCTGGTCTGCTAAAGCAAGCCGGCTGGAAACAGTAAACACTCAACCATAGTTCACCTGTTGCTCTTCACCGTTCGGCAAGTGTGTACCGATGTGCTCTAACTTTCTGGGCACTTTACTATTAATATATTAGTATATGCAAATAGTTCCTCTCCGTTCTACTGAAGGTCGGTAATAAATACTTAGAAATATTATAATACTCAGATATTGACTCAGTCGGCGGATTTAATCTGTCCGTTTAATGAACCCAATCTGTTCCACATTAATCACCTCCATCAGAAGATGGCGACGGAGTTTCAGATCGCCCAAATATCGTGTGAAAACACCTTGATTACTCGGCTAGTCTCCCAAAAAGACTATATCAAGAATCAACTCGATCGATAGTACCGCATTCCTTGGATGGATGCTGTGATCACTGATAGAAATTTATTGACAACTGCGGTGGTAATAACAGCACCCGAAAACAAGAAAATCGACACGAACAAAAAAAAAGTGTAAGTGAAAAGTATGTTAATGTTTAGAAATAATGCGACTGCCTGGCAAGAGATGATTAAGAAGTTGGTGGAAGATCTTCAGATCATAGTATCTGTGCATGTTTCTGTTCAGCAAAAAGGGAAATTAGGTACAAAGTAAATTTACAGCCATCTTCAGCCGACAGAAAGCATTATGAATTACTGTGCAGCAGAGATTATATCTCAAGAGGAGTCACGAGTGGCAATTATATTAATTAACAAATTCGGAACACATGTTAATAAAATGGCTAGTATAAAAACAACTGTGAAAAATATCACCTCATTGAAAGTTACTGAGGAAGAAGTAACGATTCCTTGTTCTACAGTTACGGTGGAAGAAGTGGACTTCCAAATTATCGAAGATAAATCGTTGATAATAAGTTAGGTACAGCGCTGCGAATAGAAAATTAGGTACTGTACGTTGCGACAGGTTAACGTATGAGGAATGAAACACAACATTGCACCATGTATTTTCCATCTACCGGGGGATGAACTACCATTTGACAGTAGATTGTTATATGAGATCTAGGAGCGAGTAGTAAACCAACATTCCTTCCCCACGTATAGAACAAACGGTATTAGCTAAATTACAGGAATAAGGAATGATCGGAAGAGTACCAGCCTTTGCACGGTTACCCTCGGACCTCACATTCCGGAGGACATTGTTTCAAATAGCAGTCCAGCTAGATTTCGTTTTTCAATACTTTCCTGAAATCAATCGAGTCAAATGCTGAGATGGTTCCTACAAAATAAAATGGCCGAATTCCTTTCCGTTCCTTGAGCCCAATCTTCTCTCGCTTCTATTGGCCCAAGGTGGCGTAGATACTGAAGGAAAAGAATCGTTGCCTTACCTGAAAGAAGCTGATTCAACTGGGAAACACAGGTGGAGTGTTTTTCAGAGACTACAGGAACTCAATTAAACCCCGGTGGACCATGACCACCTTACCCCTCGAATTGACCACTGGTATCTCCGACAAACTTCGTAATGCTAAGTATTTCTATCAGATAATTTACAGAAACATCTCTGTTTTAAGACATACTAATTCCTTAGGTAAAAAGCAACTAGTAATAAATGATTTATACAATCGTATAAATTGTTCACCAGATAAATTGATTAAAATATTTACTAAAGAAATTTCATCTATGAAACATATTTGGATCCAAAACGAAATTACATAAAAGAAACTGATTCCAACGATTCCTGGTGCAGCGCTTCTAAATCTGAAATTAATATTTTCACACCTTGATTGATGATACATCGTTCACATTGTTTGATAGCACTCGCAACCTTCATGGGACATTACTTGTTCGTTAATAATAGCAATCGTGAAGGTATAACCATTTAATTGTAATAAAGTGTACTTGGCGACAGGAGTACAGCTTCGTGCAGGTATATTTTTCCCCGCTAAGACACTGGCACGTATGATTGTAAATCTCCATCCAATACTGAGTGCAAAATATCTCACAACTGAAACAAAATTAAGAATCTACAAGTCAATTATACGACCCTTCATCTTATATTGATGCCAAGTCTGGGGAATGACTGCAAAATCAATCATCCAAGGACTCCAAAGATTACAAAACTGAAGCCTAAGAATGATATGAAGAACCCAAATAAATAAACATATAAGGCAACTCCATGAAATAACTGGAATGCCAATCATCAAGGAGGAAATTCATCACCAAACAAGCAAACCATACAACAAAGTAGATCAAATCAGAAAAACCAACAGTGAAACATTCAAAAATCTTGGAACCAAGAAGGAAAAACTCTGGATTACAATTGATTAAACAAATAAGAGTACAATTACAATTAAGGCCCACCGTTCAGATGAGGCCATAGCCGATTTCTCTTCCAAGAGATAAAATAAACGGTGTCCGAACACAACCCATACCTGATCTCAACCAGTAGATTTGCAAAACGTAGTGGAGCTGTAAGTGGACGGGCGGAATGAGTGAGGTACTTGTCCGCACTAGTGGAGTTAGTGGGCTCAAGCTTTCCGAAGGGATTAGTTTGTCTGGTTCATGAATGCGGAGGACCTGTAAAGATACAGAACTGTGAGAAGTCACGTATGGGCGGCGAGAAATTGTTATAAATAAGGAGAGAGGGAATTCTGCGAAAGCACATCTAAATTTCTTATAATAGTGGTTTGATGGAACAAGTCATCAGCCAAATAGATGGAGATTTGAAAAGCTTGCGAGTGTGTGTGAGCTTTAAGAGAATAGCACGCTTGTACAAAATACATATTAATAACAATATTATCAATCTGTTTTCAATTACCGAACTACCATAAATTGAAAATTGTTACACACATCTCATTAATGTTCAATCTCCTAGTTTGAGAAGGAAACCCACTTTCGGTCAGCGATAGTGAGGTTGTTACACGAAGAAAACAGAATAGTATGAGGACAGTAAGGGCGCTTTCACACACACCGGCCCCGGCGCCGGATGCAGTGTAATCAAATGAGAGCTTTCACATACAGTCCGTCCGGCGTCTGGCGCCTGCGTATGCAGCCGGCGGTGAACTCGACAACCGGACCGGCACGATAGGCGGCCCTTCGATTTCATTGTTTCTTACGCACACTGGTGCCGCTGACTGAGAGGTGTTTATACGATCTAATCTCAGTCACAACAATTTCTCTCGTAGTTTTGTAACACGATACTATGACATTAATTGAATAGGTGGAGATTAAAGCGTTTTTGTGGGATAAAAACAGCGGACTATTTTAAAGATGGAGTAGAAAACTGAAGGGCATGGAAAGAGATATTTACATTTTTCAAATAAGATTTCGAAGTGAAAAGAACAACTGAAAGCTGATAAGTTATACTTTCAGTATTAGTAATAACAATGCACAATAGTTTACAGAATTTATTTTATTAACTTGCCACGGCAATGCCTCTTCGGTACTGACAAAGTATATTTCAGTTGATACCACAAGAAATAGCACAACCACATTTACAATTTTAAATAGAGTAAAGCTTAGTAAAATCTGGTTGTGCTATTATTTTTATATCAACTCAAAAATACTTTATCAGAACCGTGGCGCGTTGTCGTGCCCAATCAACAACATAAATTGTGTAATTTATTCTGTACTGTTATTACTATTAATAAATTGTAACTTATCAACTTTCAGCTGTTATTTTTTTCTTTCCACTTTGAAATCTTCTTTCAGAAATATATACGTCTCTATCCACGTCAACAGCTTACTTACTTGTGCTTATTCCCAATCTGTAGGTGTCATGTAAATCAATGAATCTTGATACTAAAAAATCAAAAGAAAAATATAATAAATTGAATGTTTTTGGTGTCCTATTTATAGATTCCAGTTGCAGTCATCATACCTGTTGCATAATATTTTTAAAAAAATCTGTTGATTTAGTAATTGAGAAAAATTATTCAATGTAATAAAAATATAGCAGACTATTAGCGTACTTAATTTGTTTCACTATTTCTTTAATCCTATTTTTATATTGAAGTCAGTAAGAAAAGTATCCAGCGCTGTGTGTTAGTTAAATATTTTGTATATTTCCTTCCGAGGTATAATAATCTGTTAAAGTAACATTTGTTGAATGACGTACTCATCTTTCTTCCGCCAAACTAAAAATCTACTGCGCTAGGTGCGAAAAGGTTGGTTCCGGCTCCGGTTTTGCCGGTGTGTGTGAAAACACCCTAATTGTGCATTTCTGAGAGAGAATACAGCGTTTTGTACGGAGAAAGGTGGCGAAATGCTCAAAGTGTAATCATTTCAGCAGAGCTTATGAAGTGTGTGAGTGCACAGATGTGGTCCAATTTGTAATGGTAGTCAGGGTGTCATTATCCGATACAATCGTCTACTCGTAGCTGTATATCCGTATATCTCGTGATATTGGCTGTGCCACGGTATTGACTTCGCAGTGTTGTGTGATCACCAGAAAGAACGGTAAATTATCGACGATGTACTTCACTGCATTCTGTTATTTTCTGATTCACCCGATAGCGACCCTCCGGAGGAATCTACAGAGATAATATGATCTATTGCTCAATTTGAGCGTGTTGGTGGCTCAGTGGTTAAGGCGTCTGACTGGAGACCGAAAGGTTCATGTATCGAATCCCTGTCTCGGCAGTGATTTTCATAGGTCCTGAAACCGACCTTCACCTGTGGCACAGCTTGTTATGTCATTGAAGCACGCAAGAACGCTTCTGTATTTCGGATTGCACTTGTAACTGTAGGTTCGCTGTACCAGGTAGAATTTGCGGGTAAGACTAGCCGGCTACGATAGTGGCGTATTGAGCAGCCCATAAGAAGCCCTATCACTAGGTCATTACGATTGATTATTACTCTATTTACAAATTAATTTTCAGTAACAAATAAGTGACTAACGCTTACACAATTATGAACCATTACTATTTTTAGTGCGTTTGCTGACAGGTCTCATGGCTGAAGCATTTAATTTGCTTTCTAGTTTCAACTTTTAAGTGTTTAACTGTTTGTAATTCACAGCCTGATTAAGTTTTATGTTGGGAAATAATTAAACTAAAAATTTCAACATTGATTATTTAAAGTGTTAATAAAATTTGCAACTGAAATTAAAATTCTGTAATGATGGAAGTTATTTTACCCACTTTATAAAATATTCTGTTTTATTGCATTGCATAAATTAAAGGAAATAATAATAACTAGATAGTACATATGCATAAAGAGGAGGATGAAGGTTGAAACTTCACAGAACTTGGAGAAACACATGGTATTAATTCGGCCGAATAAACATTTTTCTTTACCATTCGAGTCAGATCATAAAATATCTCAGTATCGACATTAAACGCAGTCTCACATAACAAATTTATCAAGCAGGGTCTGTGCTATGAATGTTACCGGTTTATGTACAATTATAAGAAAAAGCTGCTCCTTATTTGTTTATAGTCTTTATGTTTCATTTTTTTTAAATTAATTAATATCAACTAAATTTTATTGCTGATGTTTTGAAATAGATACTTTCCCTGTCACTGAACATAGAAACAATCAAACGATTTTATAATAATGATTGTACTTCACAGGTACTGTTTCCAATTTTTCAGTCAATCGTATTGTAGGTTGCGAAAATTTAATCTGTTAGTTTCATGTTGAATCAGTGGATAAGCTGATTATCTGTCGGTCTTATTGTTACCTCGACAAAAATATCAATGTGAATCAGCAGACATTTACACCCTGGCATTCAGTAAGCACAAACACTATCAGTATCTGCTACGTCCATAGCAGTGGAATCTCTGTTGCTCCAATTAGTCGCCTCTTCCATGACGCATATGTATTTGCAATAACGCCGTACGTGTTGAAGTATAATGCATTTCAAGTTCAAAGTAACAAAGAAATGGAAAAATATTGGTTCAGTCATCACACTCACAAATAGCAAACAATCATGGCAATATAGCAGGTTTGCTTTCACCAGGTAATTGCCAATCTAAACTCGGACATGCTTTAAATTTTTGATCTGTAATCCGTTTCATCGTGTGCATAGAGAAAACGATGTTTTAAAGCGAAGTAACAATAATTAACAAAAGTTGTATTGCAGCATTTACTATGTCAGACATTTTTTCGTCTATGTAATAAGAAAATAATAGCGAACGTAGAGAATTCGCCCAAGCAACTGATTGTCAGCGCCGATCGTTATCAGAAGTTGGACCAGAGCTGGCACATGCATTTTGCAGCGCTGCGCTATGCCAGCGACTTTGCTCACCCATTTTACAGTCTTATTTAGTATCGATTTCCCATCTCCCTCGGTCCAGGTTTTCGAGCTACGCTACTGATAACGCTCAGTGCCGTAGTTATCACATTAGCTTCAAAAACGAGGCGCAGTTCCTCGTCTCCTCCAGGGAGGCAGATAACACAGCTAATGAGACCACTGACTAGCTTCGAAAATAAAACACATCCGATGCTCGAATCCTGATCGGAACTTGCTGGCTTGATGCATCAAGACACAATTAGTCAATGTTGGAAAAATAACTGTCGCTTGTTCTACAAGTCTAACAGTTAAGTAAAAAGTGGATTATTAGTGCCTTGCTTTGATTTTGTTGACCTTTTACAACCTTTGTCTATGGCGGAACTGCGCCAAGGTGTGTTTCACACGCTCTACTGAACACTCCACCTGGGTCGTTCAGAGTTCTCAAAGCTTTGGTCGTCATAGCCAATAGGAGAGCGCAACTTGTAGAACACTTCGTGTGGTTAGGTACGTTTGAATAAATGATTAAATTACTAATGAAATGAGAGTACTCATTACATATGAATAAACCGAGTGGTAATTGCACTGCAATAAGTTTTATCAGTGTGTGGGCTGACCATCTAGACAGGTAGTGGCGACCAAAAGACTCCTACCCTCGAACAATAAACGATAACCCACAACAAGCTGTTTCGAAGGAAGTGTGTAGAGAGCGATAAAACCCCGTTATGTGAGGTGAACCTCCGCAGGTGTTACGCCCGAGTGAACACGCCAGTTTTCAAAGTTTACGGTCGGACAAGCGACAGCAGTTTTACCGGTGGTAATTAAGGCGACCTAGCAAAGGGCAAATGTCAGACTATAGATATAAGCCGAACATGTTGGACAATCTCTGTACAGGAAACCTGCAAAGACTGGTGGCATTGATGAGTGGGAGAGAGTATTGCCAATAAAATTCTTATGTATAAAACCTGTTATTGTTTTTCTGGAAGTTATATTCCTATGTGAGCAGGGAAACGTTACCATTGGAGATTAAGAAAGGATGATAGAGGGAGAGAAGGGAGAAGCCAGCTCCCAACATCATAAAGGAGGCCTTTTGAAAGTCACAACGGCTGGTCGGAAATCGTGAGCCAATGGTGTATTACCTATCAGACTTGAAGTGTTCAACGTTTTGTAGCCCACATCAGCTTGTGCGGGCTTACGAACATCAGATGAGTCCTTGCGCTGTTGACGACATTTACTGCAGTTATATACGGTAAAGTGATCATCTTTTACCGCACAGTGTTGTGCACAAGTCACTACTCACCCTGTAACACTTTGAGTCTAGGGTCCCATCTTCTACCGGCCGTATAAAACTGAGCTAAAGATATTGCCGAGAGAAAATAAAACTTTAACTATCAAGAATGAATTTTAAAGCTCACGCTTTTGAATTAATGTACGGCGAAACCAATAACCCTGCGTGTCCATTTAGTTTGTAAAATCATTCTTGTATTAATTGCTGTCCTTTTATTATTATGCGAAGGTGATCAATTTTGCAAAGTAATATTAAGTTTTATTCAGTTTTAAGATTTATGGCCTCTGCTGTAGGGCAAGGAGTTAATTTTTTTTAAATCTTTGATTGTTTATAGATACTTAACGTTAAATACTCCTTTGTCTGCAGGCCATATGTTCCTTTATGAAATGAATTGGTCGGATTGGGGACAAATGTACAAATCGTATGCATTGTAACTTTTCTTTGTTACAAGAGGTTATTAATAGGAATTTACTCTTGGCTACAAGTTAATTACTTAATAATTTTTAAATGATCATGGGATAAAATTGCATTGAAAAACTAAACAGTGTTAATTCATAATTTTATAATCAGGAAACCAAATTACAATTTTTATGTAAGTTAATTCCGGCATGGTACACATTAAACACAATTCTGACTTTAAAAAAAAAAAATGAAATTTGGACACTGTCCTGATGGGGAAAAAATCATAAACTAGCTCAAAGTTTTTTTTCTCTCTCTCTCTCTCTCTGTCTCGGGCCAGAGTCATGAGAAAATTCTTCTCGGGTCGTTTCGGGTGTTCAACACTTGCGCGAAAATGTTAATGCAGTTGCACAAGTATGAACACATTACCATGTTGGCGTCGGCGTGCTGCGTAGTGTAGTGTACATGTATATCCTTTCCAACCAACTAAAACACAGGATCAAAATAGCAGTTTCCCCCATTTAGATAAGCTCACCGCTAAACACATAACAGATTCAGTAATACTTTTCACTCAGACACAAGGAACTTAACACTTGGAGCTGCTAGTGCCCACAAACCGTCCTCCTCTTCTCTCCCTTCGACGATGACTCCCGTTGTCTCCCTTGCACCCACGCGGTCCCTCGGCGCGCAAAATCAGCTGGGCCAATGGCGGTGCTTCATCCACTGGCCAATTTCCGGAGTTTGGTGGTGGACCATGAAACAAGAGTGTGCCTTAAACTCCTGCACATAGATGGCAGGAGTTGCCTCTTTCATACCGTTATCACTAGGGTTCGGATCTTTATGACCAAAAGAGTAGAGAAATATGCAGGCAAATATGACCTTGAAAATGGGTAAATATGACCTAAAAATGACAAAATATGACCAAACATTTAAATTTATTATGCATCAAAACATACTCAATTATACATCATTTATGTTAGCTAGTAGTGTCGCTTTAATGCAGACAGCATAATTTGCTTCCGTGCACTCGCTGCACTATTGAGAAATTAAATTTTTAATCGTTTTGTTGAAGTCACTTTAATTTAAGATAATTTACAGCAGGGACGGATCCAGGGGGGGGGCTAGGGGGCTCAAGCCCCCCCCCCAAACGTATCCAGGTCCACCCTTGACATTGTAGTTTTGAGACCTTTTTTTTTTTAGCTCTACGGATTTGAGGCCCGAGGAGGCTATAAATACTACCTTTTTCCCGACTCAAGCCCCCCCCCCCCAAAAAAACCAAAATCCACTGAACGCAAGACCTCTGAACCAAAATTCACTCAAGCCAAGCCCCCCCAAACCAAAAGTCCGCTCAAGCCCCCCCCCCCCCAAAAAAAAACAAAATCCTGGATCCACCCCTGATTTACAGAATAGAACTCTCTCATCTGTAGTAAAACTCTCCTCTCTAAATTTCCTTACGTAACTTCGCACTTTCAGAAAATTTTATTTTTGGCATGGCGGTAAGTCTACTAATTGATCCACTGCAGATTTAACAATGACTGAGGATATTTCATTAGTATATTGATTGACGCGGATCGACACAGGCTTCCTTATATTGCATTGACGAGATTAAAAGGCGGGCGGAACATTACATTTAGAGAGTGAATGTACAACTTTAATTCTTGACTGGTGAATTCTGACCATTCTGAAAATTATTTTTTTTTTCGCCACCTATATAGCAGAAGTACAGTTCTGTGAATAATTATCTTAACTTCTTCTCATCTATGCCTAGTGAATTCCCGGTGCTACTAAAAAATTACCAGATTTTTCCTCGAAATATGACCGTATGACCATAAATACTACCGAAATATGACCAAAACTAGGAAAATGGTCTGAATATGCATTTATATGCTATATAAAATGTATTTAAATACAATCAGAAACGTTGAATCGGTGTTTAATTCAACATTTCGGCTCAAACAGAAGGCAGGAAAAAATATGACTTGTCCTAAAGATCCGAACCCTAGTTATCACACACTGGCTGCAGCTTGACAAATATGTAATGGATTTCGTACTACATATATCAAAAAATCAGAATACAGAAACAAAAAAATGTAACGATTCCTTTTTTACTTAAGTTATAAATCGAATTTACTATTAAACATGCCACTTACTGAATATGATTTATGAAGGATGGGATAAATTTCCATTTTTACATCTAGACATTTAATTAACATTTATTAGCATTTTAAACAAAACTTAAAGAAAAATGTACGTGATCAATCATTACATTATAATCGACTTGGAGACATGCATAAAGTCAAAAGACTAAAACAGAATAAAGATATATGAAACGTACAAAGGAATTACTAGAATGAGATATCGTCTTCAAAACGTGTGGTCCATACACAGTGATATTGTCCATCTACTCCGCAAGCTGAGATACGATTTAAAGTTTACAATGACCATGAGTTTATTTTTTTTCTTTCTGTAGGGCGTTTCAGGTCGACATCGCGAGAAACAATGCAGTCAAACTATTTATATTAAAATTTACTATAATGTCTGGTGCTTCGACCCTGTGCGATTGCGTGGCTAATGAAACTGCTGCAGGTATTACCACAACATGGAGAAAACACAGCCATTGCCTAAATTCACTTGGTGAGTGACCACATAAAACAACAACTCACTGTACATGAACAGGTGCACTCAAAACAGGAAAAACCAACTTCACAAAACCAGCCGATACACAATATCTATAGTTGATGCGTTTCTCTCGTCCGAGGTCCTTGGCGGGGAATATTCAGGAGCCTATCGAGTTTCTTCAGCCCCTTCCCCACGTTGACGGTCGTTGGGTGATCAAACATCAAAATTAAAGGTATTATCTTAAACGCCTCTGCACGTAGATGACAGGAGTTGTCTCTTTCACACCATTCTCACATACTGAAGCAGACTGGCTCCATCTTGACAAGCATGTAGTGGATTTCGTACCCCTACAGCATATAACTTTTAAATTCACACTTTGTTCACAAAAATTAAATTAATTAAATCAAAATCAAATTATAATTATAAAAAAATAAGACCCCTTCTTTCAGTGCTCCTGTCCTATCACTCTCGCCAGTTCCGCGTTATTGCGATTTCCGCCTCCTGTGACTTCCTAACAGACACACAAAACCCCTTTATTACACTACTTCTATTTATTTTTTCTCTTTTCGTAAAAGCTAAGTCACCGAACTCTCCCAACTGGCGAGGTTGTTATAGGCTGGAGTGATAGGGCAGGAGAACTGAAAGGAGGGGGGCTGACGTTTCCTTCAATGAAACCACGGAAGGAGAGAAGATTCGATACTGATTAATCAGATGGGAGACCGAGGCCGGACGACGACTTGAAGCTGTCCGGTAGATCGAGTCTCGCCCCTGACCACCACCTGACGTCACAGGGGTGTTGCAGTCGACTCCACGACGCCGCGTCACTGGCGCCTGGGGAGAGACGCAGCTGTTGCAATCGAGAACGGCATCGGTACAATGAACCACAGTTCACCACACACAACGCATTCAGCAAACGGTAAATAATCCCACCCACTACAAGCCGCAGTTCTTCCCATAGCCCAATTTGTCAAGTCCAGCAACGCCAACGATAACTTTCATAGCCTTCACTGGATTGCACAATATGCATTGCTGAGAATTTGTTGGTTTTTCTTTTTAATTATACAATTAGGAATTTCAAACGTGGATATTTGCTTTGCTTTGTTTTGAAATACTCCATAATTGCGAAATATTGTCTTTAACATTAAACTGATTTAAAAAAAAAAAATATAGATGGTTCAATACAAATTCTTTGCGGGTTTGCCGCCGGATTACATTTTCTAACGACAAGCTTTCGGCGACTTGCACTGCCGCCATCATCGGGTCCGTTGTATCTAAAGGAACAACAAAAACTGAACTGAATAGCGGAACTGAAGCGATTGGTCGGTTGTGGAACTAGGTATACCTGGTTCCGCAACCGACCAATCACAGTCACCGAATGGTTTCGTCATTGGAGTCAACCAATCGGACGTCGACAACCATCCTGGCTCGCTTCAGTTCCGCTATTCAGTTCAGTTTTTGTTGTTCCTTTAGATACAACGGACCCGATGATGCCGGCAGTGCAAGTCGCAGAAAGCTTGTCGTTAGAAAATGTAATCCGGCGGCAAACCCGAGAAGAATTTGTATCAAAAATACGCCGGGAAAGACTTATCTCTCATATAATATAGATGGTTGTTTATTTGTTCATAATTCATAATATGGTAGCATTGACCACAATTCCTTATGATTCATTATTTATTATCTATGTAGAAAGGTATTTGATTGTACGCACTGTCGCCCGGGGTATTAACTGAATCAACTCTTTTATCAACTAATCTATCATGTGTTGAGGTGAAAGAATCAGTTACACCGACAATTAAACATGTAAATTATATTACCGTCTTTAAAATACGTCATTAAGGTCCTGTAAATGTTTTTGCCATTAGACGATCATACAATAATCGGTTTTGAAAGAAAGAGAATATCAAGGTTTTTTTTTATTTTTTTTTTTTTTTTATTATTTTTTTAATTAAAGCATTTTGTTTTACAGCAGTATAAACTTTTGGTAGGAAAATAGAATGTGATTTAGCTAGCCCTCTGTTGTGTCTAAGCAGTCGCGCTGGGAACTTTCTCTAAGTTGTATTCGATTTAAGTGACAAGGGAAATTACCAGGGTAGAATCGGCTTAAGCGAGCGGTCGTAATACCATTGTCGCATTAGCGGTAAATTGCCGCACGGTCTCTCACCAGCTGTGTGTTTCTCGAGGACTCCGCAGGTCTCCATCGCCAACTGGCGGACACGAGTTGCAAAATCATTACTCGCGCATCTCTCCGTGTCTCTACTACTGCCTACGTTCTGCATCCAAGATCTCTACTGAGAGCCTTCTCAGCGTGCGTAAGCAACTCCACTCCTCTCTGTCCTTATGCCGACTTCATATTCGGGAGGACACTTTTACGATCTTTGACTTCCGAATGAAGCAGCTGCTCCTAGTTCAACGGGGAAAACGAACGTTCGTCTGTAAGTCATGTATATACCCCTGAGATGGTAGAGATATTCGTGTATTGTTATAAGTAGTCACGTGGCTGGGTGGTTTGGTGGCGGTCGCGGCGTGAGTTTATTCTCGGTAACGAGTCAAGCAGCGCATCATAAAACTTTAGGCCTCTGTCCTAGTGTTTATTAGTGCGCTTAGCAATCTCTAGTACCTCTTTTATCTGCACTTTAAACACGCGTCGCCACCCGGAGAGCGTGGAAACAATTTGTTCCAGTCACGATAGCCTTCGATTACAACTAAAATTGTTTTAATCAAACCAGCTGTTACAGTTTCAACTAGTTGCTAAAACCACATCTGTTGGGGATGCGTCAAACCACGAAACGTTGATACTGTATTTGACATAAACAAAGAAAAGTTTGCTGTTGGTGAAGATCAGGCTAGAGGCTTGTAAAAAATGGCGGTAGTCACAAGGACCCACGTCATTAGCAGGTGGACATTGAGGTGGAATGGACACAATATTAATTCTTTCACATTTTCCATCTCACAGACTCACTGACATATTTCAATATTGCCAACTTTTATATAAGGATCAGTGTCTCAAAAATGAACGTGTGATTGAGATCTCTTCTGCGGTGATAATATTAACACTATACTTTTAGCAAATCAGTCAAAGATTTAAGCATCAGTTGTTGAAGGATGGCTGAGCGACTTGTTGGTGTCAGTTATTTTGTTGTACAGTGGCTCTGCCACACTGTGGTACACCTGCTGGTAATAACAGCCTGCCTGTGACGGCGGAACAATAGCCGGCGTAAGCTGCGAGCCTAGAGCACGTGCGCTCAACACACGAATTAATTGGAAACTGCCACCGTAACAGGCGTTCACGCGATTAAACCGAAAACAATTTGTACGGGATGTCAGGCTCATATCTTTTACATCTAAACAACAAACGTGAATATTAAAAATTGCACAAGTGAACCCCGCCATTTTAGAAATCAAAACAGAACTACTCATACAAGTTTTGCAGTGACTAGAGGCCACTTTGTATTCATCGAGACAGTCCTGTTACTAATTGCGACGCCGATTTCATGAGTGTGGGAGAGGTAAATTTTAGATCACTGTAAGTACAATTAAAAACCGAAAGTGGTGAGTGAGCGGTAACGCATAGCCCTCGCAATCGGGGGACGAGGGTTCGAATCCCCACCCGGGCAGCCAGATTTGGGTTTTCCATGGTTTCCTGAAATCATACCAGGCGAATGCGGGGAGATTCCTTCAAAAGACCATGATTGAATTCCTTCCAGTTTCTTTCCCTTCTCTAATGAACTCGACGTCGTCAAGGCGTAAATCCAGAATAAATAAAAAAAAACAACTTGAAGCTAGGTATACGACAAATGATCCAGTTAGCTATAAGCTGGTAATGTCATTAATCATTAACTCAGGACGCAATAATATTTTGTTAGGTAATTACAGGCTCCTAATATCATAAGCCTCCCCGCTTTGCCGCTGCATAAGACTAAGACTGAACGGATAATACCGAGTGTTACAGAAAAATGTATACACACTTCAGGAGAAGAAAAAAACATATGGAAACGTTTTCATACAAAATGTTTATTAGCCTGAAAGTAATATTATAAGTCTGTTTGAAGTTTCCAATACACTTTCTGGGGTAAATGTTTATGTTAAGTGTTCAAAGTGATGGCCTTCTGCATCAATGCATTTCTGAACACGGGTTGCGACTGATTCGGTAACTACCGCTAAAGTTTCCAGTGGGATATCTGCGCACACTGTTCTAATCACATCCCAAAGTTCGTTCAGGTTATCTGGTTTTCTTCTGTACACCTGGTCTTTCACTGATCCCCATAAGTAAAAGTCCAACGGTGTTAGATCTGGAGAACGTGCAGGAAACTCGATTGGACCCCTGCGTCCTATCCAATTCTCTGGAAAATGTAGATCAAGGTATGCTCTTAAATCCCTATGGTAGTGCGCAGGGGCGCCATCTTGTTGATATTAAATCCTCTCATTACCGTACAGTTCATGAATGGCAGGTAAAATTGAATCGTTAAGCATTCTCAGATAAAGTTCACCGGTTAAAGTACCTTCATAACGGAAAGGACCAATGAGTCCCTGTGGCAGAACGAAGAACAAGGGTTTATAGATTACTCTCTGTCAGTAAGAGGTTGCTATGGTAACAGTTGGCTATCAACGAGAGCTAGCGTGAGAGCATAGACACGAGTTGGAACGTGAAGTTATTGATAAAAGAACCTGCAATCTTCGGAGTTAAAGCATATGATTGAACTTTAATAAATGTTAATTAATCGTCAGACAAGTTTACTCATTATTTAAATAATAGTTTAATAAAGTAAAAATCAAATCGGCACGAACTACAAATGAAAGGTGACATCGGAAGAAAAGCAATATAAAGTAGAACAACAATCTTCATAAAAAGATAAATACGACCGAACCCAAGAAATACGACATGAAGTGTGACATGAAATGCGACATGGCGATCGTGCAGTTGATACAAAATAACAACTAAGTTACAATTCGACAACAAGAATTCATCGAGAAAAGATCCTAGAAAGGACTAACAACGAATTGACGGCAGCGCCTCCAGCGGACGATCAGGAACTATTAAGAAAAAATATCGCAGTCGGGAACAGCTGATCTTGGATATATTCCATCTGTGCTGGTATTTGCTGCGTCGCATATGGAGGTGTTTTGAACGGCTACAGCGACTGAACCACTCGTATATACAGCTAAGTGATTTTTCTAAAGAGCACTAAAGTGTAATAGTCTACCATACACTTTAAATTTTCAAATAATTCACTGTTCATAACCTTACGGAGTGTAAATTATTTTCTTGACCTTTTAACTTGCAAATTAATTTCACGAAGAACACGACGTTACCTGTAAAGTTAGATTTTAGTAATTTCAAGTGTACTTGATTTTAATTTGCGTAAAGTAGAACATGTACACATTGCATAAATTTCGCAAGCTTTCCAGCTATTTATGTTAACAAACAATTTCTTGAAGATATAGGTAGATTGATGAATAATTTTTACGAATTGAAAAGTTGCCGACTTTGGTCCAATTTTGACTGAATCTTTATATAATATTAATTTGTCGTAAGAACAGTTTGATTGTTTTTTGGAACTTTCTGTTCCCAATCGGGATTTTTTTTTTTTTTTAGAAAAAAAATAAAATATTTTAATATTATGCAAGAACCTGTTGGTTGTAGTGAAGAAAGGCCATTGACTTCCTCTAACGATAGAACTACATCCACTACTGATACGTCGGAGGATTTCTATGGGTTTCCTGAGACTGAGTCCCCGATTAATGACAGGAGTTTTAACAATGTTACTCTGTCCGATTGTGAAGCTACTTTTTCTAATATAGGACTATCTGCCACGGAAAACTTACTAGATCACATTCCCTTAGAAGTAACTGAACGGACAACACTTGATGACCCCGAAATGGTTTCTCCCAAGCACTCAAATATGACAACACTTATAGAAGGCATCACTAATGATGAACCACAGACACTGAGTGGTACTAACAAAAACACTCAACTACCTTCAGACACGATTTCAGACTTAAAACAGTTTATGTTCAGTTTGTTTTTACAATCTCAAAAGGCACTGGTTGGACAGTCTGAACAATTTCAAAATGCACTGGTTGAACAGTCTGAACAATTTCAAAATGCACTGGTTGAACAGAAAAGAGAGTTGTCGGAACACTTTACTAAATCTCATGAGGGCTTATGCAATAATTTCAGTTTGCAGTTCCAAACTGTTAGCAATCAACTTGACAGCATTACAAAGGAGGTTGCATCTAACAAAAAGATTTGTGAAAAATATATAGGTGAATTGAATGACAAAATTGACATTATCAAGACACAAACTGACAACACTGATTTAGCCATTGAGGAGTTGACATTTAAGGTGAAGAGTTCAGAAGAGAAAATCTGGGCAATTGAACAGAATAATACGAGAATGAGGGGTCAGGTAGAGACTATAGTAACAGACCTCCAGGCATTAAGTATACAACATCATGAAACTTGTAAAGAGGTTACACAACAAAAGCAGGATAGCACCTCTTTGGTTCAGCACTTTGATTCAGTAGTAGACAAACTTAGTACTATGCAAACTGAAGTAAACACCATTCACCAAAAGTTACAGTTCCATGACATGAAGCTATCAGAGATACAGACAAAAGGTAAAGAGGCACAAACCTCAAACCCTTGGGGTAACCTGAACACAATAACCTTTACTTCCAGTGATAAAGTTGCAATTACAAAATTCTGGGACGATGGGTCCATCCACCCTGTTACTTTTATAAAAAGTTTTGAATCCTACAGGACTTTTGAGAATTATAATGACACAGAGAAAATAAATTGTATTTATCAACATCTCCGAGGTAGAGCTCAAGTATGGGAAGAGACTTTAGTGAAGGTAGATGGATTAGGTAGTTTAATGATTTTGAAGGATGTAAACTGTGACATTTTTTCCATTGTTGGGGAGAATTATGTTTGTGATTATGAATCAAAGCAGTTACAGAATAATGGTGTTGAACATTTTCAGAGTTCTTTACATATTTTTGAAGTTGGTTTGCCATGTTACTGTTCTGGCAAAGTAAGATTAATCGTAAACAGGAAGTTGTTTTGTATGAATAACTGGGAAAAGGTGAACTGGAAATATAGAAAAAAGGTTTTCTTTTGTAGAGGGGTAAGCTCTGCTTACTGCCTCATCCTGTGTACAAATTCAATCAGGACATTGAATCTACAACTCAGAAAATGATGAATGAAAAGATTTAACACTAGTGCAAGGCACAGGTGTGTAAATATAAACTCCATCATATTAGAATTTCTTATTATTATTAAGTTGTAGTTAGCATATTATTATTCAGTGCCACAGAACACTTGTAAATAGTACTGATTGTTGTGGCTTCGCACAATTCAACTGTAATGATAGTAAAGGTTTATAACCACTAAGTGGAAGCTGTCACTTACCAATATGGATGATCTCGATCGGATGTACAGTCTTCGGCTGTTACCACAGCATACCATTACATAAAAGTGTATTGTCTATTAGGACTTTCCCTTTAGGAAATATATAGTTTGTGAGGTATACCGGAGCATTAGAATGAATAGGATGAGTTGAGAAGAAACAAGGTATTACTATGATAGAATAAATGTGTAATGAATTAAGAATTAAAATATTATATAGAGAGGGTACAGCAGCACAGTCGAGACTCAGTTCCTGTAAATAAGGCCACTATCCAGGCATTGCCTTTAAATGATACCGAAAGGTTCAGGATTTGGTTAACACAGGCATAGCTGAGGTCCAGGTAGAACCTATAAATGACTCTGTTGGTGCCTGTCATAGCCTATATATGAATATATTCAAGGTGAAGTTGTGATGGTGATGCTATATTAGCAAGAAACAATGGTGTCCCAGTCGCATTAGCGTGGGTTGATTGTACTGGTCCAGGGACCAAACATGTGATTTAAATAATGTTGCCGGTTATACAACAGTAAAATGGTACAAACTCATTGGAAATCAGCAGCAATAAATAAAGAGATCAAAAAAATTCAAATTCTTATATGAAGGGCCTAATAAAGTAATTGGTAGAGACAACGAGAACTCATATACAGTAGCCTACCCAGGTGGGAATAAAATTAAAGGAAGATATAATGTTATTGGTCTTAAACCTTTCAAACAGCTACCACTCAGTAAATGAGCGGTGGAATATGTAGTGGAAAAAAAAAAAAAAAAAAAAAAAAAATGGAAAAGTCTTAACATGATTAACTGTTTAGGTCCAGGTACCTACTTTCTCACAAATCAATATTCCATTCATGCGGTGTTGTATTGGTATAGGTAGATATGTTATTGGGAAATGATGATAAAGATATGACATAAAATGAAAATAATTTGCATGTATTATAAAAAATTATGTAAAGGTCAAGAAAAAAATAATGATGCGTAATAATTAGGCAATTAACTATTGTAAATACTTTTGTTCCATGTACTTGAATAATTCATGAGATTGATCTATGTTTTACATTTTTGAAGATTAGTGAAGAGTTTTTATTAATAATTAATTTTGCTGATAAGATGGGTAATGCAAAGTTGTTGCCCGTTACAGACTTTCCTTCGCCGGAGAATGGTGTCAGTGCTTTGCAAATGATCGAGAAACAAGCTGCACTAACTCTCGCGACAGGACATTGGGATTTTGTTTTGTTCTGTGTGCTATTAGTTATAAGAATGCAAATTGTGATCATTTACTGTAAAAAAGATCCCAAAGAATGCAAAGTTCTTACGTCCAACCTCATATAAAGTTTACCATAATTTTTTACTTTTAAATATATGGTAAACTTGGGAGGGGTTGTGGCAGAACGAAGAACAAGGGTTTATAGATTACTCTCTGTCAGTAAGAGGTTGCTATGGTAACAGTTGGCTATCAACGAGAGCTAGCGTGAGAGCATAGACACGAGTTGGAACGTGAAGTTATTGATAAAAGAACCTGCAATCTTCGGAGTTAAAGCATATGATTGAACTTTAATAAATGTTAATTAATCGTCAGACAAGTTTACTCATTATTTAAATAATAGTTTAATAAAGTAAAAATCAAATCGGCACGAACTACAAATGAAAGGTGACATCGGAAGAAAAGCAATATAAAGTAGAACAACAATCTTCATAAAAAGATAAATACGACCGAACCCAAGAAATACGACATGAAGTGTGACATGAAATGCGACATCCCCTACGAGTCAATCCGCACCACACATTTACACCAGGCAAATTCACAGCCGTTTCCACTGTGATGTGGGGATTATTGTCAGCCCAGTACACACAATTGTGTCTGTTGACTGTTCCATTGAGCTTGAACTGTGCTTCATCTGACCAAACCACATTCCCCACAAATCCCGGAACATTGTTAACCATGTCCTGAAACCATTCACAAAATTGTAACCTACGATCTGAGTCGTCGTCGTTTAACTGTTGCACCAGTCTGGGAATGTACACTTTAAACTTGCCTTTCTTCAGAATGCGTAGCACGCTGACATGACTTACACCACTCTCACGCGCACATTGCCTTGTAGATTTTTGTGGCGACTGCTGAAAGCGTTCCAGCACCGCAGCCGAGGACTCGTCACTCGTAGCTGTGCGAGGTCGCCCTGATCGGCCTTTCTGTTCCATGCAGCTCGAATTTGTCACGTATACGGGTAATTGTTAACCGTGTAGGTGGATCTGTACCAAACACACGTCTCCGCTGTCTCTGTACAGCAGCCACATTCTCAAATTTCCAGTACCACTTCAACAATTGCTTACGCTCTTCAAAGTTCAACCGTACTTCCGCCATGTTGATATCAGTTAAGCACCGCTGCCCGCGTCACTGCCCTAGCTAGCTTGCTGCCACCTATTGAGCAAACCTTTAAAAGTGAGTATACATTTTTTTGTAACACTCGGTATATGGATACTAGATAGACTTGGGTGAGGGATGCGAGAATAGTAAGAAACGAAATTGTGTAGGCCTACACTCTCTTTAAGGAAGCAATACTATCAGGCGGAGGCGCTTAAGTGTTATTGCCTCCAATGTGCTTCTTGGGATAATTGGAAGAAAGAGAGAGAGAGGCGAGAAAGCCACGCGTAGTAGAGGGCGTTGCCACTCAGTACCACAGCACTGCCAAATCTTGGACTTTTTCCACTTGTAAATTTCTCCATTATTCTGTTGTAATTAAATCAATCACCTGTCCCTTTTTCCTATCTACAAGCTAAAATCCAATTATCAAATGTCTTTTTTTTTAAATTTCTTGTGTCTTTATACCGCGTCGACTTGGAGGCGGTAAAGTACTGGGAGCAACGAATGGGAAGGAATTAAAGCATCTTCTTTTCAACAAACGATTACGGCATTAGCCTGGAGTGATTTCGGAAAAGCATTGAAAATCGAAAGTTGGATGGGAATCCGAACTCGCGTGCTCCAAAATTCCAGGCTCGAGCGTAACCTCTCACCCACCAGGCTCGGTTTTTATCGTAGTCTAAGGTATCTGTCTTCTACAGTGACTTCATTAAGTAAATGGTTAAAATATCTCGTATGTCTTCATACGTAAATCAAAATCTAATAATTTGCCGCAAAGTCTTTCTTAAACTGAAATTGACAGAGAAGTTACGTCGTTCACAAATTTCACATATATTTCCATAGAATCACATCTTAAGAAACATTATTTTCTTTTGTTCCAGTTGACATTCCACGTCTATAAAGTGCTATGTTCAATACATTCATGTTAAAAAGTTTATTTCTGAGCCCTATAGCAATATTTGACATTAATTGTCTGTTGTTTTTTGTTACATCTTAATATGAACCTTATTTCGGCATTTAGGTGTTATTTCGCAATGTAAATAAGTGAAATGTCTTCATTCGTCACCTACATGTGTTTTAATCATAATTAAACATTTCCCATATTTATTTATACCACATTTCGTATTTCAACTTAAATTTTTAAATTTTGCTACACACTTTTAAAGTGATGATGTTTTTATTCCTTCACAATGTCGAAGCAGAAATGACGCGAGATTCTGTGCTCATCAAATACAGCAAATTCTTTCTGAATCTTACATTCTTTTTTACACCATTGTTAACTTTGACGAACGCCATTGTTGATAAGACTGTATGTTTATACAATAAATCCAGGTCTCGGTTTCAAAGCCCAGTGGGGCCAGGAATATTTACTTGCTCTTCGTTGATCATCTGAAAATGCCAGGACGTTCCGTGGTTCGGATTCCACTTCAAGCGATAGATCCAGCTACAACAGAGGCAGAATGCCAACCACATCGAAACTCTGCCACCAGGTCGTCCCCAGGGCCGGCGTTAGGGAGGGGTTAGCGAAGCAAATGTACCCCGGGCCCGCCGACAGGAGGGGGGCCCGATGACCTGCCGGAGGGGCCTACGGCCCAAGAATTCGCCTGGGTAGTGGTAGAAAAAAAAAAGTCGTCCATGTAGCCTGAATTTGGCGATGAATTTACGACGGGCGCCATCCGGTTACGTCACTGCTAAGAACGCTTACCCAGGGCCCGAGAATCCTAGCGCCGGCCCTGGACTCGTCCCATCACACGAATTTAATTTCTAATTTGCTCGATTTGCTAGTGGTGCTGTATGCAGTCGGCATATATGAACTATATCCCGTTAGAACTATACCGCAGTCTTCTAATAACATCTAATGTGCATGATTACCCCTATCTATATATTACGCTGATACACGCAATAAGCGTGGGCTGCACTCCACGAATAGCGAAGCGTGCTATTCGTGCAGGCTGCCTGTAGGTCTCTGTTGTTTGCTGCAGATAGCATCTGCGCCATTCGTGGCCACTGGTCACCGCCTTCTTGATAATTCAATCTCCCCGCCACCGCCTGCTCTGTCTTTTCATTACGGCCGTTGCCGCGTGACGAATGGCTTATCCGGTCGCCCGCTAAGTGCAGCGCTGGCCGCTTGGCACGCAACTTATAATGGACTGCACGGCCAAGCCTGCAGACTGAAACTGGTCCACATTATTTATCAATGAGTCACGGCGAACTAATCTCGATAGTCCCAACTATCCGAAGGTGTCAGAGATATTGAGCGTTTCTGTTCATTTTGGAAGCTAACATGCACAATACCGTGAGTACCTATCATCAGCTATAGTATACAGTTTAGTATCCCAAGACTGGTGGTATGCTGTTCCATAAATTTATATATTAAGAACATTTATTAATTTCCTATTGTAACAACTACCTTATTTACGCTGTTTTACTTTTTTTGTTTAATGCGTAATAAATTATTTGCTCTCGGAATGAGTAACAATGATTATTTTCGTAGCAAAAAGGCCAAAGCATCACCGGTTTATGACAGCTATGGTTCATCCTCTCCCGCAAACATTCACCTCCCCTCCCCCCCCCCCCCCTATTTCCTCAATAGGGTTGCCAAATCCTTGCTTGCAAACCTAATTCTGCTGCCTCATTTAATAACTCTTTCAATATTTAATTTATACTAATCTATGCGTATACGTACATTGCGCGAAATAAATTCAGGTACAACATAGGTGGCAATCATCAAAAGGATTCGGAATTGCATGGAAACCAACGACAGGAAACGTTGTGGAAAAGTTATACGAGAAATGGAAGAACAAATGGCAGGGATTAGTGGAAAGGCAACGATTCCATTTCATAATGTTACGGCAAATGTTTAAAGTTTCCATCATTATGTATGCGTTACACTGTCAAACCATTAACACGCGGACAATGTCGAAAACACCTCAATTTTCTCGGATATCAACATTAGGCCAGATGATTTTTGTAACCGATGCATTTCGGAATCGACAGTTGTTATTACAAAACAGATTTTAGTGTCCCCAAAGAAAGAAATCCAGCTGTTTTAAATCGTGGAGGTGTGAACAGCGCATCCTAGCGACGAACGATGATGTTTTCGGTGACTGGTGGCTGTGCAATACTGAATCGTTTTGATGCTCTCCACCTCATCTTAAGATTTGTAACTCTTTCTGTGGGTCACTCTGTAAATACAGATAAACTCCATTACTTTCATCCAAGGACTTTTGAACGAAATATGAAAGTAACGATTCAGGCGCATCATTCAGATACTAACAGCAGTTGAGATTTAATTTGGTATTAATACGATTCGGTAGGTAATACAAATGGGAGCGTTTACGATAGACGAGTAGTTTGAATATTCGTGTTAGTTCATAGCAGAGGCCGTATATTAGTATTCAGATGTTCAGGGATCCGTTCCTCATAACCTTGCATACGCACTTCGAACTACGACGATCACCTTTTCCAGCTTCTTATTAGTTATAATTGGTCTAGAAAGCGAATGCTAACCATCTACCCCAAATAGGTTGTATGGGATAGGAAATCAGTAAAAATTTAAGAATCGTTTCAACAGGTAAGCAAATGTCGTGAATTCCGGTCGCAGTTTAGCTGATAAGGAGAACAATGATAACAAAAGCCTTTTACATGCAAAATTTCTGATAACTGATCCTCTTTCAAATTTATGTTCTTTTTTAGGAGGTTTTGCGCCTCGATGACGTGAAGATCATTAGAGAGGGGAGAGGATTGGGGCAAGAAGCGGGCAGTAATTCGTCCATGGCCTTTTGAAGGAACCATCCCGATATTCGTTGGAGCGATTCTGGGAAACCTTGAAAACCGAAGTCTGAATGGTCGAACAGGAATTTGAACCCGCATCCTACCGAATGCCCGGCCTGAACGTTACTGTTAACCTGTCAAGTTTGATCCTCTTATCATTTACAAACGTTTAAAATACTGGTCGTCACCTTCATATCTTAATGAAATAACGGAAAACAATATTGGCGACGTATCTGTTATGTCACATCACAAGTATTGAATTAATGAAGCATGTAACATAGCACTTTGATGAAATTCAAATGTAAATCGCAGTGGAGTGAATTTGCTGATTGAGCTGACGACTAATTGATCCGAATGAGAACGTGTATGTGACAACCAAAGTTGGCTCTGAATATTAACTAATTGGCTTAACTTGTTGCCGAGTTGTGAAGTAGTTGATTCGAGCACGTCGCCTAGTTGCATATGCATGAGATTCATTGAATCCTGTTCAGTTAATGGCAACGTTACAGAGATTAAATCACACGGCACGGGTGAGAAATAAAGAAGAAAATTATGTTTTCGAATGGCTTGTTGGTCCTCGTAGCGATGACAAAATTGTTTTAATTGTTATTTCCGAAACTAAATGTGTATGTAGTATCACAGTCAAGTATAAGAACAAATAGTAAAATCTCATATATTTTTAAATAACTAACATGTAATGTCTGTATTTTTAAGATAGAGGTAACTAAAATATATCTGAATTAACTTCAATTTCACACTGCTATTTTGAGGAGGATTAGAGTGGCAGACGAAACTTTAGGTGGTTAGTAAATATACTCCCTTAACAGCTCGAAAGCAAAAACGTTAAAATGACACTGACAAAGTTCTTTTAAATAGGAATTGGTGTTCCTACGGTTCCGCTATCTCATTTGCTAGCAGAGGAGAGATCCACGCTCCGGAAACTTTACATCTACAGCACTTTCTTCACATTAGACAAAGTTGCACTTGGGGAAGAAGAGGGAAGGTGGAACTTAGTTTTCGTTTAGCTCAGAAAAGTTTCAGAGAGGTTAGGGAATTGGGTTACAAAACTTTGGTTAAACCTTTTGTTTAATATCGTTGTGTAGTTTGGGACCCACATTTTCGATATCAAATACAGGATATCAAGGGCGTGGAAAGAAGAACTGCTAGATTTGTTTGTGGAAATTTTCACAGGACCAGTGCGTAACTGATTTTATAAAGGAGCTGGATTGGAAGTCATAGGAAGACGGAAGGAGGGTGAAGAGAGTGCTGGGAATGTACAAGGCATATGTTAGTGATGGAGCTTGGAAGGATATTGGTTGAAGAATTAGGAATACTGCATGGAAGGGTAAAGATTACCATGACCACAACCTGCCAATGGCTTTATGCATAATGGAGTGGTAAAATTTTCTTTATGGGTGAGGGTGTCAGGTATTGGAACAAGTTACCAAGTGATGAATAATTTACCAAAAACGCTGAAGGAATTTAAAATTAAAATTCGTAAATCACTAATTTAACACTTACATTATATGAGATAACAAAAAAATAAAATAAAAAGGGACAATAAGATAACTAAAGGAATTGCCAACGAAGCGTGTGCTCCATTGCAATTGAATTAATAATAGTAAAAAAGGCTATCTTTATAGCTTCAAACTATCTGAAATGAAACTCCTTTGTGAAAGGTAGGGAAAAATTAGTTAGTGCTTAGTTTTACGTGTTTAGTGGGCAAGTGCCGCAATGTTTTATACATACGCACTTTATGATACTTTGACGCAAGCAGCTATGATAGTGTGCCAAAATCAAGGTAAACAGTGGATCATTTTGAATATGAAACATTCCTATTTTAGTTACTATAAAGCATTGATTAGAAAAGTATATGATAATAATTCACCAACTACAACGGAAGTGGAATAATAATAATATTAGTAATTAGTAACATAAATTAATAATAATAATAATGAAACCAACAATCCTCTATGCAAGTGAAACATGACCTTGAAGACATAAAAAAGTAGAAAGAAAAATCGTCAGAAAAATTTTAGGAGCAAGACTCACTAAAAATTATTACAGAATAAAATCAATCAAACATCGAAATTGACATCAAGAAAAGGCGAATGAAATTATTTGGTCACCTTAAGAGGTTACCAGAAAATCGTTTGACAAAAAGATAATAGATTATGTAACTTCACTTAAAAATCCAACACCTTGGCTGAGTTAAATTCGGAAGGATCTTAAAAGTGCAAACATAGGAGCAGCAGACACCTTAGAAAAAGACACCTTCAAACACCAAGTAGACAAATCGGAAGTTATAACTGAGCAAGTAAAACAAAAACAATATACACCAAACGGGTCGGAAGAACGCAAACAAGCTATCTCTGAAAGAATGAAAGCCTATTGGATCAACAAGAAGAACTAAAAAAAAACTTGACTGGGTCATTTGCTTAACGTCTTCGATTTATTGGGAGAATTCGCCAATAATAATAATTATAATAATATTCCTTATCATCAACATATTATCTTGTAATATGTATATAATAAAATAGTTTATCATATAATTTTGTTTGATATAAAAGCTCCAAACACAAAATACAGACTAACGTTCCATGTAATACTTTACATATTAACGAAATGTGTGTTTTTTTTATCTGTTTTTGCTAATTTGCATTAGTTTACGACAAAAGCAAAGTTCCTATTTAATGTATAAATGCAATATAGATATTATCGTTCTTCTGCTCAAGTACGAAGTAAAAACAACAACAAATGTACAGAAAAAATGAACACAGAAAATATACACAGGAAAAGTGTGTATGACCCATAGAATTTTCACTTCCTACGCATGTACACAATGTTACAAGCAATGTAATTTTACATTTTTGACGTAAACGAATGGCGGAAGATATATTCATTAATTCAATGTTGGTAATTAGTCCATAAATCTACATATTAAGCTCTCGTTGTAATAGGCAGTGGTATTAAATTTGATTCACTCATATAACTCAAACAGTCATTAACAAATCGTGAACACTTCCTTGAACCACTTGCATATTGCAGTTAATTTGCCTCGTGTGGTTCCATGTATTACCAAAGAGTACCTCATTTCGTATCACCTTTGTCGTTCTGGCTCAAAATTACTCGCAAAAATGTCCGTAAATTGATAAAATAAACTGTTAGGATAAGTTACGAGTGTAATGAATAATCAAAATTCAAGAAGAAATAAGTTGTTACCCGAGCAAGTAGTATGAAAAAAGAAGTGCAGGATTTTAGTATTAAAGCTGCCATAAATATTCATATTTCCAATAGAAGATTCAGCCAAGCAACTGGATTCTCATTCGTCCTCTTGTTAAGTGCCATCATGTAGAGGGGGAGTACATCCTTAACCTTGGTAATGGTACTATCACCGGCTAATTCGAAGTCGCTGTGGATCGAATTAAGGTATAGTGAACAACATTAACAAAACTAACAATGCACAAGAGGCCACGCGCGCCAGCGTAGGGCCTAACACACTCTCGTTGCGCCGCAACCATCGCCGGTTCGAGTCCAGCCTGAGGAATGGACCTTTTTCAGTTACATTAAGTGTTGTGTCCGCTCTGTAGTATCCGAACTGTTTAGTAAACACACGCAAAATTGGCTAAATATATACATTAGTGAAATAAAAAAATAATAATAATAACTTGTGCATATACCATTATTCGATTTTATTTTTAAATAAAGTTACAGTCTGATGTAAAAATATAATTGTATTAGTTAAAGTCAATAACGTTTATGAGTTGTTTTTGAAGAGATGACATTTAGTGAAATCCCTCTATAAAGAAAAACTGCTTTCCTCTTCCTTACTGAAGATAGGTTTTACAGTATTACTATAGTGGTATTTGCAGTTTCTGGGCAGTTCTATCATTACCGTGACACAATAACGAAACAAGTCGAAAATAATTAGTAAAATATTTTGACATCTCGCTTCGTTTTCGGGATATAGTTTGTTAAAAATCAGTTATAGATATAGTTCCCTTTGCTTTTGGTAACGTTTCTTCTGGTATAGGCCGTACTTCAACATGACAACAACCACTAGGAAAAAAATAAAAACACCTACAGTACATTTCCACCGTGAAGATGTAGTGGTTTTGGTGATTTTTTTCCTGGTCCAGACCGGATTTCGCCTTAACCTCGTCACGTTTGAAGTACAATATCTCGAGAACTAAGCGAGATATCAAAACAATGTATTATTTATTTTCGATTTATCTCGTCGAGTTACATACGAATTAATGATCAAATTTGGCTATGGCGAAAGTTTTCTTCTGGTCCAGGCCGCATTTCAACCTAACCACGTGAATTTTGAGATACAATATCTCGGAACTAAGTGAGATATCAAAAAAATTTACTCTTTACTTTCAGTTTTTCTCGTCGAGTTTGTGAGGTACACAACCTCACATTTGTGTGATTTTACATTAATTAAGCTATTTTTTTATTTAATAAATTGTAATGGTGTGTATTAACTCGGAATTTTTAGGTTCAAAAGTCAAAGAATAACAAGATGAATAATGAGATCTCTGAAAAATAAAAGAAGAGTCAAGAGTTAGTTGTTGAAGAGACGATTTGAATGGAGAGGACGGGTTTTGGTTTTTTGGAATGAATAAGTTTGAAAGAAGAGATGAAACAGTTTGGCTCACTGGAGAACCCACAAGAATCCTGGCGGGATTATTAATAGTAGAATATTAGCCTAAGAGTTATGGATAAAGATAATGTTATATGACTTGAGGAAAGAGAATTTTGTTAAATAAAAAATATACAAGTGATGAGATAAGTAGAAAGTGTTTTGATTTGAGATTGAGAGATATGTAAATATAGACAAAGGAATTAATTTGAGTTTGTGTGATAAGAATTGGAATAATAATAATTGAGAGGGGTTAAGGAAATCTCTATATACTGGTCTGGTGCTGGAAATAAGAGGCAATAAAGTATATAAATATATTTAAAGTATTATACAAAATAGAGACATTACATATAAGTACGTTACAAGTTACATAAGAATCCATCATCAAATTGCGGCGCCACGGTTGTCGTTGAATCCCAAACACAAATATAATTATATTAGTTACATAAAGTCAATAAAGTCTATTACAGTTGTTTTTGAAGAGAGTGAAATCCCTCTATAAAGAAAACTTGCTTTCCTCTTCTTTGCTGAAGCTAAGATATTCAGTATTACTATAGTGGCATTTACAGTGTTTCTGTCATGCACTGTCACGAAATATTAAATCAGTTCATAATACATACTTCAGAGATTTTAATAAAACGTCTACCTCAATCGCATTATGTATAATGTGAAATATTCCGATTGCTTTAATGGAGAATATTGATATATTGATATTGTTAGTCTCATGGGAGATTAAGAACATTGTGCCAGTGACGGAAAAAAAATTGCAGTAACGTGTTCAAATCTGTATTAAATCCATCGCTGTTGACACCTGCACCCACTTACGCCCGCGACCACAAAAAAGTCATATCGATCTAAACTTGCATTTTTAGTTAGACTGAAATGGCAAGTGTAACGGAAGAAGTAATGTCGATGCCACACTTTATTCACTCCGTGTTTAATGACACAACGAAGAAACGAAAGAATGGATTAGTTTCTACATTACACAATCATCGATTCCAATCGTCTTCTGATGCATCTTATGAGAGAAAAATAAGAAACGCTGCGTATCGATATTTCTACGCGGTCATTTGTCGATACTGCTACGCCACGGCAGAGTCAGTTGCTAACGAAAAATCATAGCCGAGGCTGCAGCATTTTTAACATTATGATATATCAAGATTCGTAATTTTTATTTATGGTGACTTAACGGCGAGTTTGCAGGTAAAAGCATTGGCAGCTAGTCACAATGATGAGATTTACCCCCAAGTGACCAAGTTAGTGCAACTTTTTAAATAATGGTGCTTTCACTTACAGGCCCGTCACTGCATCTAGAGATGGCTTTAGTGAATATAAAATCCTAAAAATCAGCGTATCTAAACCTCAAACAGTGAGACGTGAAATAAAGGCTTGTTGCTGAAAGAGTTACCTCACCATTTCACTCAGATACTGCTAAGATTAGTAATATTTGAATTTAATAAAGAGGTTTCCTTGAAATTAGTATATAACTGCTGAATCACTGATTTCATATATGACAGTAAATATTCCGTGAAAAATTAACGGATAATACTGTCAAAACCCTTTTATATATATATATAAAATGTGGATTCTCAAAGTTTTTCTTATGAATTCCAGTTGCTGTATTTGGACTACGTACCTGTGTTTATTTGACCTCACTACACCGTCAGAAATGCATAATGTTAATATCACATCAATATGAGATTTGTAGAGAGATAAGTGCTAAGCCCATTAGTCAAATGACCACTCACTATTGTTGTCTCCGATAGATCTGCAATATACAATTAGATTTTTTTCTCTTTGGATACTGTATGCTGTGTAAAATGAATTTCGGTTCTCTTTGTCAAACACGTATGTTTAATCTGTTTGAAGAAACTTTTGCTTCGTAAAATGAGGTGATTAAGCAACTGCAATAGAATAACAGATAGCCACATACTATTTAATATAAATTATAATGAATGTTACTTTAGTTTTGGCATCACAGTGCGTGCTTAGGACAAACTGCAGTATATTTTGAATGTGTGAAGAGATACCAGCGCTGAAACACAGCTACGAGTTTAGGACATGCTAACGTAGCGTGGTGGCTGAGCTGTAGGGTTTGGATTTTTATGACAAATTTTGTTCCTGCCTTCTTTTTGAGCTGTAATCCTAAATCAAACACTAACTAAATGTTTCTTATTGTATTTAAATGTATTTTATGTAGCATATAAATACATATTCAGGTCTTTTCCTAGTTTTGGTCATATTAAAATAGTATTTGTGGTCATATGGTTATATTTTGAGGAAAAATGTGGTAATTTTTTAATGGTACCGGAAATTCACTAGAAGTTATCGATGAGAAGAAATTAAGATATTTGTCCTCAGAAATGTACTCATATTATACGTTGGAGGAAAAAACAAAACTGATTGACAGTGATTTGGTCAGAATTCACCAGTCAAGAATTAAAGTTATACATTATTGTCCTCTCTAAACCAGTAATCACCAACCTGTTCAGCAGCCAGGACAAATTTCACTTGTGCTGCACGTCCTCCTTTTTGGAATATTTTAATGAAAGAAAGAACCATTGAAAATGAAACATACATATTTAATGATGTATTAAATATATAGTTATTTTAATGCGTTGAAGTTGAAAGTAGTGGTACTGAGTGTTGTAATGTCTGATATGACCGTTAAAAGTTAAAGTTTATGTATATAATGATTCACTTACGTGGGCCGCGGGCTGCTCTAAACGTTTATGTTCCACCTGCCTTTTAATCTCGACAATGCAATAGCAGCATGCCTATGTCGATCCGCGTCATTGTCTCATTGCCGCCAATACTTTTGAAAATAATCCTCAGTCATCGTTAAATCTGCAGTAGATCAGTGAGCAGCGCCATGCCGAAAAAAAAAAAAAATGCAAAATTAGCAGTTACATAAAGGAATTTAGAGAAGAGTATTTTAGTACAGACGAAAAAGTTCTTTTCTGTAAATTATGTGAAATTAAAGTGAAGTCAACAAAACGATTTAAATTTTACAACTTTCCAACTGTGCAGCGAGTGCACGGAAGCAAATTATTTTGTCTTCATGAAAACGACTCTACGATGTATAGTTGAGCATGTTTTTACGTGCAGTAAATTTAAATGTTTGATCATGTTTTGTTATTTTAGGTCATATTTACCCATTTTTAAAGTCATATTTGCCTGAATATTTCTCTATGTTTTGGGTCATAAAGATCCGAACCTTAGTGAGCAATAACGCTCTCGCCTCGCATTCGAGAGGACGCGGGTTCGAATCCCTGTCCGGGCATCCAGGTTTGGATTTTCTATTGTTTCCCCAAAGCATTCCAGGCGAATGCTGGGATACCTCCTTCAAAAGTGCATGGCCGAATTCCTCCCCGTTCCTTGTCCCTATTCTTTTCCCCCCTATAATGATTAATGATCTCGACGTCGACAAGGCGCAAAGTTATAAGCAAAAAAAAAAAAAAATGCATATCGACAGTTTCTGTTCACTCTCTACGTCATGAATAAGATATGCCACTGGAATAACATACAAACTAGTTAGAATGAACAGTCATCATTTCAATATTCCCGTCTTCAACAGTTGCTAATGAAAAATAAGGTCTTAAAAGTAAAGAAAAGGTAGCGCCTATGCGATGGGACGTAGAAGAAAAAGAAGTTTACTGTGAGGTGCGTGTAGAGAGTGGGTTTTGCACCTGTTGTGTCGTAGCAGTAGAGGCACAGGCTCCGCACCACTCCCGCGCTGCGCGATGCCCTGAGGATCCCTCGCTCGCCGTTTTATTGTTTCCCGATGGTCGTTAGGCGAGTCGCAGATAGCGGCGCCTCTGCGGTGGCCTGCATCGCTGATGGGCGCGCATAGCTGTCTCCCGGCCACTCACACACAAGCTGCCTCACTTTCACCCCGCGTCACAAAATTGGATAAAAGATTCAGCGCTTTTAACGTTGCTTACCATCTGAAAAAAGATTGGTCGTTCAGAATACAATTTATCATACTTTATTACCTTAAAAATATAACAAATTTGGGGTAAATTTTATTGTTTCGAAAGGTCTGGATCGAATGACCACTCACTTAAGTATGTGCGTGCGTGTTAAAGATTGTGTAATATTTGTGAAGAGGATTGAAAATGTGATGTATTGGGTAACATGAAAATACTGTCATCACAGTAACGTTGCTATTTGTAACAAATATACGGAGCTTGGTGGGTAAGCGGTAACGTTCTGGCGTCGTATTCTGGAGGGAGGACGTCGGTTAAAATCCTCGCGCCGCCAGGCCATCCAGATTTGGCTTTTCCATGATTTCCCCAAATCACTTGAGGCGTATGGCGGGATGGTTCCTTCAAAAGGCTATTCCCGTTCTTTATCTTCAGTCCTTTCCTTCCTCTAATGACCTCGATGTCAACGAAGTGTAATGCCATAAGGGAAAATAAGTAACAAATAGGAAAGTAAAGAGTCATTTGTCGTGTTTTGAAAATTTAATTAAAGCTTTTAATAAACGGTGCACAATGAAATATTTTCTAAAAGACATCAGGTAAAAATACTATTATACGTTTCATTTATCTCGTTGAAACTATGATACAACGATTCAAGGGAAGAAGTAATTGTTATGTGTTCACGTGAAAAATGTGGGTAAGTGAAAGGATTATCATAGGACATTAATTGTAAAAGAAGGAATGTTAGACGGTCAACAGAAGTGAAACACTCATCAGCAGACTAAATTTCAAAATTGAGGGACTGGGAAAAAAAGCCGTCAGGTGAAGTGAGGACACTAAAGTAGTTGGACGCTTTTAGTGTTCTTGTGAGCGATTAACTATGTTATAAGAGGTTACTTGCATCCACATACTTACCTCTACAGAACTACAATAATTAATGCGTCTTTCATTGGCAATAATCGGGTTATTTGATAAAAAGTTGGGGATCCCGGGTTCAATTCCCGGTGGAGGCAGAAATTTTTAAGTGTTTTGCTTGATCGTATGAGCTAAGCCATAACATTCCGTGGTTCGGATTCCAGTAAACCAGCACGCCCAGCAACGACAGAGTCAGAACTGGCAGCATTCCTGTAGGAAGATAGTAAGGTCGAGGGCTCGCAATAGGATGAAACAAGAACCGCCTCATTTGTTTAGTGTAACAGCTATGCAACAAAAGTCCACGAGAGTGAAAACAGTGACTTTTTGTCACAAGCCATTATCTCCTTTCGATTTCTGTTAGGTATGAAGGGAGATAATTGTTTGTGCCAAAAGATACTTTATAGAAATAATATATACTAGAAGATTAAGGTATCCGCTTTAACCATGTCATATTTTAAGAAAGTATTTTTTTCAAATTCGATCCTTAAATGGAAATTAGCCATTTATCTCCCTGGATACTTAACTGAATTCGTTGAAGTATCATTTTAAAGATTAAGATCTCCGCTTTAGTGGCATCATATATTAAGACAAGTATTTTTAGGAATTCGACCCATAAAGGGCAAAAGAATCAATATTTCTACAACGTATTTTTGTGTCACGAGCTATTTATCTCCTTTGATATCAAATCGATATAGAAAAATAAGGTATAATTGTAACGAGTAATGTCTCCGCCGTGGTAACATCACGTTTTAAGTAATCGTAGGCTCCCGCGGCCAGAGTCAGTTGATTCTTGGATGTCCGGGTGGCGCCGCGTCATGTTCATTGTAGCCGACGTTTCGACCCTCATTCTGGGGTCTTCTTCCAGGCAGAACTGCGTCCTCGATCAGTGAGTGGTCTTGTTTTATAGGCGAGGCCAGCGTCCGTCTGGATGGTTCGATTTGCCCGGCCAATCAAAAGGTCCGAGCCTTCACGTGTTTAGTTGGCCTGGTGGGGCGCGGCGTGGTCTGGTGGGAGGTGACACGTGACATGCTCCGTTCGCACCAGCGAGCGCCAGGCGTCGTGTAATTTCAGCCCGTTGTCTTCGTTAATATTGTTTGGGCGTCTAGCAATTTCTAATGCTTCCTTTATCCTCCTTGGCCACCATTTATCCTCGCGCAGTATCAGGGTGATATTTTCGAAACCTATGGTGTGATTGGTTTCGGCTGCATGCCGTGCAATGGCGGATTTGTCAAAGTTATTAGATTTATAATCGCGGATGTGCCCGTCTCTCCTATGTACATCCGACCACAGGTGCACGGAATCTCGTAGACCCCGGCCAGCTGTAGTAGAGGCAGCCTGTCCTTAACGTTGACGAGCTGGTTACTGACCTTGCTGTGCGCTTTGTAGACAGGTTTTGTGTCAACAGCTTCCCGATTCTGTTAGTAACTCCACTTATATAGGGTAAGACAACTACTTGACGTTTCTGAGAGGTGGCTTGATTAGATGTTGAATTTTTCGTCCTTATCTGTCGTGGCTGTCACGAGCGATTTCGTTGCTTTGGTTACATAATATCTTAAGAACCTTTGGAACCTGCCGCTCCGGGTGATCGGCCTTAGGAGAATACTTCCCTGGACGGTTTTGGCCAAACGTAAGTGCGATGCCTATAGCAGAGGGTGTCGTAGTGTGGCAGTGATAGTAACAATCGGGCTATTCAAATCACTGTGATGGATGCAAAGCTCGATCTCAAATTAGCGACTAGATCTAACTGTGTGTAACTCTTGCCTGCAGAAACCTGCACCGGGGTTGATCACAAGAAGCCAGAAGGCGCCCAAATAGTTGCTAGCGCTAGCGTTAGAGTTCACTGTTAAGGCTTACATTAAACTTTCTGGCAAGTATATGCTTCCACAGGAAAGTAATCCATTCAGGCTCACAACGAGCAACATATCAGAATCCTTACTCGGCCAGTAGCAATTAGTAGCTGCGGAGTTATGGGTTTCCAACAACCTCAGGGAAGAAGAATGGAAATAAAGTGTCATATAACAACGATACAAATTATTTGAACTCGTAAAAACAAAAACTATCATGAATGGAGAAATTATATCATAGATAAAGGTTTGAAATAGTAGATACTGATAGTCTACAACATTGCGCAGCACCCGTAAGCGACTTTTCTATTTTATTTTTATGATTTATTTTTGAGTGAGGTTGCACAGGAAGACAAAAACGTTTCCGGGAACAGAGATTGATTTATATCAAACATATAAATAGTATAATGTTTGCAGGTGGGTATGAAATATTAAAATTAGGGCTATATACTCTACCACGACATTAATTAAAATTGTGTTTAACCTTAGTAAGTACTGTATGATAATAATAAAACAATTAACTTTTCATCATTATTCTCGTGTGTTAATAGAAGGCTTCCTAGAACATTATTTAGCGAGGTGTCATATCTACTGATTCATTTTCCCTTTGGTGAGATTTCACGAATCTTTGACATTTTGGAGATCAAACATGGGACGGTACAAGAACGAGAGAAAATTCGGCATCGCGCTTTTGAAATATAATCATTCTGACATTTGGCTGCTATGATTTCTGAATTCCATAGGAAACGGTAATCTGGAAAGTCGCCACGGGAATCGAGTTAGCGTCCTCTGAAATGCCAGACCACAGCTTTAACCGGTTACTGATCAGATTGAATTCTCTACGCGTGCACTGCACTATGTGTAGTTGCGATCAGTGTTAGCTGTCTTACCATCTGAAGCTGAAACGAGTTGAAGGCGGGTAGACGGTTTTCACGAAAGTACAGGCGGCAGTGGGTAAAGAAATCCGTAGCGTGTTTAGGGAGAGAGATGATGAGCTGGTCCCCGTGTCGCAGGATGCCGCCGCCTGCGTGGGCCGTGCCAGCTCAGCCGTGCTGTGCAGCGCCGACAACTCAATTTTCGAGCCCCCAGCAGGGCGTCTGCAAGCTTCATTGGCCACACCTAGCAGCTCGATAGCCCGCCCTGGGCTTGCAAGAAACGGCGCTGACAGCCGTCGGTCTGTCGGATGCCGGGAGGAGATGCAGTTCCACACTACTATATTACAACTGCGTTATGCGCAATCAAACAGACGCAGGTTATATCGGATTTTCATGAGCAATCTGTTAAAGTCAATAATGAATCCTCATGTTTAAACAGTCAAAGAAGGAAATTATGTCGAGACGAGAATGCAATAGTTGTAAAACCTCATTACATTAATTTTTAATAATCCTTTATTAATCTATTCAAATTTTGGACAAAAATAATAAGATCAATTTCTAAAAAGGGACGATTGTCAAAAGGGTGTGAAATTCAAGGAAGCTGTTAATTTCACGAGTGCCGGAGTGATGAAGCATCGTCAAGCAATGGTCACTAAACCTACAGTTACTCGGGTAGCAACATGGAGCTTAGACTGTCGTTAATTTTTGTTCCGCCAGTGGGCAGTTATAGCCAGCGCAGTGATACTAAAGTGACTATTTTACTTGATAGAAGATGCACTGGAACACAAACCCCAAACACATCACGGAAACGATGCCTCGTGTCAATGGACGTACACCAGCCAATAATATATTTTCTAGAAGTGGTTTTTAAGCTGCGCGCCTGATTCTGAGGGTCACAGCGAGGTAGGCACGCAACGTGTAACGGGATTGGCGGAACATTTTCGCGCCCTGCTGGTTGCTCGGAGCGAGGCACAACAACTGTTCTACTTCACTTTGGAACTTCGCTTTGGGACTATGGACGACATCGTGTGACATAATGCTTTAGTTCGACGGCGATAGCTGCCGTCTACGTGAGAAATATAAAGGGGTTGAAATAACAATTAACTCGGTGTTCTTTTTAATATATTGTTTCAAATTTCGTGCTTTGTGGAATTGGAGGTGGCGGGATACGTGGAGACTTCATGGACAGGTAATTTGTTAATTTTGCTTACAATATTCCATTGGCATCAAGCTCGTAAGCAACCCGAAGAGACAATTTCATTTCTCTAATAATTTTCTAAATATCGAGCTACCTATTTCAGTGAACTTTTTTTTTTTTCAAATATAATGCCCTGTCATAACATTTCATGTACAGGAATATAGTCACGCCCACTTAAGAATAGTTCTGTTTTGTGTATTCTGACTGTAATTATTTGCAAGACATTTATGTAGTTCCGTTGAATAAATCTGGTCTGCTTAAATCTGTTGCACAGGAAGCACGACCCTTGTATTTTTCAGTGTATTTATGGATATTTTCATTTTGCAACTCACCATTTATTTTCTGAAATTCTGGGATATACTTACCTCTAAAGTATAACTATGTTCAAATGAAAGATATCCCATCTCCTCTACATTGTCCTGGGCAAATCGTACAACAATTTTAGTTACTATAGAGTTTTGCTTAATTTCTATTAAATTCAGAATTATTATAATAAATATAAAATTAATTTATTCTATAACCTGTATAAGTTAAACTTATCAGGGGTCACATATAAATGTTTCAGGACAGTGGGCAGAGATTTTTTTTCATTCTCCAGGAGTTGGTATTCAAATTTAGAAATGGAAGTATGCTCGTTGAAGATAAAAAAAAGTTAAATGCAAATAACTGTGAAGGTGACTGTGTCAATGCGCATTCTAAAATGAATTTCGATGAAAATAAATTACAGACTCTCGATGAAAATTAAACATTATTTTCTGCGAGATTAAAACCGTGATTAGACTTAAATGAATGTACGAAGGACTATGATGAAGAGGGTATTAAACAAGATAGACGTGCAGGAAAAACAGAGGCTTATAGTGACGTTTAATTCGAAGATGAAAGCGCTGATAAAGGAACTGGAATTAATCTTTTAAGGTTTTCCACACGTTCCTGGAACCCAGCTTTGTTGAGCCATACGTATCCAGTAAGTTATTTTTTAATTACACAATTCCGATATTAATGTTAATATTTTATTCTGTCGGCAAATAGTCAATATAGTTAGGGAGCAAGTGGTATCTTTCATAAAGTTGGCGATTCAGTGGTTCGTAAATTGTACGGAATTGTTCGGATCTTATTTATTTATTTTTTGTTCTAACTAGCACATTTCACAAGTGATATAAATATAACTGTTTTAGAAACGAATTTTAAGAAACTATCTTTTTTTTGGCCTTACAATATTACTGATAGGTTAATACCCTTTTAAAAAAATAATCTGTACAAATAACAGTGGTACTAACAGAACAAAAACTTTATAAATTATATGTGTTGAGATATAAACTGGAGCTGTTTGGTATATTTGGTAGGTTTTCACCATTCAGACATTCTAGTTGCAGATGTATTTTATACTCTGCTAGACAGACAAAGAAACAACCTACAAAAGGGGTAAAGTGTTAGTTACCATTAATTTCGCCTAGCAGGTAAAAAAGAGCGAAAACACAACCTACGCCTTGTGGAATCGATGTCATTAGCGGGAAGGGACATTCGGACAGGAACGAGAAGTGATTCGGCCGTGGCAATTTGTAAGAACCTTCGTCTGAAGTGTTTTGGGGAAACCATGTAAACCGAAATCTAGACGGCCGGACGGGGATTCGAACCTGCGGCCTCCCAAAGGCGAGCCATAGCGTTATTACTGACCAGCCACACTCGATCCTACTAAGAGGTAAGTGCTTTGATAACAAACTTTTTGTCACACAGTGCTCCCTCAAACTGACATGAAAGAATTCTAGGTAAATTTGTGAGCTCTGTTCTTATTGAAATATTCTAAATTATGATGCAATATGGGTTAATAAAGTATTCTTTTAGTAAAGATTGCTTAAAGACAACATTAGTAGCTTTGGAAGGGAATATCCTCGTAGCTATATTTTTTGTTGTGTCCTATTGTGCACATAATGATGCAACTGAATCCGCTGTTCACTCTGAGAAATTTAATTACTGGTTTTAAGCTCTCATTGAAACAGTGGCACAGCAATTCCACCGCTGTCCATTCAAACTCTGAATGAGAAAAGGGTATTAATTAATGACCTATTATCAATTTAATTGCTGAGCAAGCTAACGGTAATTGCTAATTCGCGTAATAAACAAAATACACTTCTGCTGTGGTGTGAAGCCAATAAATGCAAATATCTAAATGACTTCAGATTAGCCAAATTTCTGAATGCAGATACGAGGTTGCCCACAGCAGTATTAGCACAGATTTTCCAATGTGAATAATAAATAAAGCATTGAAATGAAACAGGTCGACCGCATTCAGCTACTCTGAAATCTATGACGCTATACGATCTAAATAATTGGCAAATGGTCGCCGTTACAACATAGATGACCATAAGTAATTTCTGAATATTCCAAACATTTGTGATATATACGTAAATGTTTTGTTTTGTAGTGATTTAATATGTATATTTGTGAGGCTTTTTTATTTTATTTTTTTAAGCACACAACGATGGTAACAATGTTAAAAGCAAGAAAAAACTCCCTTGATAATTTTATTGTAAACTCGGGCACTGAAATGTTTGATGAAATGTGACAAACGTTTGTCATGTGCATGCTAATCCCCAGTATAAATGTGATAACCAAACTAAACAATATCACTGATACTGCCTGATCTACTCACTTCAGTTAGTTGACTGAACACATATTAATTATAAAGCCGCATGTACGAGAGATAGCCCTTAGTTTAGTTAAATGCATATTGGGTCTTTGGCAGTATTTACACTGCATTTTACATCAGTATACTCGAATGATTAAGCTAATATTGCATAAACAATTTGTTTCTACATATATTTACAATTTATGTACTTTACGCCTCTTAGGCATCGAGGTCATTAGAGACGGGATGCGGACAAGGAACGGCGGGAAGGATATGGCCTTCTGAAGGAAGCATCGCCTGAGTGATTTGGGGAATCCACGGAAAACCCAAATCTGGATGCCCGGATGGGGATTCGAAACGTCGTCCTCTTGAATGCGACACCAGAGCGTTAATCAGAGCATTACAGTATTAATAAGCTACGCTGCAATAGATCATTGTGCCGTTATTGTAGATTAGATCCTTATTTCCTTCCTTCCATCAACATCATCTCATCGCCCAGTAACGGAGTTTTTCACCAGGATCACTTGTCGTATACTCGTTTATAAGCTTTATTAAGCCAGTCTTTGAGATGTTTGAAAGCTTTAACACATGTATTTGATTGGCTAGGATACAAGATGTAAATCTGGGGTCAGTCTTTGTGTTATGTTAGGTAGCGGGCTTTAATGTGGGAGTGAATAGATTCCAGTCGTCTGTAAGACCGTAGGGTTCCTATGCAATTAGTTGCTTTCGAAAGTACCTTGTAGTGTGTAAAATTTCACTTACTTTGTGGGTTTAGCGTTACGCCAGTGTTGTTGGTACTGCCATCGTTTCGGTATATAACCTGCGACCTTCCTCGGAGCTCTTCTGGGTTGATGTATCCGCCGGTGACGGCTGGTTACAGATCTTCGTCGTCTGACACAAAAAAAACAACGAGGGACTGTAACCAGCCGTCAGCACCGGATACATCAGCCTAAAATAGCTCTGAGGAATGCCCAAGGTAAGATGCTGAAACGTTAGCGGTACCAACAAAATGACGCACTGCTAAATCCACAAAGAAAGTGGAATATTATAGACTTGAAAATTTTATATTACTCTCTGGTTTGTTGCGTGTTCTGAAATTCAGTATTGCGTAATTCTACGGTAGCCACGGTTACATATTGACATTATAGCGCTACAATAGTTTAAGTTACTCCTCTTCTATAATTTACGGATTCAACTGTGCATGTTCTGTGCATTAGACTCTGAATAAATTATTGAATAAGAAAAACCTTATTCAGTTAATCAAGATGAGCAAGAAGTTGTTAAACAACCTTTCTCTTCAATATTATGTAGGAACTTGTTATTAAAGAAAGGTTCATATTCTTAGCAAATATACTTGGGGCAACTTCGGTCTACTATCAGGCAAGTTGTTAACTAGCTTTAGAACTAAGAAAATTAAGCACATAAATAAAATTAAAAACAAAATCAACCCTTCACTTACCAAAAGTGAAGTGCTGCCCCTACAAAACACTACACAAGCACAAGAAATACAATATTCCTGCTTTTGCCCTTACTCATGAAAATAGCAGATAAAGCAACGGCTATGTTCATCTATTTGCTTTGCGGTCCATCCAGGCACATGATTCAGTTAATTTAATTTAATTCTAGTGGAACATATGCACCGTTTTCAGTTTCATTATTTTCCCATTTCTTGCTTTTTCTTTTGAATTCTTTAAGTAAAATTTTTCCATCCACCTTCTTTTGCTATTCGAATTTTAATTTTAAATTCATTCACTTTCTTTTTGGCTAAATTTTCCAACCCTTTATATGGTAATTTATTCAAAATCCTACTTCCTTATCTACAAAAGAAAATTTTACAGCCCCCTCTTATGCCTTAAATTGTGTCCCCTTATCGCTTCCATGACTGTCAAGATGATGTTAAGATGAACAAAGTAATTGTTAGTTTCTACTGTGTTTGGGACTATGAATATAATACGTTCATGCAAATTAGTCACATCTCGCCTCTGTCTCAAGCATTTGGTACCATGTTATTAACTGTTTAAAATATTGCTTTCCATTTAAGAAGAATGAATAATTTTAATTTATTTAAAAATTTCTATTAAAACAGTGAAAGCTCGTTTATCATGCTGTCAAATATATCATATCCTCTTGTCGAACTCTGGCCACTTTAAGACCATGCCATAGGTTTCATCATCCTTCTCCCATCCAATGGGCCACAGAAAGTTGATCTGTTCTACATTACGTTATTCAATTACAACGGAGCATATGCTACGATTGCAATTTTACTACCCCTTCTTGATTTTGATTTTTTAAATCTTAAAATCTGTGAGTGCAATTTCACCTAACACGCTTCGAATTTCAATTTTAAGCAATTTCAGTGAGAGATATTTGAATAATATTATTTCTTCCATAAATTTTATCTTCAACTAGAAAATCCCATATTCTTTCAACTACTCTCTAAAGTTAATGTTTCGTATACTGGAAATTTGTGGATGAATTCACAGTAAAATTAGCAGTCGGGAATTGTTGTTGGGAAGAAATGGTTAACTTGGCAGACTATGACAAAGGTGCCGTAAAACTGAGGTTTGAATTATTTGCAAGGTGGTTTTCGTGTTAATTTACTAATTTCGTCTACTTTTTTGTCCATTTTAATGTGTGTAGTTGTATTCTGCTGTCAAGAAATTATCGGACAAGGCCGTCAATGAGATCAGACTATGGAGTGGTGCTTTAAATGTGCAGCTATTGAAAATTATTTGCGTAAGGGAAGAATTTTTTTTTTTTTTAAAAAAAGGTAAAAATTGCATTTCATGACATAAATGATAGTGTGCGAATGGTAGTTTTTGTCAAACACGTGGACAGTTGACTCGTTTCCGTGTAGACTCCACTGAAAAGGTTGCAAATAGTATGATGGACCTATTGCAAGAGTTGTTGACACTGTAAATTTGCGTTTCAAACAGTTGGCACCTGTAACCAATGATGGAGCTCATTTGCACTGATGCATAAAGAACTTTAACGTCAAAAAAAAAAACGTTTATCTGGAATTATTTGCATTAAAAAGTTGGTAAAATTTCTTAAGTAATTTGGGGAATCAGAATTCATGATATGAAATAGTTATCTGCTCTGTAAATAATTCAATATGGAATGACTGACCGAATAACAGGTTTTTATAGCAACAGAGACAAGAGTAGCCATACAGTTCCATCCCTCATGTGGAATGTAATCACATGTATTACTCCTATTAGTGGTGAATATTGCTATACGGAGGAGCTGTTGTGAGTGCATATAATCAATGCTTCTCCAGTCAGCGACTCTGAAGAGAAAATCGTGTGCGAAACTTTAAAATCTTATGATTGTTATTAAAAAAAAAAAAAAAAAAAATGGTTTATTGCAGGTTTGGTGATCCTTTCTTCCTTTATGAGATGGCAACCAACTGCGATTTTGATTCTTGTTCTCTTTGTGCTGATCAGATTCTGCACTGTTGTGGGTAGTATTAAGCTTTTAATAATTCAACTATAACGAATGTGTTCATAAGATTTCTCACAGTGAAAAAATAAACTTTCTTAGATATTGTGAAGTATACCGACAACTATACGCCTTTTTTAAGATTAAAGCTGTCATTCATCCAAAAATACTCAGAAATCAAGATGAGGATGATAAATTCAAATGGTACAACTACTTGTAATCGTAGGCTTCCGCGGCAGAGTCAGTTGATTGGCCAAGAATCAACGGTACAACTACTTGTTTACAGAGTTTCAGTTCGTCGTTCGTTCCGGCTCTGTCCTGTTTGGACCTACAGTTTAAAGTGCAAACCTGTGAACAAAGCAAAGCTCACAAAGATTTCCGACTACTGTGGGACTCGAAGCCAGGACCCTGAATTCTGAAGGCAAGCGACTGAACCAATGAATTACCAGACTGGTCAGTAAGGATGGCATGACAGTTACACAACATCCATTCGCTTCCCTACTCGAAACATTCCTGTTGTTTCTCACTTTTGTATTTGCCACAACAGAAAAAGATGAATAGTGAAAAGTTTTTTATGACACTAGATTCTAGGATTTAACTAGTTGTTTTTCCCGATATGTATAATAAAGTGGTGGTCCTTAAAAACACGTGGGAGGGATAGGATGAAACGGATAGTAACATGAACTGAATTATCTGAGCAATGAAACAGGTGTTTCATTGCTGTAGATTACAAAGTTTACTATAGGCTTTACAGTGAGATTATAGCTTTGTTTATTTGTTGAATTTCTATTCTTCGGTTGCGACCTGATGCAAGCTGCTGAAATTGACGAATTGTTATGAGTTCGTTGATTATAAGACTATCAAAAAAGTGAGGCACATGAAAAATATTTCATTTTTTGCGCATCAGTTCTGGTTTTAAGTACTCATTCTATTGTTGATAGTTAGGGTCAGGCAGCTGTTGTAATAATCTGTTCCTATATCCCAGCCACGTTCGTTTCACAATGACGGTTATTATTTTCTTTCAGAAAAAAATCTATACTTATTAAATCACTGTATGCATCCACATGAGCGCAAAGGAGCGTCCATAAACTACGTGACTCCATTTTGGCCTCTTCTGAACCCCTCTCCATACGACGTACCCTGAAGTGGCTTTAGACTCTACCAAACCCCTGTCCTCCCCCTCCCCCACCGTGTGGCACGTAGCTATTTTTATCTATTGCTTCCAGAAGACATTTTTTACTGTTTTCTCTTGTCAGACTATGACGGAAATAAATATTAATATGCTATTGTATGTTCTGTAACTTATTTTAACAGTGATGTATAATATGAATGATAAAGCTGCGTGGCTTGGCTCGGAACGTCCCCCCCCCCTTTTTTTTCCCTTCCACGTAGTATAGCGTAGCTTTTTACCCAGCCCCTCCTTCCCTCTAGTCAAGTACGTAGTTTATGGACGCTCCTAAATAATACGGAATGATTCAGAGAGCAAACTTATTACCTTTGGTAACAGGAAATATGTCCTACATGGATAACAGAAGAAAAATAAAACGATCATGGTGGGAGAGCGTTAACACTACGGTCTTGAATTCGGGAGGACGCAGCTTCAAATCTACTTCCCGTCATTCAGATTTCGGTTTCCCGTGGTTTCCTGAAATCACTGTGGGCGGTATCCGGGACGATGCGATGCTTGTCCTTAGTCCTTTTACGTCCCTAATAACCTCGACGTCGACGAGGCGTGAAGCCATACGGGAAAAAAATATCATAAAGTGCAAAACTTTTGCACCATATCCCTAGAGTAGCACCATCTCTGCAAAAAAAATAAAAAAAAAAAAAATATATCCAAGTTTAAATACAAACTATGAAGCGTATAATAACAGCTGTTTGCAAAGGAACCAGCGGGCTTTGATGAATCACGGGATGAGATTGAAATGCTGGCAAAAACAGAAAAAAGGATTGCAGCATAAAACTCACAATGAAATTACCACTCTATAATACGACAGCTGCAAAAAGTGTACGATCTTACATCAGCTTCACTTTAATGTTTGATTGTGGTGTGACTGCAGCTGGCTGTGTTTATTAACGTAAGCCAGCAATGTTACTGTCGTTCACTGGCTGCTGACGCTACAGAGGTTGCCTGTAATCTGAATCATTACGCACCTAACAACCCCTGCCAGTAAATGGTCAAATTACATCACGACAGTTCAATAGCCTCGTTATCATAACTAGACGTTAACTATAGGGCCTCGTATTACAGCTCAACGGCGAATCATGAAAGAATGAATGTTCTAAATTTCTGATATAGAGTACGGGAATTTCTAAAAAAACAGCATACAGTAAATCGAGTGCAGATCGCGAAGACTAAATCCATTTTTTTTTAAAAAAATCAGATATGTAATCTGAAGCATTTTTAAAATGTTTGTGCGGTATGGAACTTACGAATTACATAACGGGTGAGTCATTGTTTACATGGAAGATCACAGAGAAGAGGAAAGATTAAGCGTTAAGACTGATTAAATTGTTTAATGATGAAAAGTACGGAGAAACTTTAAACAAAGACAAAAATAAGAGTATATGAAAGAAGTCGTTTTACGAAATTACTACAGAATATTTCAGAACAAGCGAAGTTGTAAAATGTATCAAACCAATAACAACATCGAATCAAAAGAAGACAAATTAAAAAAAATCCTGTTACTTTGATTCTGCTCGTATCTTTCTAAACGTCTTCTTCAGTTCTTGCTATCTCTTTGTCACTGTTTTTATTTATTTTTAGTTATGCATAGTGTTACAAAATATTTAATGGACCCCACAGATACCTTTATAATTTGAGGATGATATAAAATAGCGACTAAAACAAGAAAAATATTAGACCGTAGTAGTTTTCGGTTGATTATCAAGTTTATTATTCATCAGTGGGATTAAAGGACAAGGACAGATATCGATACTGCCTTATTGACAATGACAAGTAACGTGGGTTCATAATATAAAAACTGTATCGCAAAGAATAGCACACAGTATTTATTCGGTCGTAATGTTTTTCGGAGTCTATAAAGTTGGCCATGCTGAAATAGGCTTTGCTGAAGTGTCAAATATTACATTAAGTACCTATTATTATTAGCCTACATACATGACACTGAGCAATGTTAATCTATTGCAATCGTGTATTACAACTAGTATATGAGTGGTACAAGTCACTTATACTGACTGGGTTGATGCTTCTTCTATCTTGTCTTAGAATTACGAGCTTTTTATGTTTCGCAAATTGGATTAAATCTAAGTACATTACTAATCATAAGGACTCCGTTACCTTATTCCAAACAACTTACATTTACTGGATTTCTTCGAACTGATTGGTGTTAATATGTCGTTGGTGGCTTCGGAGTTTAATTGACTTTAGTTATTCCTCTAATACAGCGTGAACTGAAAAACAGAGCTTCCCACAATGCAAGATCAGAGCCCGACAACCCTTATCGTTGTCAACGACTAAAAAACGGCAATGAAGAGAGTCATGTTTACTAATGGCTTATTCCTCTCTGAACATAAACATAACCTTTAACCCTCTGATTTACCCTCCTTTAATTAATTAATTTCATTTAAGGACAGAAAATGAATTATTTATTGATGTTTCCGTGGATTACCTTGCGAATGTGTCAGTAACATGTAAAACATAATGTATAATAATTGCCACTGTGTGTATGAATGTTTTCAGCAAATCATAACTTTAATTTCTAACATTTTGTTAAGAAGGTATTACTAGACTGTTTATTATATTTCAAGTGAATTCAAAAAGATTTAATTGTTTGCATTAACATTTAAAATAATCTAAGAAGGAAATTAAAAACTTTAGATTGTTAAAAAGGTATTTTAATAACAGCTTGTTGTTCACGCCGGTATTTAAATGTTGTCAACTATCTGAATCAGTTCGTTGACACAATGCAAGTCGGAAGACTTCTAGAGGCTATATACAGATTTGCAAAAACATTAGACCAGTTAAGTACATACTACTCAGTGCGGTACAAGGAATTTTTGATTTTGGAAATAATTGTAATAGTTTTTTTTCATGGTTCTGAATAAGTATTTAATTTATTGTTTTGTAATTGCGTTTCCACTCTAAGTAATTAATCAGGTATTAACCTCATTGGAAGTAGCAACTACTATGCGACCATATATGTGTTTATCTTCTGAAAATATCAGTAGTCATAGTAATGGGATTGTAAATGTCTTGGTGACAATTTTTGCTATATCGTGTAGTTAATTAAACTGCGTGAGAATTGAAGTCTGATTTCTGAAGGTCAAAGAATAGCATGTTGAATATGACTACTGTATCGAAAACCTGCGAGAAGATGCAAGTTACTATAACTTGAAATTGTGTAGAATTTCTTAGAGCCCTTCGAGCCACTACCCGGATGAGGCTCTTGCATTTGTCCTTATCAGTTTATCCACTCCGTCGAACTTTATATTCTGATCCAACTTTTGTGAAGTGAGTCAACTGCTGTTTCGTATTGATCACATGCAATGTAGTTTAATCAGAATCACAGATAAAACTTGCTTTAAAACATAAATCATGTGTACTAGCGCATTTATTTTCAGATTTACAGATTTTATGAATTCTACTTTCAAACAATCATACAGTACTATAATTGCTTCGTTATTATATAATGTTGTAGCAAGTCAGAACAAGTTTATAATTAATTTAGGCTAAGATATCCTACAATTAGAAGACAGCTTGATATTTTTATAAATTTTAAGTAGACGAAATAATCCACAGTGAAAACCCAAGCAAGTTAATTTGGTCAATTCTTGTAATGTCGTAGAAACGACAGTAATACTAATCTTTGTACTGTAAGCATTCTGTAATTAGATTACTTGACACAAAAGACTTAATTCTCACTTCTAACCATGTTTAACTGAAATCAACATTTCACTTAGCAAGATACAATTAAACGTTGTAAACTATTAGTATAAGTGATTGAGATCGGGATGTATTAACCACAATATGAAACAGGGAGCAAACTACTTGTATTTTCAAGTAATCTGGTGCATTATTAGCCAATCGTAATGATATTCGAAATCTTTAATAATTTCTGAAAGAAATGTATTACTTCTTACAGCATATTTTCCACCAAATAATTTATTATTGTACGTAATGCTGCAATGCAAACACGACGTAAAAACATTTCAAGAAACAGGTCATGCTTTGAAATAATAAATAATTATAGTATTTCAGTTTTATCATTATACTGCAAAGTAACAGTTACCTAATTAATATGAGAAGGAAGAGTCGTTCCAAACGAATTGATAAAATAATTTTATCACTGAAAATAGGAAAAGTGGATTAGTCGGTGGAGTTTTCACTGTAAAGAACAGAAACGGAAAAAAAAAATCATTCACTTTGGTGAATACAAAATGTTATACGGAACAAGGGAATCTGAAGTAATTTGTAACGCTGAAACCTACAGCAGATGACACTGCGTAGTGTTTAAAGGCCGGAATTGGTTTCAGTGACGTCATACCATTACGTCATCATTACGTCACAATTCCGATACATCGCTTCATCATTACGTCATATCACATCATTGTTAAGTCAGTAGCATGTAAAATTTTTACTATAATCGGGCTACTAGCATATTACACCACACTGAGCCATAATTACGCGATATTGGTATACAATCATAATTGAATCAAGTAATCGTGTATTGTGTTTACTCTAATGTGGATTTTATAGATTTTATACCTGCGAATAGCTACATACCGTTACGATTGCTCTGTATAGTCGCTTGGTCCCTGTATGTTATTTCTGAATGACTATCTGCGTGAATTGCTGTATTTGACTGCGTGAATTTACTGTTTTGCGCTTATTCTCATTGGTTTCCCCCGTTTTGTGTTGCAGGCCTTTTCATTAGACTTCAATTGTGCGTAGCCTAATACAAAAGGTCACTTGATCAGTATTTAATATTAAAAAAAATAGCACCAGCTTCCCAGCTAAAGAAAGGAACGATGTAAGACGGTCACCTTCTGTATTAATATCTGGAACTCGAAGCCGCATGCGGAGACAGTCGCAGTAGAGTAGAAACCAGGAAGCGAAACATCTTCTTTCCATCTGTTCTAACCTGGTGTCACAGTCTGACTTAATTCCATGTTAGTGTTTCAGTTAGATGAGAGCCTTCACGTCCATTAGTATTGAACATCGGCAGAATAGAATTCTGGTTGTTTGAAGCTCCAATGATAGTCGGGTTACACTGCCAAATCGTCAAATGTTTCCATATGCCAGGGAGGAAGACTGTTCCAAGATGAGGACATGGTTATCTGTGATTCCAATGAGTTGGTACAAGAAGAGATCATAGAAATGATTTATGTTGCCTTTGATCTACTGATATCCTGTCTTCCTTAGTTGCAGCTGGCTGAAAAGTGAGCATTGCGGCCGAACGGTTGCAATATTTTGACAGAGCTAATGGTTTGTAGCATCATAAGAGAAGAGATAGGCAGACATTACGGCTTACCTGTGTGGTGTGTGTAGAATCCTCGAACTGCACAATGAGAATTGAGTCAAACAGAGTTTGTTGATGTAGAGATGTGCAATACATCTGAGATATTTTTATTCGGGTTACATGCCTCATTGACATCGAGGTCATTAGAGGTATGAGAGCAGGGAGCAATCAAATGGGTGGAGTTAAGCCATGGCCTTTTGAGAAAACCGTTCTGGCTTATGTCGGTATGGATTGCGGGAAACCAAAGAAAACCGAAATCAGGACGTCCGAACGGAGATTTGAACCCGCGTCCTCCCGAAGAATTACCACTCACCAACCAAGCTCGGTCACATGAAGATAAGCTAAACGTTCTGCGTAAGCATTGTTGATTGCAATGAATGCTTTTTTAGGCCAAGTAGTGAACAGAGATGCGAAATACGGTCGCGGGCAACACAAATAAATTCACCGCCAAATGTCGAGCAAAGCTAGAGGGAATCCCAAAATTTAAAATTTCTTCTAGTTAACTGTAGAAGCATACTTTTAGCCTTTGATCATTAAAAAAAAAACTGGTATCAGCTCATAAAATAAAGACATTTCGTTCACAACTTCTTTCCTGTACAAAAAAAAAAAAAAAAGTTACGCTAAACAGCTCTACTACTACTTATATTACTTATTCTAGCTTACCTAATTTCTTACTTTTTATGAAACATCACAGATATCACTGACATGTTTGAAAGTCTTTTATGCAAGTAGCCACAAATTGTGGGTTTATCGACACATATAGGACTCTGCTCATTTGTTAAGAGCAAAGCGAAAAATTTCATCTCCGTCAAAATTACACCGAAATATAATTAAATTGAAAAAAATGTGAACTGTTAGTACTTAACACTTGTTTGAAACAGTTTAATAATATCTGTTACTTCGTGTGTTTGGATGTATCTTATTTTTCACGTTTCTTTCACGCTACAATTCCTGATTGACAGCGTAATTAGAAAAGTCATCCACAGGTACAATGGCCGTTCTTTTCAGCTGTGCATGAAGCCACAATATTGCGCAGATGGACGGGTTGTCAGAAACGGATGCGTGTAAAATGTAATTTAATACACGCCAGCTATTGCATTACCGGGGCTATAGAACAGGCGATTCGCTTTATGCAGACGATACAACTGGACCACAATGCGCTGATATAATTTTTTAGTATAAGGTACACCCATTTAAAGTGGCTGTTCGTGTTAAGAGCTTTATCAATGTTGAATCTAAGTTTCTGTGCTGCAGTATCCTACACGATAACGCTCGTTTAAGATGAGACAATAGTTTTGCAGTATACTTCAGTTGTGTGTAATTAACGATATTGGGTACAGAGTATAATAATTCGATACAGGATAACACCTCCGTAAGTACTACTCATTCAATTTACAGTTTGATTTCTATTGATTTTCTAATTCCTTCCTAACTCTTCTTTCAGGAAATTACCCCTTGTGCTTATCCACATCATCGAGTAGAACGGTTAAAGTGCAAACTCTATCGCCACATTGATTCCAAGTTTTATCACTGGTGAATTTCACACACAACCACCACGCCAAGCCGTATACTTCACCAAACTCGAGTGATATTTTTTTTACTTAGCATTCAGAATATTAGTTAAACATTTGGAGTTTTAAGACTATCGAATTTCTGAACTTTTGGGCAAAGTTTATTATTTTTTTCATACTAGATTAATGATAGAAATATGTAGGAATCATCTCTGGTTAGGTCATTGGACGTAGTTGTTGCCCCGCGGGATGGAATACACATTTCTTGGCGGAGATGGCGAGCAAGAAGCCATTGCGAATAGTTAGCGCTCTTACGCATCTGAAACCAAAGAGATAGTAGGCTACTATTTTAACTGTGCGGACGGACTGTGGAAGTCGAAAGGTGATTTTAATAAATCTTGTGTTACTTATCAAACTGAGAAAGCAGTGTAATCATAACGCATTAACTGCAGAGGTCGTGATGAATCCAATGTTTGTGCCAGCTTCTTTGCTCTCGTCAAATTTATGTTTATCATCTTTGATTGTCTCTCCGTTCAGGGAATTCCATTCTTCTTTTGTTGAATTTCCTACAAAGTTATTTATTAGACTCTGAAGTATGTCTGACTTTCGCCTTCTCTAATCCTCTCTCAACTATTCCATTCTACCGAAAGAGCCTCAATCATATATTACAGCAGAACAGTGCTGATATCCGCCAGATGCTGCATCTTTAAACAATACCGCCACTATTCTTATAGAAAAAAAAATTGTTTCACATACTATTGGTGAAAAGTGACCAAACACTATGTTGAAAAATAAAAACACACACACAAAAAAATGCTTGACTAAAAGGCTTAATTCGCACTTAATAATAGCCACTGACTTTCCTACTTCCTAGTGTATATAATCATTATTTTTGAAGTGAAACCTTCTTTAGGTGTGATTTTTGGATGGGTAAAATCTTTTGAGTTCACGTTACCAACTACAACGTGTTGCGCTTGGACAGCAGTGAAAGTATGGATCGTAGTTGTATATGGTATGTATACCTACTGGCGCGCGCGCAGCGGCCTGTCTACACATATATACACAAATACAATCGAACTATCTGATGCCTCAGAGGTTCTGGTGTCTGACTGGGATCGATTCCCTGTCTCGGCGGGGATTTTCATAGGCCATTAACCTGATCTTCACCTCCGGCACAGCTTGCTGTGTGACGTGAAACACGTCAGAACTCTTCCGTGGTTCAGATTCCACGTTACACTGTAGGTCCCCTCTATCAGGTAGGATTGCAGGGTGTAAGAATACACAGCATCTTAGTTTTTAAATAATTAATAATTAATGTTTTTTATATTATTTCAGTGGGAAGCGTATTGATAGTGGTATTTCCGATTCATTGTTTTGTATTTGATTAATGTTAGGCTGATTATGTGTGTATGGTGCTAAAAGTGTTTTATATATTGTTATTTTTATCGTGTTATTAAGTATTGTGTCAAAGAAATCCATGCGCCGTTACCGAATGAACAATGAACATGAAAATCTCTGGAATAAACAGTGAAAAAAAGATGAGAAGCAGAGATCGTTTGTAGTACGGCGAAGTTTGGATGAAACTGAGAGTTGTATTTGTTAATGTAAAGCAACAATAAAGTAAAATGAAAGATAATTTAATAATAATTTAATTTTACATGTGGCGACTGTGACCGTGACGCAGAGCTAATCATTTAGCTCGTAATAAAAGAAGCCTGTAATCTTCGGAAAGGAAGTGACGAAAATTTTGAAATAAGAATGGCAACTGGCATCGCGGAGAAGAATCTGTGCAATGAGGAGAGTGAGTACATAAAAGAAATGTTGGCTATGATTATTCAAGAACAGATGGAGACGAGGCGCGAACTGCAGAAAATGAATCATAATCAACAGCAATTGATACAAGAGTGGAGAAAGGGAGGAAATTGTAACAAAGCGGTGGACAAAGAAGCGGAAGAAGAGGTAGAAAGCAGGTTAAAGCAAGTTAGGAAAACCTGTAAAGAAAAGCTAGAAATGGAGACTGAAGGAGACGGGACAGAAAATTACAGCGAAGATAAGCGAAGGTTTGACAAGAAATTGAACACAATGTCTGATAACAACGGACCATTGAAATGGTGGGAGTGTTTAGAACAGATACAAGAGATCAACGAGTGTAATAATGTTGATAGGAGGGAAGCAGAACACAAAGAAATGATTGGATTTGCGAGAATGAGCGAATGGGAGAATGACGACCAGAAGGTATATGATGAAGCAAGAAGGAAAAGTGAAATGCCTTTTACTTTCACATATAAGGGTGAAGGAAGTCACGACTTGGAAAAACATGAAATCGAAGAAGAAACTGAATATGCGGAAGCAAGGGAAAAAGAGACCAGCGGTGAAGAAGAGGAGCGAAAATACGGATTTCCGTTGGACAGAGTGGCGAGTAACGAAGAAAATGAAGACGAAAATGAGGTAAAATGTGGGCTAATAAAGAACAATACAGTGGGAGGTAAGGTGAAAAAGAAGAAAGGGCTCGATATATACCACGAGGGCCACAACATTGTGAGGTGCGAGTGGAACAAAGGTGGCGGAGAGTGCAAGGAAGATGCAACGATAGGGAAAGTGAAGATGAAGAGGGAGTGACACATGAGAATATTGAATCAGAGGAATTGTTGGGATTAGAAAAAATATATGTGATCTGAACTTATAACGGGGGTGTGAATGAATGTAATTATGGCTGAAAATGTATGTATGGGTGAGTGGTGTGATGTTAAATCACACAAAATTTGACAAAATTCAAATTTTGGTGACAAATTGGCCGAGGGGATGTGTAAGAATACACAGCATCTTAGTTTTTAAATAATTAATGTTTTTTATATTATTTCAATGGGAAGCGTATTGATAGTGTATTTCCGATTCACTATTTTGTATTTGATTAATGTTAGGCTGATTATGTGTGTATAGTGTTAAAAGTGTTTTATGTATTGTTATTTTTATCGTGTTATTAATATTGTGTCAAAGAAATCCATGCGCCGTTACCGATTTAACAATGAACATGAAAATCTCTGGAATAAACAGTGCAGGGAGGAAGATCTTTGACGTGAAAAAAAGATGAGAAGTAGAGATCGTGTGTAGTACGGAAGTTTGGATGAAACTGAGAATTGTATTGTTAATGTAAAGCAACAATAAAAAAAATGAAGGATGATATAAATAATTTAAAATTTTACAAGGGTTAGGTTAAGGCGGCTACGACAGGGGCGGAATACGCAGCCAATAGAAACCTTGGCACCCGATCGTTACGCTCACCGGAATTATATATTAAACTCCTGGAAATTGAAAATAAGAACACATTGACGCCAGTGTGTAACAACCCACCATACTTCTCTGGACACTACGAGAGGGCTGTACAAGCAATTATCAAACGCACGGCACAGCAGACACACCAGGAACAGCAGTGTTGGCCGTCGAAGGGTGGCTAGCTGTGCAGCGTTGGGCACCGCCGCAGTCAGTGTCAGCCAGTTTGCCATGGCATACAGAGCTCCATCTCAGTCTTTAACACTGGTAGCATGCCGTGACAGCGTGTACATGAACCGTATGTGCAGTTGACGGACTTTGAGCGAGGGCGTATAGTGGGCATGCGGGAGGCCGGGTGGACGTTCCGACCAAATTGCTCAACATGTGGGGCGCGAGGTCTCCACAGTAAATCGATTGTTGTCCCCAGTGGTCGGCGGAAGGTGCACGTGCCCGTCGACCTGGGTCCGGATCAGCAGCGACGCACGGACGCACGCCAAGACCGTCGCATTCATACGCAGTGCCGTAGGGGACCGCACCGCCACCTCCCGGCAAATTAGGGACACTGTTGCTCCTGGGGTATCAGAGAGGACCATTCGCAACCATCTCCATGAAGCTGGGCTACGGTCCCGCACACTGTTAGGTCATCTTCCGCTCACGCCCCAACATCATGCAGCCCGCCTCCAGTGGTGTCGCGACAGGCGTGTATGGAGGAACGAATGGAAATGTGTCGTCTTCAGTGATGAGAGTCGCTTCTGCCTTGGTGCCAATGATGGTTGTATGCGTGTTTGGCGCCGTGCAGGTGAGCGCCACAATCAGGACTTCATACGACCAAGGCACACAGGGCCAACATCCGGCATCATGGTGTGGGGAGCGATCTCCTACACTGGCCGTACACCACTGGTGATCGTCGAGGGGACACTGAACAGTGCACGGTACATTCAAACCGTCATCGAACCCATCGTTCTACCATTCCTAGACCGGCAAGGGAACATGCTGTTCCAACAGGACAATGCGCGTCCACATGTATCCCGTGCCACCCAACGTGCTCTAGAAGGTGTAAGTCAACTACCCTGGCCAGCGAGATCTCCGGATCTGTCCCCCATTGAGCATGTTTGGGACTGGATGAAACATCGTCTCACGCGGTCTGCACGTCCAGCAGGAACGCTGGTCCAGTTGAGGTGCCAGGTGGAAATGGCTTGGCATGCCGTTCCACAGGACTACATCCAGCACCTCTACGATTGTCTCCATGGGAGAATTGCAGCCTGCATTGCTGCGAAAGGAGGATATACACGGTACTAGTGCCGACATTGTGCATGCTCTGTTGCCTGTGTCTATGTGCCTATGGTTCTGTCCTGTTTGATCATGTGTTGTATCTGACCCCAGGAATGTGTATATAAGTTTCCCATTCCTGGGACAATGAATTCACGGTGTTCTTATTTCAATTTTCCAGGAGTGTATATTATAAGATATATGTAACTTATTATCAAAAGTCCTCAGTCTTAATGGAAGGTTATACATTCTACCTATGATATCGTGTCTACGTAAAGTTTTTAAACTATCTTCACTATAATTTTTGTTTTTTGTAATATATCTGATATTAATCGTTGGAAGTATATCGTATAAGTTGGCAGCCATTTGGAGGTCCCCCCGCGTGAAGCGGTAAGGTGCCTCACCATAGAATGGAAGATTACGGGATCAAATCCACAATCGCAAAAACTTTTTTGAAGTGAAAACTTCTTTAGGCTCCCTTGGCGATTTTTGCGGGTAAAATCTTATGGGTTCGCGTCACCGACATGCTATTCTTAAAAGTATATCTGTAGCTATAATATGACATGTTGCTCGTATGTTATTCAGTTTTCATTTTTGTCGGCAGTCCCCAATGACAGCCATTTTTTTCTTTTTTATGCAAACTGTTTACAGAAAGAAAAAAAATGAAATTTATTTGATTTTAATTATATGGAGAACACGCTCCGGTGGCAATTTCCCTACACCTACACCTTTGTGCCTGAAATCGAGTACCAGCTTGTGGTCATGATCATTGGCGAATTGCCTGATCAACTGCCGGAGCTGCAATGGTTGAAACAATGTACCTTCGAAAGTAAATAATTTTGTTTCCTCAGAATACTAGATATTATGAAATATGATGTGAAAGTGTCGAAATATACCTGCCAAAAAAAAAAGAAGACACCGCCGTATGTAATTTCGGCCACAAACACACCGTTGGTGGGTATATACATGATCAAGTAGCAATTTTCTGTGACAGGTAGAATGGCACCAGAGTTCATTAGAGTTGTTGGGAATATAAGGGCGTTAACAGTGTCATGTTGAGTGAACGCTGAGAAGGACACGGAGATGCCGCGTACTCGGATGGATGAGACAGAGTTATTAGAACCTCACAGAATTTGACAGGAGCCTAATTGTAGGTCTCTATTTGAAAGGCTGGTGAAATTGCGCAATAACCAAATTTTTAGGGCATTCGGATGTGACAATGGCTTGATGTTGGACTGCAAGGGCACTTGAAGGCAGGTTAACTCGTACTGTGCACCAAGAAAATCTTAGCCACTATAAATCTGCGCATGTCATCGGAGAACAAATAATTGACTCCCCACAATATTCTGTGTCATCCCGCGTCATTGGTTGGAGACTAACAGTATGTGGACTTAAGAATTACCATCCACAACACAAGCGATTGCGTTTGAAGTGGAGCCGCGGCCTGCTGATGAATGGCATCACATTGTGTTTAGCGAGAGATCACGGTCTGTACTACCTCCGATGACCATCGTCGGCGGGTATGGTGGTGAACTAGTATGAGATCACATTCTTCCTATTTTTTTGGAGAGAGACAGCTGTGTTGCCCCTGGGGTCATGGTTTGGGGAGACATCAGGTATGGCTTCAGGTCGAGGCTGGCAGGGATTTAGGACGTCTGGAGGCACAACAGTACGTTACGGGCATCTTGTGTGCTTACGTGGTACCTGCCACCCTAAAGTAAGAGGTTCCATTATTCAACAGTATCCTCTCAATCCGTGAAGTTTCATTTCGTTTCGTCCTCCCCGTCTGTGTGACCACTTTTTTGTCATGAAGTGTAATTTTCATACTGATTTTCATAACAGTGGACAACAGATCAAAGAGAGAGGAGAAAAAGCAAATGCATGCTCCCTTGTTTCAGAACAGCACATTTTATTAAAATTTCCATACATTTTCATTAAGTATTTGCAGGATTCTGCGTGGTTTCTAAATCATTGTGTACTATCAGTTTCTTTATTCCATCAGAATCTTTAGAAGCTCTGGACTATCCAGTGAACCGCTATCTCAGCACTATTAATATGCGGAACAGCTGATATAAGTAGCTTTCCTGGCACTTTTATGGTTCTTTATTTTTATAAAATATGAAAAATGTACTTTATGCACTTACAAGTCTTCCATATAATACTTTTTCTTATGTTCCAGCGTTAGACCAGTACACAGCAATTTCGTCTATCCCTCTTTGTCTGTCGCTAACTTCATTTCGATACCCACGCTGTAAATCAAATCACTATTAACAAATTCATACCACACGAACTTTAAAAATCAACACCTTTGTCTTTATTACAATCTCAATATTAAATAAAACATCTTCTACTTATCTTATATTTTCCACATAACAACCAATTATCAATTACAATTCATATTTTATTATCTTTATCATTACTCTAATTTCTCTGCCCTCAGGCTAATGTTTTCCAATTACTAATTCCACCAGGATTCTTCGTGGCTTCTCCATCAAGCCTTTTTCTTTCACCTGTTTAACATCAGTAAGGTTTTACAGTTCCGCAAAGGTAGAAATTCAGGTAATGTTCTATTTTAAACTTGTGACGGGTGGCATTTTCAGCTGTTTGCAACCGTTCCCGCCTGGCGCCTTGTATCCCGTCGAACAACACGATGTGGCGGGGCTGCCTAGCGCTCAGGCTGTAATCGGATTGCCTGCCCTGCGCTACACGCCCCGACTGGTTCCTGTTTTCCATTCGTAACAGGTGGCAGAGGCAGCCTGCTGTAGAAGCATACGCCTCACGGAATAACAGCAGGAAATTTTTTACGTTACAAGAGTTGCCAGAATATAATGTCAAATGACTGCTACTAAAGTTATATTTCGGAAGTAAAACTTTCTAACTTACAGAACAAATACATCAGTTCTAAAAATCAGTGAACGAAAATTCATTTTGACATTACTGTGCAAAGGCATTACTGTGTAGTCTTGTTATCAATATAACTGTGTCAGGATGTAACAGGTTCAATATAATGTCCTACCTTTGGTGCTCAGGATTTTAATCTCAAATGAGCTTTAATGGTTGTAGGTTACTGGTCTGTTAGTTGAGATGATTACAAAGTTTGGGGACCCCAGGCTCAAATTCCGGTGGAGCCAGTAATTTCCAAGCGTTCTCCTTAACTATATGAAATGCATGCGGCTAGTATCGGCTTTCAGCTTAAACCAAAACGATATCGAATGTATTCAACAATAATACGACAAAACAAGAAATAGATACTCGATTCAAGGAAATAATTATATTCAGTCCATGTGCTGAAGTTTTATGACAGGCTAAAAGCGCAGTAGAGACAACACAATGTTATAGCAGTTAAACTATCGTTAAATCCAGGCAACACGAATCACATTCCTTCCGACGTTTTATCGGAAGTGTAGCCCTTCAGGAAACGGCGAAGAAGCTTTATCAAAATCAATCTGCATGAGACTGACACTTACATTTATCCAACTCCATAATATAACAGGTCTTTCAGTGTCACTGTTCGAAGAAACTTTCTACCAAGCGTTATTATGTATATATCTCTTTTGTGTCAGCACTCCACGCTGTTTTACAGGCTGTGTTTTAATGATATGAGTGTATATGTGTGTATATATTTCAAGCTCAATTTGACAGCACAGGAAATTGAAGGGAACATGTGTTAGTGCACACAAGTATTTTTAATAGGAAATGTTTGTGTGAGAAACAAATACGAGCTGAAAATTTAATTCGAAGATAAACATTATAGGTCGTACGAAGCACTCGTCGATATCGATAAAATGTAGGAAGAATATCACAGTGTAGCCTTTCGTAACAGACACTATTTTTAAAATTAAGATCACAATTAATAAGTTACGTGTGGGTTGTTTGGAAAGTACAATTAATGGTAGTTAAAAACATGTTTTACGAACATTTACGGACTAGTTACAAAGTAGTTACCTCCCAGTAGAAATTCAGAAACAGATTTAAGATAAATCGCGTTAGTCACATAAATGGTAATCTGTTTCTTCAGGTTCAGTTACCAGGTCAAAAGTTTTTTAAACCTAGTGCTATATAGAGGATGTAGGTTCACTTTGTAGGAGTTTCACTAAGGATGGTGGAAACAGTATTGATAGAAACACTAGTTATAGTATAGAGAGTCGCCCGAGGAGCAACATACCAGGGTTGAGCTCAAGCAGGTCCTAAGTCCCCACCACAGGCCACTTAATAAAGGTACTAGTTCTGTCTTGAGGCGTGTGCCTGTGGACACAATTGTTAGGTGAGGTTTCACTAGTCATGGCATTCGCCTAAATACAAGTGACAAGGGGGTACTTTCTGATTTTCTAAGGTGATAGTTAAAGTTATAATGGAGCCCACTACCAGTTAAGGTGGCGTCAGGACTGTGCTTCTTTTAGGTTGGGGCTTCTAGTGAGGATGGGGAGATAGATGATAGAATAATACTTATTGTAGATGGGAAAAATCTCAAATTCTAAACAAATATATGAAGCTGCTGAAACAATAACGGACGGGGACAGAACTGAACAGGAGAAGGTTTAAGCTGAAAATATCACAAAGCCAAAAGTAAGAACGTTATTGGTGAACTATAAACTTATAATGATAGAATTTCCACACTTAACATAGGTACAAAAGCCACAAGTAATTACAGGGGTAGAGTCGTGGTTAAAAGAAGGAGTACTAGACAATGAGATTTTTTCCGATGGTTACAGAGTCTACCGCAGAGTTAGAGAAGCAATTGTTGGAGGGGTTAGCAAAGACAACTACAGTTCACTGGTATTTTTAGATCAAGACGTTGAGTTACGTACTTGGTGTAGAATTCTGGGACATTGAAAAGGGGACGAAACACGTTGGATATATTCTTAATAATGCCCGATGATAACCATGTATGGTGTTAAGTAACTTAGTGATCATGTGAAGTTCTTATGGATATTAGAGGATTCGGTAAACCAGCTGCCAAAATTGAAAGGGGGAAATAGGTACAATTATTAAAAGGCAAAGGTTTCGAAATTGAAGAAATATTTCAGGTAATGTTGGAACGATGGCACAAATATAGTGGAATCTAACTGGAAGATTTCAAGGAGATAATAAAAAAAAATATGAGGAAATATTTATTCCAAAACAGGAAATAAAGAGAAGTACAGAATCTACGTACTATATAGGTAGGTGAGGTGATTAAAGAGGTTGGTTAAAGGGGTTGGTTGGAAGAGATCATAACAGAATTAAGAGACAGCTGGGTAGTAGGGAAAATTTGAAACAACTAAACCGGGAAATAATAAAAGCAAAGAAGGTCTCTGAAGATGGGTTTATGAGGAATATTATTGGTGCAGTGAGACCACTGACGAATGTATCTAGAAATTTCTATGGCTAGGTTAGAAAACTGAGGGGGAGGGTGTTGAGACAATTATAAGGTATGAATAACGACGCAAACCTCAGTTATTAAGCTATAGGAAAGATATTTCGGATAAAATGGACAAGGTAGGCCAAATTGATAGTTTAACACTAGATCTTTCAAAGGCTCTTGACAAAGTAAATCATAAAATGGTACTAAATACGGTAGAAAACTATTGGAGTGGGTGAGAATGTGATTTACAGGGAAGAAGAATTTTTAAAAGGTATAAAGCAAAACGTTGGGGTAGGAAATGTGGTATCAAAAGAAGGGAAAGTGAAAATGGGAGTGACACAGGATAGCATATTGGGACAACTGCTATTCATTATTCTGATAATGATTGTGTTGATGGTTTACTATCAGAAGTTAGATTTCTTGCAGATGATATAATGGCATATAAGAGGATCAAAACGATAGAAGAGAATGAAAAACTGACAGGATATCTGGCTGGGTTTGTAAACATGGCATGAAGATAAATGCACACAAGAGTCAGCTTATTAGGTACACAGATAGAAAAATAAAGAATAATTATGACTATAAGGTGGGGAAAGGATTGCGTGTTGAAGACTTGAAATGTACGAGCATAACATTTGATAACTTACACAAATGGGCAGGACACAATCGACAGGTAGTAGGAAAAGGTTTCAAAATTCTTCACTTATTGGAGTATATGTACCAAAGAAATAAGAGGATTGGATTACAAAAAATGCTTGAATATGGTGGTGTAGTATGGGACCCACATTTTGGGTAACAAACACAGGAGTTGGAGGAGATTGAAGGAAAGGTTGTTAGATTTGTTAATGGAATTACAGCTGAACACAATCAGTAACAGATTTGATAAAGGAGCTCGAGCTGGAATTGTATTCATTAAGAGACAGGAGGAAGGTTAAAAGAGTTTAGGGAGTGAGTAAGGCGTATTAAACCGATGAGGCTTGGAAAAATATTCGTGAATTAGGAGTAGTGCATGGAAAGGAAGAGATAACTATGAACACAAGCTAACACGCGATTTCAGGCACAAGGCTGTGGGAAGATTTTCTTTCGTGCGTACAGTGGTCACGGATTCAAATACATTATAAAGATAAATTATTAATAATTTTCCAAGCATGCTGAAAGAGTTTTAAGTTTAAATCTGTGGAGGGAAAAATTAGGCGGGTACAAGAAATTGGAAAAAAGGATGTCTAGATTGCCACCGGAGCGAGCGCTACATCGCAATTTGATTTATGCTGCGTTTCTCAACCTTTTTCGAGTACTGGTAAATGTCAAAATTAATCTTCGGACTACTAACTGATACAGACCTTATTTACTACTGTGTATATTGTTGAGAAAACCTACAAATTGTTATCTGATAGTAGTGCGGTTCCTTAAGGCTGAGGTCTACTCCATCTTATTAAGAATTAAATTGATTTTTGTTTCCATAAATAAAAATCTTATTATTGATTCAGACTGTTGTTACGAGAAACTGGGATGTTGCTTTGCACATTAAAAACACCGTTGTACCTACGTTTGACATTAATATACATTTATTACAACATTATCTTGAAATTCAACGATGGATTCATTTTACATCAGGTCTCAGGGTTTTCTATATGTTCTTTGATTAAAAGGGGGTGAGGGGGGGGGGCAATGGGATTTTCTCTTGTTGATCAATACGACAGTAATTTCCGGTGACCACCTTAACGGCGGAGTTACCATTTAGCAGAAGGCGTCGAGTCTGCTGGACATGAAAGGCAAGAGCAATCACACCGCACCAGCGTTAGTCACAACACATCTGTTTCTGCTGGCTGGCCACGCACTCACCACACAGCTCGCAATGCACTGTACCATCTCCACAGCGACACCCTAGCGGCACGCTGCGTTCCTTCGCCAGCTAGTAGACCACGTCAAGGTCGCAATACGAAATTCGGTAACCATCGTCTCTCCATGCAGGCCACACGTTCAGATTCAAGTAAATATATTTCGACGTAGCGTGTCAGTACACTACATGACCTATACCTACAATAAGGTCATCTTACAATGTTCATTAACTCAGTCCTCAAAGGAATGTCGCTTTCTTTGATGGCAACTGGAAACTTATTTTATTATATTAACAATACAGTCATATCCTCATACCCCATAAATACCAGTTTATTTGCATTGTCTTTGAAATATTCATGGTGTTTACAAAGTTTAAATTACAGGCCAGTGGTTTTATCTTGTTTTATCTTTCAGTGTTATATAGTGGGAGTAGTACTGCTTTTCGAACAGTTTTTCTACTTTTTTATTATGATATCTTTAATTCAGTTAGATCACATGTTGATATACTCTGTGTCACTGCTTCTTAGACTAAATTTCTGGCTTTTGTTTAGTTCCTACAAGTGCATAATGCAAGCAGTCTTATTGTTCCTTAACGCCTTTTCCCAATACTACGGGGTTGACTGCCTTCGACGAATTTTACTCATCGTTAGCATGGTCAAATCTGGAGCAATGGTTTTAAGATCGCATGCTCTTGCTGACGCCAAGAATTTTATACCTGCCGCCAGGTCGTACTAAGTAATAATGGTGGAAGTGTAGCCATCAGTCTATAAAACGTGTAACTACGTTCACCGTGTGATAAGTGTATTTTTTGTTTGTGAACTGTGTAGTTTATGAGTGGAGATTGGGGACCGTACCGACATTCGTCTTGATGGCTGCGGAAAACCGCCTAAAGATCGCAGTCAGGACGGGCGGTATTTGGATGCCTGGTGCCCGGTATCTTTTTTTTTTTTTTTTTTTGTTTGTTACTTACTGCTTTACGCCTCGTTGAAGTCGAGGCCATCAGGAGGCGTCCATAAATTACGTGAGGTGAAATAGGGGGAGGAGGTCCGGTGAAATCTCACCAAGGGGGACGGGGTCAACGGAAATGTCACGTGAGTTTTTAGAAATTTTTTCTGGATTGTAGAGGTAAAAGAAAAAGAAAATAATGCTCAAAACGTTGCAAGGGATATTTCTAGAGGGGGGGGGGGAAATCGGGCCAGATCTCACGAATTCTCACCAGAGAGGGGGGGGTCCGGAATTCCGAAAATACACCTCACGTAATTTATGGATGCCCTCTTAGAGGCGGGAGGGGACTAGAGACAATGGACGGGAAGGAATTCGGCTATGGCCCTTTTGAAGGAAGCATTACGGCACTCGCGTGGAGTGATTTGGGGAAACCATGGAAAACCCAAATCTGGATGCCTGGACGTGGATTCGAACCGGTGTCTTCCCAAATGCGAGACCAGCGCTTTAACCGCTCATCCACCATGTTCAGTTGCCCGGCCTCCTAATGCACCACGCTTGAGGTTGCGTAATGGAAGTGATTTGTGTCCTTATTTGTAACATCTTACTCGGTGCGTGTCTGAACCTGTTGAATACTCGTGTTCGTTGAACTGAGCGGTGGGTCGGTGGGCTTGGCGTGCTCCGTGCGACCGCCCCCCACTCCGGCAGGTGCGGTCGCAGGTGGCGGCTGTCTTGGGCGCCTCTCACAACTTGCGCGGCGGGGAGATCCCGCGGGACTTCGGCAGGCCGTTATCCTGAGAGCGCCATACGTCCGCTGAGTGTCTGGGATTAGCTAACACGCCCGTCGTAATGTATCCCCGCTCTAAGTGCTTACGAGGCCCGCCCCGCCCGGCTGCAACGCGTCTAACTTACGGTCACCTCTCGCATCGAAGACGGTACACGCTCATTACGTCCCGTGTACAGCGTGCTGGCTAAAGGCGAATTAACGAAATTAGCAAGCCCGGCCCGGCCTCACGATTCACTGTAAGTGCTAATAGGAATATTCTGAAAACATGATTTTAATGCAAAACGTTTACTATGAGAATATAGTTTGAAAGGATTTTAATACATTGGATTTAAAATATAGACTAATTCAAACTTTTCAAGAGATAAAAATCATTTACGCTTGAAGTAATCACAAGGGTTATTTGTACAATGTGAGGATTGTTTATAGTCAACCTACAACCCATTTTGGGATGCAAATGTTTTCCTCCTTACTTCAATACATTCCAGAAAGAAACGGGGATGATTCGCATGGAGTTTTTACAATAAATGAATATTTTTTTTCTTGCTTGAGTGAATTATGACAAGGGGGGGGGAGCGGAGTAACCGAGTTTCTGCCTTAAGTCCAACCAGGCTTGTTAGGTGCGGTGTACCAAATTTATTGGAGTGTCCTGTTGTTATCTATCTGTGGAACGTGTAACTTTGTGTGTTTTGTATCATAAGTGAATGTTTTGTTAGTGAAATGTGTAGGTAATGGGGCACAGATTGAGGACAATCCCAGCATTTGCTTTAATGGTTTAGGGAAACCACCCAAAAACCTCTTGATTGTGGCCAGTACGCTGTGCTCTGCGCTCTTCCCGTCTTGGTGTTCCTCCCCGATTTAGTGTGCGGCGTCTTAGCACACTGAGCCACAAACGTGGATCAGCTGAATATTATTTTTAGTGATTCTGCTTCGTGCAGTCATCAGTGGGTTAACTATATACTTATCTGCAGTACTCAGTCGTTGTTGATTTGATACAGGATTGAAATTTCTCACGGAAGCGGTTTCTTCTATCGCCTCTTGTACGATAAGCAGGCTTCTCGGTAAACTTTCGCGTGTCCATCAGGGAAACTGATGATAACTAAATCAAAACTTCGTCTTATACTGTCTTCAGAAACAAGATGCACGTTCGATGAAGTCTATTTTAATACGTGAACTGTTTGCGCTTATCTTCTATCGGGATACTTTATAGCACACGGCTTTGGATTTAGCTAATAGTTCTGAAAATCAATGACAATTTCGCCTTGCATACTTTCATTCACGTTTATGACATATTGCCATCAATCCCTCTGCTTAATTCATACAATAACCCAACTCTTCGTAACCTATTGTACCGTTTTTATCTACCTGTTGTGGTACTACGCCAAGGAAATCGAAGTGAAGACTTCTGTAGCCTTTACAAAGATCACAAATCACAAGTAAAATTGAAAAAAATTAGGGAAACACAGAGTAAATATTAAAGCAAATAATATTTGTGGGACCTAGTGGCAGATTTTAACTTCAGTTAACAAGGAACACGAAACTGTGCATCCTACAATATATCGAAAACAGAGCTTTTCTACATCAGAAATTTCGCCACAACGCTCATAATTATTGCTCCCGTGCCTGAATGCAAACCGTGGAAACTCTCCATTCCTAGTCGCATTAATTATTCACCGACTCTCCACGCTTTTCGGCGAAGAGAATTCTGGGACACACGGAATTTCGCTATCAAGCCAAAAACCGATTTATGAATTTATTCGAAAGGTTTGTTACATTTCAGATTTATTGTCCAAGCTAATGTATTTTCGTTTGTTTCTCTAGTTTACTATTATTTTAGTCTTCTTCTTCTTACGAACGTCCTGCTACTATCAACGCGTAGTGTCCGAGAGTTGATAGTTATTATTACTATTACTCCGCGATTCACTAAAAGTGTTTGGCGGAGGGTGCATTGCACGTATCCGAAAGGGTAATGGTTCGGAAGGGTTATAAGTAGTGTTGCCCAAATGCAAGAACAAGACGAGACTTGGCCAGTCTTGGTCTTGGTCTTGCATCAATACACCTGGTCTTGGTCTTGGTCTTGGTCTTGCAAAAATGCAAGACCAAGACCAAGACTGCAAGACCAAGACCGATTTTGGGCAACACTAGTGTTGCCCAAATGCAAGAACAAGACGAGACTTGGCCAGTCTTGGTCTTGGTCTTGCATCAATACACCTGGTCTTGGTCTTGGTCTTGGTCTTGCAAAAATGCAAGACCAAGACCAAGACTGCAAGACCAAGACCGATTTTGGGCAACACTAGTTATAAGGGATATGGCAAGAGGCGCCCATGTGCTATTGTGAGGAACCATCCCAGCATTTGAATGGAGTGATCCGGGAAAACCATGGAAAACCCAGATCAGGATGGCCGGAGTGCTTTATGCAAAACTACTCCTGTCAGATTTTAAGTTTACTCGCCCGGTAAATCCTTTCTATTCCATTCCCTAATCGCTCGTGGAAAAAATTAGTACAGAAATGAATTGGTTCTGCCCTTGATTTCTCTTATCTTATTTTCGCGGTTGCTGGTAGCAATATTTTTTTGCAGTCATTCCGAAATATGCCATTCGAGAATTTTTCATTTAGCTTCTGTCGAGAACAACGCCTTCGGTGTTGCAGGTCTTCCCAACCTAACTCCTTTAACATAGCATTTTCGCTTTCCCTCCAACTAGGATATATACCTGTCACAAATTTGGCGACTCTTCTTTAGACCTTCTCTAATGCTTCAATTAACCCCTTTTGTTGAGGACCCCACACAGAGAAACAATATTCTAAGTGAGGACGCACTAGTGACTTGTATGCAATCGATTTAACTTCCGGAGTGCATTGTTTTAAATTAAGACCTAGAAATCGGAGAATACGATTTGCTTTCCCAATTACAATCTCGATATTACATGACAAATTATTACGAATTGTTACACCTAGGTATTACAGGAATCTACAGTACCATTAATTGTATATTCAGAGCTAAATGGTGTCACCTTTTCACTTACACGCATGACTAAGTTACCCTTACCATGAGCAATGTTTGCAAACGGAGGTTGTTTCCCGTTATCCCCCCTCCCCCAGTGTTAACAGTGTTGTTAAGTGTCGATGACTGCGGTAGTGTGGGTTTTATGTGTAGAGTGCTGTTTGTGCTGTGGATGAGATATGGATGAGAGTGAAACCAGATGCTAGTCTGTACACGCCCACTATTCTGAAAGCCACCGTAACCCGCCCATCCGGCGGACGAGTCACGATGTAGAGTGCCCTCATTCCATACGCACTGCGGAGAGTTTTGAGATATAACCCAGGACTCCAGTGCACAATCTGGTGATTAGGAATTGTGAACCACCACCTATCCTGTCGGCCAAGTCCTGATGATGAAAATTCCTTCCACCAGCAGGTCTCTAAACAGCTAACCCCGTGTGCACGACGAACACTATCACGGCGCCACAGCCAACTGTTTTCATGTAGCTCTGATTTTAAATTTACTTATCGTAAACAACAGATTAAGTCAAAATTTGGAAACTCATCTGAGTGTCGTTTATTGCCAGAAATTTTGGTTCTGAGAGTATATTGGATTCAGTAAACAATTCAACCATTGGACGGTATCAGTGACGATCTATTTTCTACTAGGTGGTCCTTATGTTTCACAACATTTCGACAATGGTTTCTCGCTCATTTAAATCGAACAAAATTTGTTACAGCATATCTTCATTTTCATCAGAAAGGCCCAGATGATAACATTAGCTCTCTAAAATCGCTACATATACTGTATACTTAACGAGTTACACAGCAAGCTTGGATTAATTGGAATGGCGCAGGTTTTAGGATGAAACCTCGTCGATATAACTGTCAAATTAAAAGTTTTTCGATACCCTATTTGATTGTAAATGCCACACACGTAACTAATAAATTATTATCCATTCCTCACAACACAAATCATGCTTACCATTGAGTTACCTTTTGCCAATTGACCAGCAACATGGTACATTATTTCTCATCAAACACGTTACAGACATTTTAGTACATTTAGCATATTTAAAGTCAAAATTTTGCAACAAACAGATTAAAACAATTTTGTCATACTATTCATCAATCTTTAAGAGCAAAAAAATAAAAGATATATATTAATTAAAATCTATTATCTAATGTGTTACCTACATTTATAATGCGCTCAACACACTTATAGTAGATTATCAGGCCATCATTGAAATTTGTTGATTCTACGAATCTAGTTCCTCATCAATATCAACCATTCTTCCTTTATTCACATATTCAGTTCTAAAGGCAAGTGGATTATTTGGTATTTGAAATCTATTTGATTTTTATACATGTTTCTCTGACTTATTTAATTAATATTTTCTCAGTAAACCAGTTATATTTTTAATTTATTGACAAACAAGTCCGTATCGCAAATATACGGCAAGAAGGTTGCACAGTAGTTACCGTAATATTTTTACCACCCTTAATTTATTAAGAACGCTTATTATGGCTGAAACCTCCTTGGTGATTTGAAATAACCTCCGGTTTAAAGTCAATTTTTATTTTCAAATTCTCCTGTTTATACCATAACATTTAAAAATGTTTTACTTTTGTTGGATCACTTTATTTATCTACACTTACTGAAGTTAATTTTAGGCTATTTTAATTATTCTGATTCTTAAAACAGCTAGAAACACAGATTTACTGAATGGGTGCACTTACAACCCCATCATCGTCTTCTTTGGGTCGAAGTTCGCGACTGCAGGTGGAAAAGCGTGTATGAGTGAGTCCGTCGTACGAAGTCACGGTAAGTATAATGAGCACATGTCAGATCTTCATCAAAGAGACAATTTCAACACTAGTGTTGAACCATTTCCAGTTCTTCTGTGAGCTGGAAAGTCTTCTCCCCCAAGGTCCAAGTTTCTCTCACCATTTCGAAGATAAGCTGTACGAGTCTGCACTTATATTTCGAAATAGGTGACAATTATACGTTGTTTCTCTGCATTTTATAATACGAGTAGAAACTCGCTTTCTTCGCAGCACGATGGTGGCCATGTTTACGGTGATATTCTGTATGTTTCCTGTAATCAATTACTACTAGAAGACAACAGAGCATGTATAACTACAAGGTGAGAAGTGCGTAAATTTTTAATAATAATGGGCAAGCTTTTTATAATAAAAGCTAAACTTTTTACGGTTTCTGTCCATAGAAAAAGCTGTTATAGCAACACGCAAATAAATGTTGTCTTTTATTGGTTTCTGTAATTATTCAATATGTTTTAAATTGCAAACCAACGGTAAAGGAAAGATTGATTTTCCCTTAAATCTAAATGTTAATTATTAGTTACTTTTTGTATATTTAGCTGAATTAATTCTCCGTAATGTTCTCTTTGCATATATAGTAGGCAATGAATTAGATTACCTATTTCATGTTTTGTAGTGGCTCAATATTTTTTGCTTTAAATTAATATTTAAGAGCAAACGTAAAGAAAGTTACTTGTCACGTTTAAATCTACATGTATGTTATGAAGAAGATTATGCCATGAAACTAGAAGGAACCAAAATATGTGCAACATTACAAAATCAAGTTTATGAGCGTTGTTTAATAACAATTATATTTTGTTAAGCAACTGTGAAGAATTGATTTGCCATATCACTGCTTTCCAACCGTCATTTTCGGCTGGCTAAGAATCTATCTGATTATTACAAATGTATGTTGGAAGTAACTTAAAGTAAATTTATACTAGTAACCGCGAATTTGCCGTAGATCCTGCTAATAAAGTTCTATGTTTTCATCGCACCAACTTAGTGAACGCCTTTAAATTAATATTATTGAAAGTTTTTACCTTGGACACAAAGTTAGGTTCTTCGAATTCGGACGCAGCGTCACCTTGCACACTTGAGTAGTGCAGTAAATTCCGAGGTCGCTGCTGTATAAAATATGTGGTCCTCAGTACTTACATTCTCTCCATCGCAACAGGTGGGAGACTTTTTATGAAGTGGTATTTTTATACTGCGAAGTTATCGGTAGGGAAGGAACACCTAATATTATTTCTTCTTGAAGCATATTCCTATTTGTCTCATAAGTTCAATGCGGTTTCCGTTTTCCATCTCTTTTGACAAAAGAGAGAATATTTCGCTAGTAAAAGTAAGTATTTATTCCAAGCCAAGTCTAATGATAACCGTTTGAAGCAATTGTTCTTCAAAGATTGTATATTTGCCAGAGATAAGATATTAAAAGAAAAAGTCTCTCAATACTGTAGCGGGACATGTTAGAGGAGATGCTCATTGTGATGGAGATTGATGGGTATAGCGTAGGAAGTAAATTTTATTTTACTTAAGAAATGGGAATGGTAAAATGGTATGATAGAGACTGATATTTTTAGCACCATCGATCTAATGTTTTTGGACTTATGACTCCCCATCTGAATTACTGGCTAAGAAATTTTTGTTTTGACTTTCTGTAATCTTCGTGAACATAAGTTAGCAACTTCATTAGTCTGAATCTTTTCCTTGATGCTGTTAACTAGTGGTCTCAACACTCCTTCAATTAAGATTTCTAGTACATGTTTTAATCAATGTGATTTTTAATCGTTTTGTCGATTACTTCTACCCGTACTAAGGGCAGGAGAGAAATTCTAAAGACATAATTACTTTTTTTCTGTTTCAAAACTCTTCTGAGTTCTTGTTTATTCTATATTGCCTACGGGTAGTAGGTAGTACCAATATGGACACTGTTATTTCTTTCTCACTAATGTTAACTGAAAGAAACATCTCCAATTCAGAAATTTCATACGAGACTGAAACAAACTAGAGTCGGCACGAATAATAACCAATTACGTTGGCTTCATTTGTTACCAGATCCAGTGTTAAAAAGAAATGAATAAAATCTGCAAAACTTCATTTAACGTTCAGTGTAAATGTTTCAAATGATTTTAATTTATAATTGATATTTACAAACTAGTCAAGGAAGTTCCGTGACTCATTGTTGAGGAAATAATACATCGTAGTCCCTGAAAAAACAACAACAACAACAACAATAATAATAATAATAATAATAATAATTATTATTATTATTATTATTTTGTAGCACTTAATTCATTATTACGAACCAATAAGAAAGTTAATGTCGACACGTAATAAAGTAATTTTTTTTAATCGATTTATTTACTTTAAACGGCCCTAAAGAAACGCCTGCTCTCGAGTTGCTTTTTTTTTCTTAGCTCAGTCGTCTTGCGTGAAATAGTTGGATTTGCACTAAGCGTCGGGAGAGTTCCAAGACGCGTGCCTGCTTTTACGCAGCAAGGATTAACAGAGATATGTGGTCGTCTGTGTCAGCAGTCTTTGAATATGTATCTAGGTCCGATTACAGACGTGCCTAACACTTGAAATACGAGGATTCTCCTCAATCCACTGGAATCCAGTAGACAGGACTCTGTGGTATATTCTAAAGAGTCATCTCCTAACTAATCACTTACTTAAGTATAGAATTTTCTAGATAAAAATAATTCTGAATGAAAATGTTTTTGGCAATTAGGTTACAAGTATTGTATTTTTGAACGCGCAGACTATTTTCTTGATGCAATTGGGAAAAAAAACACTTTTTCTGTATAGCAGGAGTCGTCGATTAGAATTAATATTTCCTTATTTTAATTTTTTTATTGTAAAATATTTATTGTATGTTTGGAGAATAGTCATGTATACCTGAATTCTCTTTGAAGAAATATAAAAGAACAGCATTCTTTGTGGAGGTAACTTTTACTTTCAGTGCCTTAATCACGGAATTTGTTTTATTTTCAGAGTACATTGAGCTACTAGAAAGGAAATTAATGTGAATATACACTCTGACACCGATTTAAACTTTCTGATTTATTTAAAATCTGTCTGCAAAAAGTGCTAATACTAACTCCATACCTTATTCTCACTCAGCACTTCTTAGTTCTGAGTAACTTGCTCCTACGAACCGAATTACCCCAGAAAGATGCGTAATAACCATCATTGATGAGCTTACATGATCTGCAATAGTTTCTTCATTTAAACGCCTAATGAAGTCGAAACTATTGACATTCAAACTTGCTGTGATCAAAATGTAAGCATACAAATTTTACTGACTCTACACTCTACTTCTTGAATAAACTGGCTTGAAAATTTTATATTGATATTTGTTCTCAATCTTTGCGACTTAATGAAGCGAATTTATTGACATAATTATCTTTACCTTCCTGCTTTTTCACATTATACCCGTATTGTTACCACATTACTTCTAATTTAATAAATTTTTCGTGTTTTGTGCATGCTCCTAGGTGCTTGAATAATTTTTCTAAGCACTTAACAATACTGCTTGTAATGATTTGTAATATTACTATCCATACTGTTGTTACAGGACTGAGATTCATACTATTTGCAGTTAAGACCGTCACATTGTTTTCAGAAGCACCTTTCAACTAATTCTCTGATAAGCTAATTATAACAGAGATTACTATGACATCAAAAGCAACTATCTGATTAGAAATACGAGCTGGGTAATGATTAGTAAATGACTTTATGGACTAGGTTGTTTAGAAAATTTACGTTAATTACGCCGCACAAGTTTACTGTAACTGTTTCGCAGTTAATGAGATTAAAGGGCGAAAATGGTATTTCCAGGAATGCATAGTGAGCTTACTTCAATTTCTGTATATTCTAGTCATATGTTGTATTGTAAGTATAAACCTACTGTAACTGCAAATTATAGATATTTCTCAAGGAAACCTAAAATAAACAATATGCGTTTTTTTTTTAAGAAATCAAAAAAATCGTAGGATTAGTAGATGAATGTCTTGTTTAGTTCAACTCATTAATTTTTATAGCGATTGTTTATATGATTTCTAGGTCAAAATACACAATTTTTGCAACGTGGCCAAAATATCCACACAAAACACAAATGCGAAACGTCCGTGATAGGTAGCAGGGATCAGCGATTGCAGAGCTGCGGGAGGGAGCAAATAACACTGGCTGTTGGCAAGAAACCCGCAGCAGTGGATTGCCGAGCAATCCGGGGGGTGCGCCTAAAAACACTTTGCGAGTGTGCGCTGAATGGCATTAGCGAGCCAGATATTACCACAGGCTGTTCCAATTGCATTGAAGGCTTCACAACACAGTCGATAAGATAACAACAATTTATTACTCTTCAAAGACATGCCTTATTTCTAACACAAGCAGCTGAGATAATAAGTTATCAGTTATCTTTATTCAATGGTACAGATTATCGGACAAAGGAATTAAAATTTCAGAAATGAGTGATGACTGGAAATTAAGTAAACCATTACTCTTTAACATTTCTTTGGCAGCCAGGTTTTTAAAAAAAAGTGACAATATTTTTATAAATATAATTTTGAAAAATTAAATGGTATTCTAAAGAATTAAATGATCGTTAGATTCAGATATTTTTTAACGTCATCAGTTTCAATATTATATGAGATCAATTTGTAGTCAGGTAAAATTGGGGTAGACGAAGAGCAATTCTCCATTTAAGATTAATATTTGACATGTGGCTCATGGAATATAAGAATAATTTCGTAGAATTTGAGTGCTTACAAAGCGCTTATATGATAATGTTAGATGAGATAAGAGAATGAAATTCAAGTTTAAAACTTCGAGATAGAAAAATAATTTATAATTTACATGTCACCCACGAGACTATTTGGAGGACAAAGGTGGAAGTCGCAATCGATGTCATTCCTAGCAAATCAATTATTCTTCCTGCAGTTTACTATCTAATCGATCTAGTTGCTCACATATTTGTGAACATAACGCAAAGCGTGCATCTGTGTTGCAATACGGCAAATCTGAGGAGGGTCTCTATGCCAGACATTCGGAGTTGTGTTTGCATCTGTAGTCCTACTGCATTGGGTGTGCCCTCATTTCTCGCGCAGTCTACGTAGTGAAGGTCTGCTAGTATCATCATCCAGCTATACCTCTTGTAAACTGTTATCAACATAGCCAACAATGATAAAAATTCTTCCCTGGCGTTCTGCCGGATAAGTTCTTCTGCCATTCACGACGTTTCGACAGCTTCCTCCGGTGTCTTCATCAGGTGGACTCAAAGTCGAAGTTGCTACTGCGACGATACCTCACCAGCTGTAACACTGTTGGTGACGTGTCGTCGCAGTAGCAACTTCGACTTTCAATCCACCTGATGAAGACAGCGGAGGAAACGTCATGTATGGCAGAAGAACTTATCCGGCAGAACGCCAGGGAAGAATTTTTAATCGCGGTACGCCGGGAAAGAATCAATTATCGTATCCGTATCCGTGCGCCTTCATCAAGGGCCATGAAAGACTGATCCTCAGAATTCGTTCAGGTTGAAAATTTTTCTCAGATGTGCATTTATCTTCACAACGTACAACTAAACCGGTCCGAGCCACACAAACATTAGTTCGAACGCATCATATACTTCAAACAACTTGTGTTACAACACTTCTTAATGTCGTTTCATGGGTATCTTAATAATTTTCTGAAAACGAAAATACGAATGACTGGGAAACCCAGAAACGTTTTTTCATCATCTAGGTGAATGAAGATCAGTTTTTAACGCAAGCCACCTTTGTTGTAATTGCCTTAAATTCACTCAGTAATCTTGACTGGTAAATGTGATGTTCAGCTTTATAACGAATGTAAACCTAGCGTACTCCATATTAACATAGAAAATCTTTGAATTTTTAGGGTCCGTTAATGTTCCAACGGATAGCGGAAATCCAACAGATGACCTTACGATTTGCAGTCACGCGTCTTATTAAACTAAATTCATATCTAGGAATTACGGAAAAAATAAGACAAATCAGGGCCAGAACCGATTCATTTCAATACTCTTTTTGTTCCACGAACGATTAGGGAGTGGAATACGAAGGAGTTATCGAGCGAGGGAACTTAGATTCCTATAGGAGTAGGTACATATAAACCCCATGATCTGGATTTTCTATGTTTTTTCCATAACGCTCCAAGCAAATGCCGGGATTGTTCCTCAAAATAGCTCAGGGGTTCCTCCTGCCATATCCCGCCATATCCCTTCCTACGCAAAACTGGTTACACACTAGGACTGGTGTAACGCTCCCACCGCCACCCACTTTTAGTGAATCGCGGACTAATAATAATAATTATTATAATAATCTGAACCACCAACCGCTTATTTACCACATACAATAACAGGACGGTCAAGATAGCAAGTATCGTAATTTGAAATTCATTCCTGCAGAAGACAACATTAACCTGAGTGAATAGTTTCTACCAGTGCGACGCTCTCGGAGCGAGCATTGGCGAAGATTCGGTGGGCAATGCGCGTGCGGTTTACGAGTAGCGTGGTCGCAGCGGAACTTTTAATAAAGCGGTCTGCGGGAACAGATGCCGCCACCGCCACATGCAGCTGATAGCCGTAGGGGACACACCAACTACTATTGGGACCCACAAATCATATCGATAACTTCTAATGCAGAAGCATCAGTAACGATTTTTGAAAAAATAATCAGTTATTAAAAATATTGGGAGTGACAACGAAACTAATGATTATTGGTGAAGGAGTTATTTTACTGAGCAATCTGTATTGTTAATAAAACTATAACCAGGAGAAAGTCGGTACATTATATTTTAACACTAGATGACCCGTGCGAAAATTTCGCGAATAAGAGGAATAGTAAGGTCGCTTGTTTGTAAAAGTATGAAGCAAGAACCGCAATCAATTGTTTATTTGTTTAATGTATTTAGTAGGTACGTAACACAATCAACGCAACGCCAGTGAAGCAGTTTATTAATATCTCTCTAGCGGCTTTGCTCAGAATTTCCAAATACGCGCAACTTTCACAGTTATTACTTTTGTCCTTCAAGTGTCAAATTCCGAAAAATTTCTTCCTTATATTATATGTTGGCTGGGTAGAGACCTTAATTTTTTTTAAAATATATGGTATGAACAAAGCGGAGATTTTAATCTTTAAAATGATACCTCGTTTATGTATATCGGTTAGATATCAAGGAAGATAAATGGTTCGTGACACAAAAACGCGTTGTAGAAGTATTGATACTTTTGCTATTTACGGGTCGAATTCCGAAAAATTCCTTTCTTAAAATACGATGTTACCATAGCGGAAACCTTATTCTTTGAAATGATACTTCATTTATCGATTTCGATTTGCGTATGAAGGGAGATAATAGCTTGTGACAAAAAACACATTTGATAAATAATATATATACTATATATAAATAATATATAATGTAAATAATATATAGTATATGATATATCTGTCTATCTGAAAGCTGGGACGAACGGTATTGACATAACAAAATCTACTAGTCGGATTTTGACGGAATTTCGATTAATGTACAGCCCGTGGCCGGGGGCATTAAATAGGGTATATCTTTCATTTTGATTTAAAGGCAAACGTTGAGAAATTTTAGAAAACCTTGTCCACAAATTGGTATCCTTATTTGTTTTGATTCAATTCACTCCAAAACTCCTGCACGGGTTTTGAAGCATTTTTGAATGATGTAGAGCCCTGTTAACCCATGGTGTGTATATCTGATTGTGATGTGTAGCTGGAAAGCTGAGAAATTTATGATAAAAGTGTCCACAATTTACTACAGCCATTTTACGTTGAACACGAATCATGCAAAACTTCAAGTCGGATTTAGTTATTTCTCTTAGTCGGAACGAGTATCACATTATTAGCAGAATTAAATCACTTTTTTTTTGCTCGCTGGAAACGAGTTAACTTCGAAATTATCGTTTTAAAGAGATGTCGGTCGATACATTAAGATATTAGTGGGTAACCACTAGTTATTGAAAAGCCTAATGACTGGATGATGGAATTTCTATTACAGAGTGATGAAATCCTTTATTTCTTTTCATATTTTTGGTCACAATTTTAAGAAGTGCAGAGTGTTTCATAGATCTTGAAATAACCACGTGATAGCTTTCCTCAATACAGCTTATTGATCCTAACCCCCACTGCATATTTTATACTTAAAATTTGTTAAGTATCTTCGAAATAGGCGAGAGAAGGTACGTTGTTTTGGTTCAATTCATACTTCCGGAAAACATCAACTCTTCGTTATTGCCTGCCAGGTTCTTAATCTGGGGATCTATAGCGCTTTTGAAATAAACTATTTTCCTTCCATTCGTCACCAATATAAATGACGATAATTCTAAACTACTGGTGTCATTTGTAGCAAGTATTCCTCCTTATTTTAACTGAACAATTATATATTTCATCATAGCTATTTTCATAGGTTAATAACACTGAAAAGACGTTATGCTATCGGAGATTTTTCATCGAAACGTGAAGTTCTTGCAGAAACACATTTTTCAGAAATATGATCGAATCTCGTGAGCGTTTGCTGAATTCGGAATCGATAATATTCGTAACAGGTCGCGCGCTCGAACTTTATAGCATATCCATAAATTTCCATAATGCTGTGGCAACTCTGTTGACATAAAACATCAGCAGAAGATGTTCTACATGCCTTCAGTGGCGCTGCAAAAAGTAACTTACGCCTTTCTATCTACAAATCGTCAGAGCGTAAATACTATCATCTTACTTCATTACAAATACGTCAAAGTAAATTTTTAATTTTTATTTAGATAATAATTATTTATATTAGGCCTACATATAAAAATATTTTGCTTGAAGTATCCTGTAACTTACATAAATCATACGAGAAGTTCTAAAAGATAATATAAACTTAATGGACTCTGCGGATTCAAAAACATCCTCTTATAAAAGTGCAGCAACAAAATTTAAGTTTCAGTTCCCGTTATTAACCTGCGAAGTAGTTGATGATGAAGAAATTTTTGAATTCTAATATTTCGAATCGAGAGCCAAACGTCCATATTAACCAAGAAAATGGCTTCCTGAACAGTTTCTGTATCAGTCTAACAAATAATACTTTCTGCGTTTACAATAGTAGCATAAGTTCCATCACGGTCCCTAGTGAATTCGACATACAAGTGTATAGTGAAGCTACTCTATTCAGCCTTACTGCAATATTCATTGTTTCCAATGATCTCAAATTTCTTGAGAAGAGTATTAACCCAGATAAAATTAGTCATCAGTAATTTGTTGCCTGTCTATAGAAATAGACAAATATGATCAGTGATATTAAATTGGTTGGATAATGATTTTTTTATCATTTAGTTCTGTCATCCTTATTTATTCACAAAATTGAGGTTTCGTGGTTTGAGGAATATCTGCAGTGTATTAAAGACCAGGGTTTCAACGATATATCGGTCAACCGATAATATCGATAATTTCTGAACTAAAATATCGATATTTATATGATGCAGCAAAATATCTGTAGCTACAAATAGCACTAAAAATTCTGCAGGTAAATGTATGTGTGGCAGGTACCAAACTTGACTGTGATAAACCTTATTTAGCTTTAGAACAAAATCAATAATGTCTTTACCAGCTTTGTGGTACCATTCCGTTTCGTGTGGTTTATTCGTTCCTCATTCATTTACGTTCACCATTTTATTATTTAATCTGTTGTGCTGCGCTCGCGTTCATTGGTTCTTGTTTTTCTGTAGGACGTATATTCTACAGAGGGTAAAAAATATGACTACATAACTGATGCTATTGCTTATTTTATCAGTGTCAATAAATAAATTTTAATGCAGTTGAAGGCAATGGTTTTAAGTATTTAATGAAGCTCTTAGCACATTTGTACAAAGTTCCTTGTCGTGGAACTGATAAAACAAAATTGATAAGAAATATGAAAAAAATCCAAAAATTTTCAAGGGGCAGTTGAAAAGTATGAAGCATTTTTATATTATTCCATATATCTGGTGTAGAAATATTTGGAGATTACGGTAGATTTTTGCTGCAAATTATAATTAGCCATTTACTCAAGGTAGCCTCGTCGGTACCTCCTGAACACCTCTTCTCAAAACCAGGAGCCACTGTCATTCAAACTAGGAATAGACTTCGTGGGATAATGTTAAGCAAACTACTGTATTCAGGATCTGTTGACACTGAATATTTTCAGATATAATTTTGTTTCAAGAAATTGCCTCAAATTAAATTTATTACCTGATTTTGATTTACATACGTGTTTCTAATTTCAAATACCAGAAAATATCGATATTATCGGCTTGATGCGGCCGATATTATCTATTGTCGATATCTACATTGCGTCGATGTAAATATTGATATATTTATCGATATTGACACCAACTTGCATCCCAATTAAAGACTTATAAGTAAACAGCTACCCGCAAACAGTGCACACCAAACACGCGAACTGCTGTATTCAACTTATACTACCCGAAATTTGAGCATTATGGTATAAAGTTGTCAATGACTTTATTCCTAGATATGTAAAATTATTTCGAATCTATTTAAAATCAACAGACACGTGTAATATATGCGGGAATACTGACGCATTAATTGATAGTTTTATTTGCGAAAACGCTGCGCACATCTGGACCTGAATGAGGCATGTCACGTCAACAGATTTCTCCAATTGAAGTTACGTGTATATTTATACTTAGCAGGAATCGCTCCAAAAAATATCAAACACAGAGATACATTTAAATCCGAAATTCACAAGTAGGAAGTTGATCGGGAGGAAAGAGTAAAGGAAAGACCTGGAACAACATGGTCAGATGAGAGCAAAGAAGCTCACAAGCTTATGAAGAAAATATGAGCATAAAGGAAAGCCAACAAACGCTTCTGATTACTTTACGTACGCCGGCCCTGGCAGTGTAAGAGGCTAGCATGCTGGCTTCGCGTTGCTAGGGCCGTCGGTTCGAGTCCGGCCTCGGGCATGGGTGGTTTTAATTAAGTGTTGTGCTCGTCTTGTACTGTCCTCACTGGAGCGTCCACATTATCATAATTAAAATTCCTGATACAACACTTGGTACAAAAACAAATTGGTGATGACTAGATGGTCGCAAAGACCGAAGGCCATATTAATTTAAAAAAAAAATCTTTGCGTAGTCATAATGGGCTTACCCGCAAATAATAATAGGATCGGATATCAAGACTGTACCACCAGAATAACGTAACTCTCTAGTTTGGATTTTGGATTAGAGTTGGATATTGCATCAGGGTACATATAATATAGTAAGCTAAAAACCCTAGGACCTAGGCTTCTCCTCTTTATGAATCCCGTTAGCGGAGAGAGCGTGCTGTCGAGTTATCAGCAGTCTTTGGATTTCTCAATTTTTATATAACTGCTCCGTAGTCATATTGGTGCCACCTCCCTTATAAATGTATTTAACCATTTCTTGTATGATTCCTAACTAAAGAAAGTATCGCAGGAAGCTTGGTCCCTTTGCAATTAATATTGTTTCCATTCTCATAATAGAATATTTCAATAGCCCATTTCGCTCAGGTTCCATCGTATTAAATGTTTAATTATCTCCTCTCTTTTTAAATTTACTTTGTCCATATCATATCACCTTCAAAATGTTTTTAATCAGTTAACAAATTTACGTATGCTATTTTGATTGGTATGCTTGTTTCTTCTCTCAAGAAAATAGTAACTACGATTTCAAAAGTAGGTATTGCCTTTTCTACTTTTTGGTTGCTTACAAATCGCTTTACTGTATAACTTCGCCGTTGGATAATTTTTTTAAATGCACCTTGCCTCACTCAAAAAATATTTTTATGCCATTTAAACCCATAATTTTTATTTCAGTTTGGTACATCCGTTTAACGAAAATATTGGGTACGTATCCCACTCTTTGATTAGGAAGAAATATTTCACGCAGAATGAAGCGCACATAGCGTAAATACAAGGAATTATTTTTCCGCAGGATACCCTCCGTGATATTAACGTGTGCCTTAACTGCTGTCTACATCCATATGCCGACCATATCATCTCGTTGGATTACTTCTAAGCACCGTATACAAAAAAATAAGTAACCATTCCTCGCCGTTACTGCCTACTGTTGGGAGGTTGCTGGCAAGCAGTAGCCGATTACAGGGATTCGTTCAGTCAGTAGATTTTTTTTTTCACTGCTTTACGCCTCGTCGACGGCTAAGGTCTTTAGAGGCGGGATGGGACTGGGGACAAGGAACGGGAAGGAATTCGGCCATGGCATTTTTGAAGGAACCATCCCGGCATTCGCCTGGAGTGATTTGGGGAAACCATGGAAAACCCAAATCTGAATGCCCAGTCGGGGATTCGAACCCACTTCATCCCGAATGCGAGGCCAGAACGTTAACCGTTCACCCACCACGCTCAGTCACAGTCAGTAGAAAAGATAATACTCCAAGAGATCTGTTTGCGAGATGGTAGTATGTTCGCTTAACAGCACCTGTTATTGTTAAAATCTAATGTGCTACACCAAAATAGACAGTAAGTAATCGTCAAATGGTGCTACTGAAATTACTATTTACACCTACTAAGTGAAGTGAAAGTTTATACTGTAACACAAATTCAGACTCTTTTAAATGATAATGCGGTAGAAAACTTATATATAAGTTTCACAATCAGAGTTGTAGTATCTGTAAATAAGACAGTCGAAGTTTATCACTATCCAATTCGTTTTGTTGTCGGAAAAATATATATTACTAAGAGTAGAACATTTTTACAATTTCGTAGGTATTGTGCATTGTACGATGCAGTAGAGAATGGTGGAACAAGGATCTTAAAATGAAGTTGAAAAAAGAATTAGTTAAAACTATGAGAATAATCGGATATAAACCAATCAGTAGTTATTAACTGTAGTTTCCAAAGTAACGTATAAGGCTAATCTGAAATGTTCTCGACCACGACTGTAACTGGAAATATAGTCGACATATACGAGACATAAAATTCCACTAAAATTTAACTACCGTCATTCTCCACAAGCAGTTTTTTTTAATCATCCTGAAAATTATGGCGTAGAATAATGAACCACCCCAGATTAGACAGCCAGTTAACTTTCCAGTTGTGATAATAGTTCTATGGAACAACGATTTTTTATAGTCGAATATTTCCCTCTACTACCCAAAATAAATGTCTATAAACATGCTGTCATTACTTGCTGATGTTTTAGGGTCCTACAATGATTGTGACTAGTTTTGAAAGGTTTCTTACGTCTATCTGAACGTGGTGAACTTTTGGACACGTGGTAGCTAATGAAGTGCGATAATTGTGGTAAACCAGGTAATTTTCAGTGGATTAATAGATAAATGCGTCGTCATTTTGCCAAGATTATTATTTTTAATTTTTTTTAGTCAAAGGTTTTACATTTTTAATGAGTGTTGTGAGGAGGAATGGAAGGAATAATGAAGCTGTTAATAGAAGAGTGCACAATTCGAAGTGTTTTCAACGCGTACCATAAATCTGACTTCTCCAAAGGAAATGTATGGGACTAATGGTACGGACACTCAAAGAGAGTAAAGGAGGATATAATACCAAGAAAGAAAGATAGAAGGTCAACTCCTAAGACGCAAAGGTATAGTTAGCCGAAGGAAGTGGTTGAGGCTATACGCGATAGAGGACAGGATTGAACCATTGTAGTGACAAAGATTTGGTGGGAAAGAGTGAATCGAGAAGGCAGTGTTGGTCGCGCTGTGGAGCCGGCCGCAGCGTGACGAGCTGCGGTCGCGCTGTCGCTGGGGATGGCTGCTGGTAATTGCCGCGTCAGTTGCCGCAGACAGCCACCCAGCGGCACGCCACAACAGGTAGCGCGGGAGCGTTTTATACACTTCACTTGCTCACCACCCACGCGTATACCGTGATCATTTGTGTGAGAACTTAACCTCGAATCCACATTTTGGAGGTCGTAGGTTCGAATCCCCGTACTGCCATCCACATTTCGATATTCCATGGTTTCCCGAAATAACTCCAAGCCAATGCCTAAAGCATTCATGCTTCCCGCTGCTTGCCCCTGATCTTTCTCGCCTCTAATGACCTCGACGAGGCAAAAATTAACCTTGCATCAAAGACTTCCTGACGAATGATGTTCACTGCACGTAAAAGTGTATTAGTATATAGTTCCAGGGCACTAAGGTCAACAGACACAGACAATAGGCGCTCTGGGGACCCTGTTGATCTCTGATGATTGCAACTCCTGAATCGATGTACGTCTGTGTTTTCTGTTTCACAAATTTTATTGTAGGATCATCGTCTTAATATGTAATTACCAAATTACTCTCCCGCCCATAAGGTTCAGTACCCAGATTTTGTTTTAAATTCAATTAGTTATACATAGTTTGTAAAAACATCGTCAGAAGATTCAATGAAAAAATTATTTTCTGTATGTCGTGATCAGACAAACAAAATATTCAGTTAAAAAAAAGAGTGATTCTGGATCTTAGAAAAATTTCTTTTATATACTTAATAGTAAGTTAATTTCATTCCCTATCAAATTATAAACATGATTTTCACAGGAAAAAGTATTTACTGAAGTTTGCTGCTGGTTTTACTTCCGCTACTAGGTGGGTTTATATTTTTATTTTATTGATTATTAATGTTTAATATTGACTTTTTTCATTGGTTTGAAGTGCGGTACCAATCTTCTCGCACACCAATTGAAGTAATTATCGTAAACAATGAATTTATTCACAAGCGAAAATAAATCCATAAGAAACAGATAAATGACATAAATATTTTCTCAGTAACCTTCACAATTACCTTTTGGCAGAGTATAAAATTACATGCGACAATTTTAACTTTACATAAATATTAACGCAAAATGGATGAATAAATATTGTATGCACTGAAGTTAAAGTCTTTTGAATTCTAAAAACCAGGCATGATCCTCTTATTTCCCCGAGGTTGCTCAGGAGGGTCAGTCATGATCAGTGAAACGAAACAAATTCAGAGTTTTTTTGTTATTCATTTATGAAATCAATCAGCGCGTACAAAATGCTTTATAGGAAAACTTTACATGATGTGATTTTAGAACATTCCAATTGGATTCCCATGAAACTAGACTTATTTACTGTGCATGGTTTTAAAAGTGACATCCGATAAAACTATATGTTACAATGAACAGTTTTTAAGTGTTTTTACCTTATTCGATGCTCATGATGATTAAGTCAAAAAGTTTTTTCCTTCAGCCTCCGCTTAAACACACCTCACCCTATAATTATTTCTATCCCTCTATCACCCCTCCCAATAGAATATAAGAGTTTTGCTTTATTATAGCGTTACGATTAGTAGGCACTAAGGATGTGTACACTTACGAAGTACCAAGTTAAAGGTTTCAAAATTTATGACGGGTGAAAGCCGGACAAATGAGCTAATATATAAAGATTTCGTTTTTCTGTCTGAAGGTACAAAAACCTTGGACCTGGCACGGGTGAGTACTTCAAAAATATTAAAAAAACGTTGCACTGTTGTTAATCTGCTGTATAAAACACTGTTTTAATGTCAGCGTTTTAAGCACTTGTTCTAATGGCCATGAGTCTGGTAACTAGCTTGTAAAAGGCGTATGGAATTACTGGCCGGGAGAACCTGAAGGGTAGTTCAGCCGCGGCATTTCCGATATGCCACGCATGCGCCTCTGTTGTGGCCGCCCTAACCTAACGAAACCCTGTAGGATTACATCCAGTTTAAAGTGGAATACGGACCACGGAAACAATCTGGCGTGCTTCACATTAAACAGCGGAGGTAAAGATCGGGTTAAGCACCGTTCAAAATCCCCGACCCTGCCCAGACAAGGATTCGAACCGCTGACCTTTCGATCACCAGCCACACGCCTTAACCACTGAACCACCAGACCGACCTAGAGTCAGCAAATTAGTTTTGAATATTCCCTACGCTTCCTTAATATTCCACTGAATTACTACCATAAATACCACATCCACATCATCAAATTGAAGATTTGACTGGTCAAAATAACGGGAAGAACCTCAGAATTGGTTCTCAAGAAATCCATTGTATGCCATGATATGCTCGGGATTGCGTGAAACCCATCCACGCAGCCGTCCCCCGGGTTTTAATTGTTATTACCCAATATCTAATGGAGAATCGAAGTTTATAACAACCATTTCACAAGATGATATCGGAATCACTACCTTGAAAGAAATTTTCGGTATAGGTGATAATGTAGTAATAATTTGTTTAAATTAACTGAGGTATTAATTTATGAATAATTAATATCAAATCACTTTAAACAAGATAAGTAACAAATGCGACTCGAATGGAATGTCGAAACGTCAATTTTACAATTTATATCACAAAAATATTTGAAAAATGCGTTAAAATGTTTTATACGATCCCGTGCCTGTTCAGCGTAGTGTATCATGCTTTAATGAACTGGTTGCTGATTCTGAACTCGTGAAAATTAATTTACATTCTTTCATAAACGATATCATTAGATAACTGTAAATATTTCTCTCCAGTTGCTAGTTTGAGAACTTCTTTAATTGCGGTTTTGACCACTTGTATCTCCTACAGTTTTGATGCAAAAAATCAGGTTTGCACGGTAAGGAGAAATCTTGCCGAAACTGTAAATAATTCTCTGTGCCAAGCTGATCTGCTAGTTGCGCTTTTGGAATTTGTAAATCGGAGTGGACACTTGTTGTCTTATTCTTGCTTGGCCGTTCTTGGAATACTTGCTTGTACTTTAAACTTGGTGAACTGACTAACTTGTTGACTAAGCGCTGCTTTCTGCGACTGTCCGACTGTAAATCCAACTCCGTTTGCCTGCGTCCGCATGCCGCATGCCGCTCGTCCTCCTAACTCTCAACTGTCCAACTGCGCCGCGTACTACAACTAACTTAGTGTCCCCCGCTGACTAGCCGCTCCCCTCACTGTGCCGCTCCCTTTGTGCGTGAACTCGATATCTGCTTTCCCGCTGACGCTCTCGAAGGTAATTTTTAAAGTAAACCTCTTCTTCTACACTGATGTCCAAAATTAAAGCAGCAAACCACTATTTCTCCGTCCTGTGTCTAATTCACGATATAATCGTACAAACTGTCAAAAAATGTCCTTACAATCGTGTTCTGCACGGAAGGTGGCATTCCGGTCATCGTACAACCATGCCAACGATGAATTACGGGCGCCTATCAAATGAAATAGTGTTTGTTGGGTAGTCCCACATCCACAATCGCTGTGTACACGTTCACAAACGGTGTAGCATGGCACAGAGAAGAGGCCTCCCAGACTCTCTGCGGTGGAGGGCAGCCGGCCTCGGTAGCGTTGGGGCTAGAGTGCTAGCTAGCTCTGCGTACCGAAGGTCACTGGTTCGAATCCGGCCGTGGGCATGGATGTTAAGTGTTGTGTGTCTGTGTGAATGTCCTGTCCGTCCCGTGGTGTCCATATTTAGAAGATTCAATAAATAAACACTAGATGACGACTGATTCACTGGAAGCTATAATAAAGACTTTGAGATTGCTGTATGGTCTCAGCTGCCGAAAGCCAAAAAAAGAGGTGGAGGGCCATAGGAAGAGTGGAAGCAGGACAGTCACAAGCTGGTGTGGCCTGATGGCTTAATGTGAAACGTTCTGTTGTTTCTAGGATGTAGCGACAGTTTATAGAGACCAAAACTGTATCCCGAAGACCAGGGCAGTACCAACCACGTGTGACATCAGAAAGAGAAGACTGTTATTTGGCTGTAAGGGAACGACGGTACCACCTTAGTACTTCACGGCAACTGGCATCTGACTTCGCAGCATCCACTGGAAAAGTGTACAGAAGACTTCAGCAGAGTAATCTTTATTGTCGGAGACATTCTGTATGTGAACGTATGGTATTGCCTGCTCGTTCTCCCGATTTGAATCCATACAGCAAGTTTAGAATGTACTATGGAGACGAGTTGCATCACGTCAGCATCCACCAACCACTCTCCAAGACTTGCGAGGAACTCTGCAGGAAGCATGAACGTTATTGCCTCAACATAACATTGATGACATCATTCGCAGCATGCCCCGCCGTTGTCAGAGCGGTATTGCTGCCAGACGTGGTCACATTCCATACTGAGCACATTAACCCGCGAAGATTTCGTAACATTAACCAGTTGTCAGAATGTGTATGCAAATCCCTTAAGTCGGGAAAAGATGAAGAACATTTTTGTCCACCGATATGCAAATTTCAGTTCTTTACGTTCTGTATTCTTTACATTGTTTCTACTTAACTATAACCTGTTTATACTGTTTTGTAGCAAAATAATGGCAACTTTGCAAAGTTTTCGTTTGTTGTTATGATTTTGGACACCAGTGCAGTTCACTACTAGGGAAATCCGCGGTACCTCTCTGGAAAACGCTGAGACTAGCTAAAACAAATCCTTCACCCTCTTCCCCACAAAAAACCCCAGTGTCACAGTACTCCAGGGTATAAAAAATTGATTAACTGCAATGACGTCTTCACGGGTGTACCGCCGGATTGTGTTTTCAAAACACAATCCGGCGGTACACCCGTGAAGACTTCAATACAATCGTAGGCCGGGAAAATCTCCATTCTCACAAAATTAAATAACTTTTCATTTTCATGTAACGTCAGGGAACTTAAATGAGTTTAAAACTATACAGGGATCATACTGATGTTCAATTGTGCCAAAGTGTGTGAGAAGATCCCTGAGGAAAGTATTCGTGACAGGGTGGAAATAAAATCGGAGGGAAGAGTAGTACGGCTTCAGATCAGGGAAATCAATGATAGACCTGATATTTGTGATGAGACAGTTGAAATAAAACTCTGTTGGTGTGGAAAGGATCTACTGTTGGTATTCCTTGATGCTGAGAAATCTTATGATAGTGTTCACAGGAGTAAGGTATGGAACGCATCGGAGAACAGGAATCCCAAAACAAACCGTAACTCGAACGACAAACCAATACTATGCAAATGTGAGCTATGTGAAAATAGGAAGAGACAAAACAGATTGGCTCAAAGGCTAAAGCAAGAAAGTGTCCTATCAGCACTGCTACTCATTGTAGGTGGCAGTAAGGAGATGAAACATGAAGGTTGAAGGCGATGGCTTTTTCAGACGACCTGATGATCTGGGGAGGAAGAACAGAGACAGTTGGATGTATGAACAAACAATGTTGGCGAATATGGTATGCAATTTAAAGTGAAGTAATGTGAGTACGTGGTTACAACCAGAAAGAAGAACAGGATAACCAAGGGAATGGTGATAGCATATGAGCAGCTGAAGTAAGTAAACAGTTTCAAGTACGTGTGAGGTGTTTTGGAAGATAGTGGAAGGAAATATGGTGAGATGAGTGAAAGAGGGATGCAGGAAGATGATTTTTTAAGAAACGTCAGAAACCTAATATAGAACAAGGATGAGTCGCAGGGACGCAAGTGAGTAATTTATCGCACATAATATGTGCCTACACAGACATACGGTGCTGTAATTCGGACACATAAGATGCGGGACATCAGCAGGTTATAAGCGAAATGAAATTTCTAAGAATTAGAATGGATATTACTGGAATGGACAGGATAAGGAACTAATCGATTAGATGCAGCACAAAAGAGCAACACCTAGAAGAAATAATAGATGGTAAGGGAATGGAGGAGCAGAGAATCCCAAGGAAAATCCACAAAATGAAGATGCATGATAAACAACGCAGTGGAAGAACAAGGGAGGAATGGCTGAGAGGAGTGGAGGAGTGTGTACGGAACAGAGGAAAGGACTGGACCAAGACGGTGACGGAGAGGTTGTGAGAAGAAAGAAGAAAATGGAGAGCATTCTGAACAAAGAAAACCCAGTCAGTAGCTTGAAATTATGATGATGAATATCTTGTAACACTAACTATATATGTATATGATGATGAATATCTTCTAACTATATATGTATATAAAGTTTTCATTGCAAGACTCATATTATGGTCTAACTGTATGAAGTTTGCCAAATAATGTTAATCTGGACGTATGTAAAGACATTATTCCATTACAAGTGTATGTCAAATCGTCCAAAACATTACGTAGCATGATCTTCCGACATATCTAATTGCCACAGCTAACGCAATTATTCAATTCTAATCAAGTTTATTATTTTATGACCTACTATATAGTAATAATGCATTTACTAGGACGCAATAACGAGCAAGAAAACAATTATTTGACAATTTAACAGCAAAATACAAAGATTTGATTTTTTTACAACTTACAAACTACAGCATATTACGAGTAAGTATTTTAATATTTGTTTTTTAATCATAATGACGACAAATTTCAAGTTCATACTTTGTGATTTTTTTTTAGATAAATCTAGTCAGTCATATGTCTTTTCGAGCTCAACTTAATTTAACAGCAGCCTCATCAAAAACTTGGCGTCATTAGGTTATTCATTACGGAAACGTATTAAAAATGAAATAATTTAACTCATTCCTATTCATATATATTAACCTAGTAACAGAGCTCAAAACTGTCCTCCAAAACCCGTTCACCGTGGAGAAGAATCACTTATTGTACAGAGTGAATATCATCTTCTAAGCGTTGTACAGTGACTAACTGACGTTGTCGAAAGACTATTGCTTCATTTAATTTAACACTTTAATAGTTCAAACAAATACTTTTTTTACTAATGGCTTTACGCCTCGTCTACATCGAGGTCATTAGAGGCGGGATGGGATTGGGGATAAGAAACGGGAAGGAATTCGGCCACGCACTTTTGAAGGAAGCATCCCGGCATTCGCCTGAAGTGATTTGGGGAAACCATGGAAAACCCAAATCTGTATGCCCGGTTGGGGATTCGAACCGGTGCCCTCCCGAATACGAGGCCAGAGCGTTATCGCACACCCGCCTCTCTTGGTAAGCATGTACTGATCAGGGTCACTGCCGATGATCGAAACCTCTTGTCATCTGTTTCAATCAGCCTCATTTATGCTTTTACTCCCATATGTTTTTAGTCGTTTTGATTACCCGATCACAGGATTAGTCAATGAGTGAATTTTGTTAGATCATCTGGTGGGAATCGTTCTCGAAATACTAATAATGCTGCAAAATTGCAACGATCTTGATAATTTCACCGACCATTAATTATCTTTCAGTAAAACTCCCAGGGAAATAAAAATATTAAAGGGTGAAATATTTGTTAGTGGTACAGGAGGTTAAGAAAAAAATATTTAAATGAATCAATAACTAACTCAGAGTAATTTGAGTGGTTTCGCGGTTCTTTGAAGGGCGTATTTGTCGTGAGATTATTAATTCAAGTCGATGTTCACGACGGGAGCGAGACACAGCGGCCGATATTGAGCGGCGCTTCACACAACTTGGCGCTGTTTTGAAATCGGCTCAGCTCAAATAGGAAAGACTCAATTGAAGTCTAAATGAAGACTCTCTCCACGTCGCTCTTTCTCTCCGCAGAGCAGAGTCGTGAATCGATTCATTCAGACGCTACACCAATCGCAGTCTTTCCTCTACGTTCTCGTTGGAGTGACATGCAACGGAATTAAACAAATTTCAGTATTGTTTGGGTAAATCAGGGGTGGCTAACTTGCGACCCACGGGCCACATGCGGCCCCCCCCCCCCCCTTCAACAAGAGATTCATCACACTTTTACAAAATATTTTTTATATTCCATTTTTAGTGTTATATATTTCTTTACAATGTGCGTTTAGTATCATTATTATTATATTATCTATGTTTACATGTAGGAATAATAGTAAATACAATAATAACTCATGATTCAATTTTTCACTTCAGAAAAATGTCTCTAGTGGGGACAGATAATTTTATATGCGGCCCGCGGAGTTATGATGCACTTCCAAAGTGGCCCGCAAGATAATTTGGGTTGGCCACCCCTGGTGTAAAGCATTCGAATTGAATCTCTCCTATACCATATTGTCTTATAAGCCATCTACCCTAAAATCGCAACTGAAAATACAGTATAATATATATATATTATTTAAAAAAAAAGTTTCACCAGCAGCTAGCGGTAACTTGCCGAGATGCGGTTTGAGGTCTAATAAATTGATTACGTGGAGAAGATGGCCTGATGCTTGCTTAAAGAGCCGGTGGATTGATCGGTTTTACTCGCAGAGGCACTTGATCCGCTGCCGTGTTGTCCATCACACGTCTCATGTTGTTTCATACACCGGCGCGTGTGCTATACCCCCCGTACGAGCTGCATTAAAACTCTGCACACTAAAAAATCATTAAAACGTCTTCTGATAATCGCATACATAAACATAAAAAAACTTATTTTTATTGCTGCCATAAATTGGCAAAGTCCCATGTAATCTGATTTAGTAATCCTAATTGAAATCAACGCAAACATGAATACAAAGCCAACTTATTACCGAGTTCACAATAAACATAAAATATAATGATTAATTTGTACACATATTTTAACTGACATTACTATTGAAATTAGATTTTTTAAATTCCGTCAAGGTTTCAGTAACCATGAATTATGTAACACTGCTTATCCGTCATTTATTTCGTGAATTGCATCAACAGAAGCTGTAAGATATCCAGCATGTAGCACGCCCATAATTGTTTAAGGATTAAAATTGAAATTAGTCCACAACCCGACCGTTGCTTTTGTCCTACTGAAGAACTTGTGACAGAGGTACGATGACCTGTTCCTTCGCGAAGCGCATAGCATCAGAGCAACAACACGAAGCTATAAAAACTCCTGGCTTCACCGGGATTTTAACATGCGGAACATGCGACTTCAGTGTAGCGTATTTTTTTTAGCCTTAAATCTTTTAATATTATTGTTTTTTATTTCAAGGCCAACATTGAAGTTTTTTAATCTTGTTACTTCGGCAACTTCCACACAGCAAATCCAGTTTTATGAAAGAGAGCGTATTACAGGAAGAGAAGAGATGCGCGAAATTCTACAGAGAACACATCAAAATTCCCGCTGCGTGTAAAGGGCAGCGGGCGTGAAGTGTGGCCGGTGCAGACATTGTCCACCGCAGACAGGTGTCTCGTCAAGCGCGTGACGGTGACGAAAGCAAAGCCTCGGCAATCATCAGGCGTCGGGCGCTGCCATAAAGTATTCCGTTTGTCGCCAAGGTGGCAGGGATTGCCGATTAGCAATTCCATTAGCCGCGACAGGTATACCGCCCCAGCCTTCAATATTTATCGGCTTAATTATACAGGATGTACAGCGTGGCGCGTTGCTATACATTTCTGTGTAATATGCGTATTGTGCTGCAGACGCTGTACACAAAGCGCAGCGCGCACACACGCATAACCTCCCCACAGAGGCAGTTAATGCTGTCGGAATCTTGGACCGTGCCACACACTGAGCCGACGGATGGCAGCCACAATATCCGCTGCCCATCGGCATTCATCCTGCAGCACAGAAGAGACGAACAGTCAGCTCGGGATATCGGACTTACGGGGGCCGCCGGTTCCAGTCTGGCCTGCATGTAGGTAGTTTTAATTAAGCGTTGTGCTGTCCGTAAAAGAGAGAAAAATAATCAACCTGCTATGAAATGTACACACTGGAAGAAACAAAAAAATTGCGTCTAGTCGTATGCCTAACATAGCCAAAAAATACGGCCATTATTACTGCAACCTTAACTTCTAATCGCATGTTTAACAGAGAGAATTACGTTCCAAAAAAAAAAAAATATATATATATTCCTATTATCAGCTGGCACTCTGATCCCTCAAGGCAAGACCTGCCTTTACACTCAAGAGTATGTATCTCTGTAATTATTTAAATGCATCAGTTTAGTTTCTGAATGATGAGAAGCATCTTCTATCTTTTTTTGTTTTAAATGCTTAACGTCTCTTAACAGCGAGGTCGTTAGAGTCGGGAAAGGATGGAGGGGGGCCAGGAATAGGAAGGAATTCAGCCATGGCCTTTTGAAGGAAGCATCCCGGCATTTGCCTGGAGTGATCTGGGAAACCATGGAAAACCATGGATGCCCGGACGGGGATTCGAACCGCCGTCCTCCCGAATGCGAGGCCAGAACGCTAACCGTTACACCACCACTCTCGGTCATCTTCGAGCATCTACGTCATGAATGCATGTAATATATATATATATATATATATATATATATTTATTTTAAATCCGATTACTCGTCTGAAGTTCCATACCTAGCTCACCTTGCGATGACAGCATAAATATTCTTCTTCTCGTCAGGTCTCGAACGATGTGCTAGACACCTGTAAACTGGTACAGCACAGCGTATATTGCATAATTGTGTATTACTAACATTTCTACAGATTTATTTTTGTGTGTGGTAATCGTAATTACCATTATCTATGATCACGTTTTTATCCGCATTGCTGTAGTAACGTTCACATTCAAAGAGGACCACATTATAATTATATTATAAAAATAAATTCCAGGGCTTTCATGATCTCTGCCTAACTTTGGCGCCATAGTTCAGTTGTTATTTGTTGAATTGTGTTTAACTTGCACTCCAAAGCATAGTATATCATTTATGTTCACATTAAGAGTTTGTATCTTCTCCCTGCTTTGTATTTTGGTGACTGTCTTGTTCTTGTGTTTCTTCACTCTCTGGTGTGAGTTTTCAATGCCACCAGAGAAAATTTTAGGATCCAAAACTTGGAATCTGAAAGGTGTATCTGAGTATTGTTTTATTAGCGGTTTCTTACCTGAATCTACTGCCATCGCGTCAATTGACTAATTTTATTGATTTAGCTACTACGTGTTTTCCAATTCTACCGTTTGTTTACATTGTACGTTGAGCAACAGTAAAACATACACAACTAAAGAATAAATAAACTTTGAAATCGTTACTTTTCAAGGTCTTGTGATTAATTTATACAAATTATTATTCATATTTAGAAAATGAATGACTTTGAAATGTGATTTTAAGAAAATGGGAGAATTGTTTTGGAATGATATCATTGTAATGTTGAAGACTCTCAATAAATGATATATGCTAATTATTTATTAACAATGGTATGCAAGTTAGAATTTGCTAGTTTATTAAAATAAAATGAAATCTTTACAAAACACAAGTTGAACGCAAATTTTAAACGAATTAGAGCATGTGACAATACGAATGCCTTGCGTGAAAACGGGGCCATTACTGGGATGTAAAACTTTGTTTGCAGTGGATAACATTTGTGTGAATGTGCTTTACTAATCTGATGGAGTGCATCGGTCGACACGCTGACTGAAACAAATGAACTCTTTCAAATCAGGTGCATCGTAACAGCAGGCATTGGCGTAAAGTCGTACCAGTTGTACGAAATTACTATCATTAGGTCAACCGTAGATTTTCCCGAATATAAGTACTGCCACATTACCTCGAAACTTCAATAAACTTCAAAAGTCTCTGCCAAAGATAAATGTAACACAACAGTACTAAGATAAGATAAAACATAACATTCTAAACGAAACATCTTTATAAAAACATCAAGTGCAACATAACTTAACTTAGTCCAAAACCCGAAGGTTGGTTGGATCCTCACGAAGGATGCATATTAAGCCATTATATAAGAGGTAGGACGCCCGGTTCCTTTCCTCTGGGACCTACAGTTTAACGTGGGATCCGAACCACGGAAAGTGTAACATATCCAACTTTAATAATGTGCAAGAAGATGAATGTGAAGAAAAAATTAATTATAAGAACATCGCCATGTTTATTCAAGACATGGAGGCACGTTATCAAATACACTTGGATTATAAACAAAGCGAAAGTAAAATGGAATACTGTATAGAAGAAGTGCGCTATAATTGTCACGTTTTTACCAATTTGTGGAATAAGGAAATAAATTCAAAGTCTTTATTTATTTCATTGGGGTGTCAGTCAAGAGGAGCTAACCGAGAGCTGTTTCCCAACATGTAACTTGAAAGACCGGACGCTCTGCGCTGTTGTTGGGTCTCAATCACAATCCACTACTCCGACACAACTCCACGAGTGGAACTGCAACCAGCCCCTCACGACTGCACCTCTACGCTCGAGTGCTACGCTGGTAGCAGGCCATACACGTTACGACGGTAGCAAAGACTGTCAGTCGAACCGTCGCAACGACAGTCTTATTGCCACACATACGTTGACACTCGTAGCATAGACGGTTCTACAAAATTACACCACAGTCGTCGTATTGTCTCCTTTAGTTTCTTTTTAATACATTTCGTAGTATATTTTCATTAATATTCACATGAAATAAAAAAAAAAAACCTCCTAGTTATGTACCCTTTTTCTGATGTTAGCCTACTGTAGATAATTTAATAAAATTTGTATGGTGTAATCTAATGTTAACGATACAACTTGTGAAGCAAACTTATTGTTGATGAGAAACTGGTTAGATTTTATAAACTTGAGATTATGTAATTATTTTTATCAAATATTTCAGATACGTATTATATTACAACTCACTAGCTATTGCTTCAATTATTTTAATTTTGCTTTACAGATCTTAATTTATAAGCTTCTGTAATTGTGAAAAATTTCAAGTTAATTGAATGTTCCATTCCTGAGAAAAAGGTACATAACATAGAAATTTTCGAGTTTTGAGAAAAATCAAGTAGATGTGGCGGCTGAGTGTAGGATTATTGAAAACTGTAAATAACACGCCGAAGAAATGTATTATACCCAATAAACTGTATCTCGTTGTAATAAGGAAATTTTGTAGATTATTTTTCACTCAAAAAACAAAAATGCCAATTTTTGACATTTTAGACTAAGCGGTTCTGATAGCTTGGTCGCACGGACCGTCTCAAACATCAACACTCACGTTACGACCGGCGCGATCGTGCACGACCGGAGGGTGTCGTGTCGCAAGGTTCGATGACAATTTCAACGGACCTGCGACATGACCTTGGTCGTACAGTCCGCTTTACGACCAACCCATTCACGATCGGATTTGTCGCATACGACCGAAATCCGTGTGTGGGACGGTCCATGCGACCGTCGTAACGTGTATGGCCTGTTTAAGGCCAAGAGAAACTTTAGTGCCATCCCCACCCATAATATCTCATTGTCATCATCGGTAGCCAAATCAAAACTCATCCTGTTACTAGCACAGTAACTGGCCATCTCTTCCCTCTCCACGACGAAAGTGTCTTCGTGCAAGCAGAGAGCGCACTCGCTCGTTGATCGACCATCATACAACACCTCCCACTGAGGTAGTTTGCTAGATATTCCATTTCGCGCGAGCTTGCCCTATTTATACGATTGTTCTAACTTATGATTTGTTCAACATCAGTCAATACTCACCCACTTCTCCAACAGATTCCTAACAGCCAGTCAGCATAAAAGCCTAGTGTATTACGCCAACCACATCTTGATATTATCATTGTTACTATATTTGCCTAGAATTTAATGTATTTACGAATACAATAATTTATTTTAAGTACTTCTACAAGTGTATGATTTACTTCGCGAGTATTATCTTATATCTTTAAATGAGCACTTATTGTACATATATATATATATATATATATATATATATATTTCGGATCTCGGAAACGGCTATGACGATTAAATTTGATATTTAGATAACGTTTTGACTTTTAAGATAATCTAAATAGTTATCTTCCCTACAAAAAAGCGAGTATACAAAATACGAACAATTTCTTCACTCGGTATCTCGAAAACGGCACTAGCGCCATCTCGTAGACAATTCAGGTACCAGAAAGCCTACAAATTGATTCTATTGGATTTTAAAGAATATTTAAACGAACAGTTCTTGTATACTGGCTGACCCGTGGAAATATTAGCACTGCAATTAGTAAAACATTGAAAAAGGAAGATAATTAAAAATTTATTATTGGTTTTTGTCAGAGATGATACTTTACAGAAATTTCTTGGAAAATAATATTACCGGTACCAGTTATAAAGTAATCATTGTTTAATTTTTGACCGTAAAAATTGGTTGTTAGTTCGTCATTAAATACTACCACCCAGGTATGATCATAGTTTTATTGGAATGAATGAATTTAGCACCGACGCTCTATCATTACCGTGACGTCACAATCTGATGATGAATTCTTATAGAACTGGACGAAACATATCGAAAATAAACAATAAATGTTCTTGATATCTCGCTTGGTTTTCGAGATATAGCATGTCAAAAATCAGTAATAGGTTTAGTTCCTTGCGGTTTTGGCGACGTTTCTTCTGGTCCAGGCCGTATTTCAACCTAACAAGAACCATTAGGAACAAAATAAAACATTGAAAGTACATTTCCACCGTATAGACATAGTGGTTTTGATGGATTTTTTCTGGTCCAGGCCGGATCTAATTATAACCTCTTCACTTGAGATATCAGAAAAATAAGTTGTTTATTTTCGATTTGTCTCGAAGTGTTTCATACGAATTCATCATCAAATTTGGCTATGGCGAAATTGATCGACTGGTCCAGGTCGCATTTCAACCAACCACGTCAATTTTGAGATATTATATCTCGAGAACTAAGCGAGATATATATTAAAAAATATTTTTTAATTTCAATTTTTCTTGTTGAGTTACATAAGAATCCATCTTTAAGGGTTATTGTAGAATTACCACAAATCTCGCACCATTAATAATTCCTGACTGGCATTAAGATTTCTATTTAACATAATAATAGCATTTTTCTTTGAAAGCAATTTATGAGGCGGTCTCGCAAATGGATCTAGTGATTTGGACGAAATTTCGTATGTAGATAACGTTTTGCTTTCCAAGTTTTTAACACTATTATTATTATTATTAATATTTTATGGAGCAAATTTTGTATTTGATTTCTCGAAAACGGCTCTAACCTCATTAAGTAGAAGGTTCAGGTACCAGTAAGCCTGATGATGTTAGTTAAGCTTCTCTTTGGTTTACTGTTCACCTCAAAACGCCTAGGAAGCCTTCAAGCCTTTTACTTTAATCAAACTTTACTCGAAATCTTGGATATTGAACAGAAATCGAAAGATGCCGAGCGAAGATCGGTCACCCAGGTACTGTCAATAAATAGCCGGTACTGTGTATCATCATCGTTTTTCTTCAAACCAACCTGATCGTTAAATAATATCTAAGAGTATGGCATGTGCTCAGTCAGTCTATTTGCCGCAATACTAATAAGAATAACCTGTTTTGCTTTACAATGCTCCTTTGCTAAGTAACAAATAACCTAGTTTCTGGACCTTAGTTTCACAGACGGTAATTGGTGCCGAATGCTTAGTAAATACAAAATATTGCGTTGCCTGTAGTCATCCTCTCGGCCTAACATCACATTAGGAAGAAAAGTAAAACTCCAAAACTGGAACAAATTCGTCAACGATATAGAAGCAGATTTATATTTAAACGAAAATGGTGCTTGCCATACCCGGCCAACCAAACGTAACTCCTCCCAGGCAGTAAATTTAACTGGGCTAGTTCCTTCTCTCTTAGTTCTGTTTTAGTTTCAAACATTGATCTAGGAATTAGAAAGAACTTTTTAAAACACTATGTGTGGAGCACAGCACTTTATTGTAGTGAAACATGAGCTTTAGGAATAACAGAAAGAAAGAAAATTGAAGAATTTGAAATGTGGTGCTACAGAAGAATGCTGAAAATTAAGTTAACGGACAAAGTGCGAAATGAACGAGTTTTGAAAATGATGGGTGAGGAAAGAAGTTTGTGGAAGAAGCTTACAGAAAGAAGAGACAAGCTGGTAGGTCATATTTTGAGACATGATGACGTACTTCTTCCGCCATCCTATTTTGGTCGCAATGACAGGAGGGACAAGATTCGAGAAATAAGATCCCGTACTGACACATTTATGTATTCTTTCTTTCCTCGTCCTGTTCGTGATTGGAATACACTGAATTAGGATCGGTGCTTAGCACCCTCTGCCACCCACAGTAATTGTGAATCGCAGAGTGTAGATGTAGATTTGTTAAGTTGTTAGTGGAGGGATCAGTCGAAGGTAAGAACTGCAGAGGAAGACAGATATTAGAAAATATGAAGCAGATAATAGAGGACGTGGGCTGTAAAGGGTATGTAGAAATGATGAAGTTAGCACAGGATAGAAAGGGATGGAGGATTGCATCAAACCAGTCGAAAGACTGATGACAGAAAAAAAAGTTCCTTTCCCAGTAATGGGTATAAGTTTTTAGCGTCGTACAGATGATTGTTATACGTTTTGTGTTCAATGTAGTGTTGGTTTTTCATTGCATTTTAAAAGCACTAAATATGAATGAATGAAGCTAGTATATTATGCCTGCTCTTCCGAAAGCTGACGGTCCCCATCCGAAGGGCGAATCACCATCAACAATGTCTGCAAGAATAGAGACTTTCCCGGCGTATGATACCAATGAAGTATTCACGGATGAGCCATCGAATTGTGACGCGAATTCATGATGTTTCGACGACTAGTTCCGTTGTCTTGCTCAGGTGCGAAAACATCTGACGTGGTTTGCTGATCGACAACACAATCCGGCGGTATACCCGTAAATACATCATTGCGATCAACAGTGAGACTATATGCACTTCAGAGAAGTTTGGAATGTCACACAGGACTTTGGTGCACATTATGGTGATTTGGAATTGTGAACTACCACTATTACTAAACTGCCGACCGAGTCTTGACGGTAAAAAAATCTCTAATAACACTCGAACCTGCCAGCGTCGTGTCAAGCGCTGGGCATCATCACGATGCGGCAGCCACCTGGACCAACGGAGCGGAAATGAGAATAAAGCTGTTTAAATTACCAGAGTTCATAGTTCAAATGAAACCATATGCTGTAGGAATATAATTGTGGGTACAAGATATGTGGACTAAAACAGCCGTAACGACGTGTGACGCAGAGATAACAATGCAGGAACTGTTAAAACCAATGGAAGAGCTTAAAAAAGTAGAAATAATTGGAAACAGAAGTATACATATGGAATTAATAAAATATTCATCCGATCTTTCACTTACTTACTTACTTACTTCTTCTTCATGGATAGGCCAAAAGCCTGTTCCGACCTCATTCTTCCGACCATCTCTTCCTAGGTCTTCCAATGTCCCTTCTGCCTGTGGGATGGTACTCCAGGGCAAGCTTAGGAAATCTGTCCTTTCTCATCCGTAGGACGTGGTTCTTCCAGTTAACCCTTTTTTTGGGTAATTTTATCATTTAGCGGGGAGATATTCAGTTGTTCCCTTATTTCCTCGTTCCTCCTCCTATCATTTAGGGAATACCCTTTTACTGACCTTAAAAATTTCATTTCAGATGATTGAATTTTGCTTTTGTATTGCGTTTTATTTACCCATGTTTCGCTGCCATATAGCAGAGTCGGTATGGCCATTGTTTTATAAAACTTGAGTTGAGTCTCCTCTCGTGCTTTACCTTTCAGTGTTCGTCGAATTGTTCCACACATATACTGAAATCGGTGAAGTTTCTTCTTCACCTCGTTATCTTCATTGGAAGATAATTCACATCCGACATAAGTAAAGCTGGAGACTTGTTCTATTGGCTGATTGTCTACCACTATTTTAACTCTGATAGGGGATTTCCCCTGTCATGCCATAACTTTCGTTTTTGCACGAGACAACTGCAGATTGTAATCTTTGCTGATAATGTTTAGTATATGAATTGCTTTTTGAAGTCCATCTTCATTTTCCTGGAGGATAAATTGGTCGTCTGCAAACAACATAGTATTTATGTAAGTGTTGTTGCTTATTTTTATACCCGGATGGACATTTTCTTTCCATTTCCTAACTAAGTCATCTATATATATATTAAAAAGTGTTGGAGACAGGCTACAACCTTGCCGGACTCCTTGGTTAATTGCTATTTCTCTGTCAGTTTATTTCCCAGGTCTAAGACGATTTGTGTACTTCTATACATATCATGAATAACTTGTATTAAATGCTGTGGATATCCATTTCTTTGCATTATTTCCCATAGTTTTTGTCTATTTACTTTATCGAACGCTTTCATAGTCTATAAAAGCAATGAAAGTCTTTAAATTAAATTCTCTTCTCTTTTCCAGTAGTTGTCTAAGGAAGAATATATTATCTATGCAGGACCTTCCTTTCCTAAACCCACATTGTTCTTCTGGTAGGAGAGCATCTGCTATTACTTTTAGCCTGTTATTTATTATTTTTTCATATATTTTGTATCCCGTATTTAATAAACTAATTCCTCGATAGTTATCACATGAATTCCTATCTCCCTTCTTAAAAAGTGAAATAACTTTGGCCTTCCTCCATTCTTCTGGGATGGTTCTCTTTTTCCAACACATATTAATTAAGTGTAAATATCTAAATTTCAGAATCATTCCCCCATACTTAATCAATTCTAAATTAATTGTATCTAGTCCAGGAGCTTTTCTATTTTTAAATGATTTTAGTGCTGCATCAACCTCCTCTATGTCTATAGGATCTATTTCTTTAATATCCACATGGTCTATTCCTATTTTCTCTTCTTCTTCTTTATAATTACTATTGTACCATAATGTTCTGTAGTGTTTTACCCATGCCTCTTCTTCAATTACATTTATATTAGCACTTTCCTTTTCATCCTTGTTGAGATGTTTCATAAGTTTATAAGCCATCTCTTGTCTACCATGGACATCATCTTTTATTGAACTGATTAATCTATCCCATCCCTCTTGTTTCAACTTCTTTGTTATTGTCTTAACAATATTTCTTCTTCTTTTATATTCATTTTCATTTTCTAGGGTTCGATCCTGTATCATTTTTAGATAAGCCTTTTGCTTTTGTTTGACGGCTTCTGCACTGAAACCGAAATTAATAACCACACCTTCACAGCTATAGACTTACATCTTTGTTCGCCTGTTACAGACTTGTGTATTCTGAAAGCATTGACTATGAAATATGCATCTGAACAATACCTTCCTTCTTACTGCCTCTAACGCCATTAGCGTCACAACACACTAATAGCTAACTAACACATGGAAAGACTTTCACCGCCGTTATTTAACAATTAATGTACATTATTCCGCTACACTTATTGAAGTGTTGCTGTAAGATATAGTAGTTTGATGAACGTATTTCGTTTATTTGATTTACTGTACTTCAGAAAACAATATAAACATAGCTAGCAGAGTGGAAGTATTAGGTGAGTATCTCTTCAAACACAAAGATATTTACAGTAAATTAAACATTACTTATGCTTATTACGTTTGATTCACGTGTTCATTTTTGTTTTAGTATACTGCAATTCATAAAACTGAAGAAATAGATAACCGAAGTCAAAAATAAAACGGAATTCAAAGAGAAATAGTGTAATCTTTGTTAGTATATCTTGAAAGGGGTGCTCATCTTAAGTGCAGAGTGATATATGGCCACAATTTCTTCCATCCCAAACTGATTATAATGTCTTGTCTTTTTCCTTTGTACGTTTTAATCATAATCTATTTTGGAAGATTTTTAGTTAGACTATAAGCTCTCAAAATTTGAAAACACTCACAAATTGCTGTTGTAGTTTTTACGTAAAGTCATTACAAACACTCAGGCACATGCAGTTCGTTTAGAGATATATAATAGTGTATATGTACTTCTAAAATCCAACTGAGCCTTTATTCTAAATATTCCAACAATCCTCTAATCTTGTTGAGTGGTTGGTTTTCAGTAATTCGTAATGTAAAATGATTTAATTGCTATGAGCCAGTTTTATACAGAAACCATGAGATAATCAAGCACATGTTGATTGTCTCTTCTTATAATGGTTGTTAACCAAGAAAAATAATATTGCGTGTATGAAAAATTCTGAGCCTGGCGACATGGCATGGCTGGTGCGCTATTGCTAAGCGGTGGGAATCACAGGAGCATTGTGTTGGCAGCTGACACAGGCGCCGCAGGCCGCTGTTAAATCGCCTCCCCGAGGGAACACTGCACAACTACGCGTGCAATCCCTCCGGAACGCATTAACCACCACACGAAAAATTGAGGCATCTCAAAAAGAGCGCTTGACAAGGAAAACTACGTGCACTCGTAAATGTGAAATAAATGTGTTCCCGTGTAACTCTGATGATGGAATAGTATTCCTAGGGAGAAATTTCAAAAGTTGTAACAGTATGATTGAATACGTTTCAGAGGGTGAGATTCATTGAGAAAGAACAGTTTAAAGGAAAAGTAACAACATATTTCGTGCATGTGTAGAAAAATATAAGTTCTATCTTTTAGAATACCAGAAGGAAACAGGATTTGAAAATTTGGTGCTGTTAGGTGGTCAGATAAATAAAGAACTGAGCATGACTATGAAGAAAACCATATGTGATATAGTCTCACAGAAGCAAGAAGCAGGATGGCTAGTCACTTCTTATTACATTAATAATTAATTCTTTGTTATTCTATGGAATAGCCGAAAATAAGAAATAGGAAGGGCAAGACATGAAGGAAAAAACCGAGTGAGGATTGATAGTAATGGAGGCAAGTTTTATAAAATTAGAAACACATATGGCAAAGAAGAAATAATAAGATTTTTACCACCAGCTGCTCAGAAAATTTGCGTTGCTTTAAATTTCTCTGTTGCAGAATATACGGCTCCAATCTGGAAAACAATCAGATCGAACTAAGCAGATTTATATTATTTTAACTGAGTTAGAGCGCATGATGACAAGGTGGTCCTGTTGACAAAATATATCATCCAACAAGCAGAGAACCTCCTGATATCAGACAAGTAAAGGTTCTTTGGAATATCAGCGTTTGTTGTAAACATCAACCTTCAAGGATGAGATAAAAAAAAAAATTTCAATTTTATTGTTACCCAACACTTACCGAATCTAACTTTTACACAGTTTAACATCCGGGGGACTATAGAGAACATTAATCTGGCATCTGTTTCTCAGTTAAGACCTTTCTATGCTATAATCAAAAGTGCTGTACAGAATGAGGACTAGAATTTCAAGGCGCAAAATGAATCAGAATAATAAATAATAGATTGTAGGGAATGAAGTTTTCGACGGTGGTGACCACAAAGGGTAGTTCTTGTAATTTTATTCATTTCACATAGTGTCAGAACTAAACATAGTATTGAGTAACAAGTAAACTACAGGGTGCCCGAAGTACGAAAAGTTGTGACTTGACAATTTGTAAGGATACGGATAAATTTCCAATTCCAACGTAAAAATATATATATGTTCCGCGTGAAGCCTCTCAGCTTTCCAGGATATCATACGCAAAAAATAATCCCTAGGTGTGAAATCCACGAGTAGATTTAGAGACCGGGAAACATTCGATAGTGGGGAAACGACTCAAGTTACGTAAAGATCAAGCGACGATGGACGAAAATCTTCTTTTTGACATTCAGTAGTCAACAGCTGGTTAGAACAGACTGTAAATCTGTTCGGGAAGAGTTTATTTTCTCTTGTAAAATAACAAGCGATAACAATAGCAGAGGAACGAGAAACATTTAAATAAAAAGCTGTAACCTAAATGTTTGAAAATATTCCAGTTGTAAATAGTCGCCCAGTAAACCAGTGGATTATCAGTAATCTAAAATGACGCCTGACAGGACATAAAAGAGAGCCTTTAATACCAACAAAAATATACAAGAAATCTAACCCTGACTACCTATGATAGGACGTTAAACAAAAGGAATGATAACAAGTTAACTTATCAATATTAAGCAGCTAGGTAATGCATCTGGATAGAAGTTTCAAAGGGAGCTCCTTTGTGATGGCCATTTTTCATGCGGTGCTGGCAGTATCGCGGCTGGTTTCCTATTTACAGCAACGGTTATATCCACACCTCCACTAGAGCGCAAAAATCAGACGCAGACATCGCAGAGGAGAATTCATTTAAAGTTACCAAAGAGAAATGAGAAAATAGTGGGATATTTATACCATGAAGTCTATATTTCGTCTTCAAAAAGGTGATTAGATAACATTTTTGGATGGAAGTGAGCAGCGTAATAATTAATCAACCACCAATAGAAATTTTTTTAAAATTATTTGTAATTCGTCATGGAAAAGCATTGAACTGTTCTTTGTATGGATGAAAATAGAATCGCTGTATGAAAATCATGTTCACTGGATATGCTTCTTCGATCGTGAGTCGCTTGTCATTTAGCGTTCAATCGATCTGCTATTTCCACGGAACCTCGATCAATCTTTTGGAATATTGTTCCTCATTACTGTTTTCCAAATGTTGTCGTATCAATCTAAGGCGGCAAACACACTGTTTCTCGCTTTTCTTTGTTACTCTGTTGTTATCGCAACTTTATCATGTTACTCAGTACTTCATATCAATATATCCTCCGAATTTCTATTACAAATTTTTTGATTCTTTCTTGATTCGTTTTGTTCTAGTATACGTTTTGTCATACGAGAAGTGAGGGCTACTTATATTTTCAATTAAAAGGTTGCTAAACTTTAAATAAATATTTTTAAAAAGTAGAATAAACTAAAATAATAATAATAATAATAATAATAATTAAAAAATAAACCAAAGATCCAACACAAAGTGAAAAATTATATTAATAGAAACTGCCACTGTGATCCTTAACACCATTTAATGAAGCCGGCGCCAAGTTAACAAGCGAAGTAAGCACGCTATCAATACCAATCTGCCCGACAATTGTTATTGATGTTTGTCTTTCAGTTTAGTCCTATCGCTGAAATTAACTCCATGCGTTTTGGGATGTTTTCTTTCACTGTCTCGGCGATAACAGACTACGTGAGCCTGAAATATTAATAAAGACACAGCTTTCTATACTTAAAAAAACAACAACAATTTGTTCAGTTGTCTATTTGGCTTGGCACAGAGGCACCAACTTCCGAAACAGTTCATAAATATTATAGTTGATCTTAATTTTTATTGTGTGGTCGGCTTGTTGCTTGATATTAGTATCTCGAAGTCAAATTTTCTTTCTTTCCAAATTTTATTTCTTTATGTATTCTCGTACACACTAGTTATGCAACTTCAGATTGTCGTCGAGTGAATACTATTATATTCATATTATATTCTCTGCTTCGATTAGTAATTTGTGAATTTTTTTTATGCCGATTTTACTGGATATGTTTTAATTCAATTTTCACCCACTTCCACACATACGAATTGTTTGAAATTTTTCACAATTATTACGATATTATGACAATACATGAATTTCGTATTTATATTCTGATATGTCCATTACTTTTACAGTAACAACAGATAAGAGATGGGAATGCGGCTGAAGTAAGATAGGCAGCCAACAATGTTTGGGTGTAATAGACGGCGTAAGTCGTATTTCGCAGGGCTGATAGCTTCGCTGAATATGTATATCACGGTAAAATACTAATTGAATTTAAAAATTAAAAGTGCTAGCATTATCTTTATACAGATTAATATAATCTCATTCATAAGCTAATATACGATAACTGAACCATCGTCGTTAATAAACAAACAGTTGTTTTGGGTTTTTTATGGGTACTTTTATCATACTGACATTTAAGTAGTTTTCATAACCTTTTAACTTACATATAATCTTAATGACTTCATAAGAGTACTAATTATATACAATTACCAATGTTTCCACTGATTACAGTTTCTTAAAGTAACTTCAACGTCATTTGAGCTCTTCAAGTTTCATGTTGTACATTTTCTAAGTCTAAGTAAATAATACTGTAGTTAAAGAAACTAAAAAAAACTCTCTTTTTTTGTAGCAATGTGACTAAAAAGTTAAAAATAAAATTATAGTAAAAAAAACAAAAAACATGCTTTTCGTAGCAATGCGAACTAAGAAATTAAGATAATTTTTAAATACAAAGATTATGTTCAGGATTACCCACAGTTCAGTATAACTTTAATGTAAAATAGCTTGGGATTTTTTTTTAACTGCTTTACGTCTCTCAACAGCGAGGTCTTTTAGAGACGGGAAAGGATGGGGGGCAAAGATTGGGAAGAAATTCGGCCATGGCGTTTTTAAGGAAACATCCCGGCATTTGCCTGGAGTGATTTGGGAAACCATGGAAAACCCAAATCTGGATGCCCGGACGGGGATTCGAACCGCCGTCCTCCCAGGCGAGAACGCTAACCATTACACCACCACGCTCGGTAGCTTGGGAACAGCTTTTCGTAGAGGTTGAGTCAATATTTCTTATTACGTTAGATTTTTTTGTCAATGACTTTATTCTTATCTTAAGCTTATTCGAAAAATTAAGTCATACTGAAATACAGGATATCTTATCGCTGTTGAACGTAATGATTATATTTAAAGATTATCATAACTTCTTAGTTTACATTCCTACGGAAAGGGTGTTTTCTAGGGTTTTTTTTTAAAAAAAAGATGAAAACTAAAATTTTATTTCTCATGCCAATTTTATTAGATATGTTAGATCCTAATGTTGCGACGATAACAACAACTTCGTTTGTGCCCAAACCAGACACCTTGGTCAGCTGCTGCTTGCGCTACCACAGGGTTCGTACGGTTGATGGTACTCACATCCGCGCCTCTTCTTTAACTGGACCAACTAGGCGGACAGCTATTTAAGCGGACGTTTCTGGAGTCATAGTGGATATAGGCTGTGTGTTAATCTTGAATTGTGAAATAGTTTAGTTGCAATAAATTGAAATCCAGCATGGCCGTCAAACTGCCTTTGGTTATTACACAGTTCAAGGCCATCCTCCCCAGAAACAGTAATCCTATGCATCACCGTCGCTGATAACAGCACGTCCACTCTAGTCTAGTGCCTATGGTAAGGAAATATGAATACGGAGCTCTACCTCCACTAATTCTACGGGAATACGGCTTGAAAGCTATGAGAATCACTGCCTTTACCCTTTTAAAAAGAATCTCAGATCATGTACCATACAATGCTTCGTCTACAATTGCCAATAAAATAAGAAACATAAATCGCTACCAGGTTAATAAATGCCAATAAAACCAATTCAACATTATTAAATTTTTTCATGGATGACAAACACTTTTCATTGATCTAATTTAGTTTCCCTTTAAAACAATCGCGAATAATCTTTATGATTCTAATGATCAAATGCAATGCTAAAATGAATTAGATTAGAACATATATTGGGTAATTATAAAGTGTATTTTCTCCAGCACAAACCACCGTGGGAATAAAAAGCTCATACTTTGATTAATTTGACTTGGATCTCATTTAAGAATCGAGCGTGGTGATGTAACGGCTAGCGTTCAGGTCTCGCATTCGGGAGGACGGCGGTTCGAATCCCCGTCCGGGCATCCAGATTTGGGTTTTCCATGGTTTCCCAAATCACTCCAGGCAAATGCCGGGATGCTTCCTTCAAAAGGCCATGGCCGAATTCCTTCCCATTCCTTGCCCCCCATCCTTTCCCGTCTCTAAAGACCTCGCCGTTAGAGAGACGTTAATCAGATAAAAAAAAAAAATCATTTAAGAAGCTTAATAACGCTGTAGTTATGTTATCCACTTACGCTTAGTGTATATATTGCGAGAATCCTGATTGCTTTGGTGCCGTTATGGGAGAGCAGAGGATCTTAATTGGTTCTGTATTATAGCGCAGCCAGTAATCCGGTTGTTGTGACAGGAGGGCTCTGCTCTGTGTTAACAGTAGCCACGTGATCTAAGGCTCAATGTGGCTCCTCCCGTGTCTCAATAGACAAACAACACAAAGCGATGAGACCGGGCGCGACCAGCACCAATGGAAGTTTCCACCTCCGTGGCCAAAGCCAAATCGCAGACTAAGAGCAGGCTAGGGGCAACACATGTTGCTTCCAGAAAATGATTAAAAATCTGACTGACCAAAAGTGTGTCTGGTATGGACAGGACAACCATAGCGTACTAGTTAGAGTGTCCGCTTGCTGTGTTTCACATTGTTTTACTGAAGAGACATCGGCATATTCACGTTACACTATTTGTTAACTGTAATATATATGTATCTTGAATATAATCGACGTAAAATGGAACTATGCGTTGGCTAAGTGGCTAGAGTTCTATATCCTCTCAAAATAAAAATTCTTACCTCTGTTCACAAAAACTTACAGATGCGTTGTTAATCTTGAGTTGCCACCTGATTATTCTCTAGTTGTAGCGCACACGCTTCGTTCTTCCTTGCGCAGAGTTCTGGCAATCTAAATTTTCTATGTCAACCACTTCCATTATTCACCTTCAGTCTTTGATTTTGTTTCAATAATAGGGCCTACATGTTTAAAACTGGAAAAGACTTTGAAGGAAAAGAGAAATTAAGATGATTCAAGATTAAATAGAAAAAAACATAAATGGGGCAAGAATTAAAAATTAATTGCTGCTATTGTACAAGAGCAACAGTTTAGAATTATTGTTTACTCTATCTCATCCCAGTAGATAAATATTGCCTCTGTCAAGCATGTTTATCCAGCACAATTATCATAACTCTCATTTCATAAGACATCGTGTTTAATCCTACTTTTAAACATGCATCATTAGTCGTAGTTATCAAGTTTACATCTGTGCAGCCACGTGTATGAGCGGACACGAAGCTACCACTAAAACTATTCCCAATGCATCATGCAGGTTGGATTCATACGATACAATAATCAGCTGCAGTTAATTCGGCTTCATCTCTTGCAATATTACTATTATTATGTAAGCACCTACATATCCGACAAAAAATAACAGGTTAAACGCAATGTTATACCTATTAATTTCTCCGCAGATGTAATCCTGTACTTGTTTCTTTGCTTACTATAACTGCAATATCTACGGACAGAGAAAATAACGAAAACGTCTACATCGAACTAATATATATAAAAAAAACTAATAATTCATACGTGTATTTAAATGAAATATATTCTCTTCCTTATGGTTTGTTTGCAATTTAAAACATTTTGAACCATTACAGAAACGTAAATATATAATCTAACTTCAAGCTTTAATAGCGATACCTATTGCCAGAGAGTAGCTGTTGTTAGCTGAGTACGTGAGATCACAGCGTAACTGACAGAAGTAGTTTTTTTTATTAATGTTGATTAGTTCACTAATAACTTCCATCTCTTAAGTACTGGAACCATTGTTGGTATGGAGATTATACCGGAATGCTAATAGCGTTTTATAACTTGAGCATTTCGCCTTTTTTGGCGATATATTTGGTGGGCAGTTTATTAGGCGTGGGCTGGGGCCAGCGCGCCGCTCCTTGATGCTGGTCGGTCGGGCTCTGCAGAGATTGTCAGCCGCGGCGATATATGGCGCCATTCATCAGCTAGCTTTATTGCGCCCTCCAAACACTGTGCAAACGCTGCCAGCGGCATTTCGCATTCGGCCAAGTAGAGCTGATCCCGGCGCAGCCTGTATATCTCTATTAGGGACGATTTGCACGGCAACTCCGTTTCCTCCGGGCCCCACCTCCGCGTGCAAACTATTCCCCTCTAATGATGCAGCATTCATCTCTTACAGATCTCAGGCACTTCTTTATCTATTTAAAAAAAAATCTGTTACTCTTCTCTACACTGGCTGATATTAATTATAAAGATAGGCTATTATTTTAGATGTTATGATTGATTGATCTCAGTAATAAAATCCGTCAAGCCCCAGTTCTTTTTCACCCCCTGAGGGGTACGCACATAGGTTGTGTGATTTTTAAAATCTTTTTTTGCTTTTTTTAATTCTTTTTTTTTTTTAAATAGAGTTCGATAAACGTTTTGAAAAGTTACATTTTCAGAGACATATATAAAGCAAACATAAAAAAAATTAAAGTATCAAATTTGTTACGAAGTACTCATCCCCTTTTTTACGAAAATTTTACACTCCAGAAAGATTTAATTTAATTGCAATGGAGCACAGGCTCCGGTGGCAATGTGCCTACATCCCCATCTTCCTCCTATCCTGCACCCACCTACATTTGCCCTTTACAAATTTTATATTTAAATTCTTTCAACGTTTTCGGCAAATTATGCATCATTTCTCTTTGTAACCCATTCCAATCCCTGGCACCCTTACCTATTTCAATTGTCTTATATTATTTGTCGTTGGCTGTTTGTAAAGACAGAGTCATTGTCAAAAGTTAATTTTGTAATCAGTGACTTTATACTTTAAGCTTATTCAAAAAAAAAAAAAAATTATCCTGAATTGTGGGACGTCCTATCACTGTTAAACAAAATGTTTATATTTAAATATTATTTTTAACCTTTTAGTTCATATTACTACGAAAGCGTGATTTTAGTTTTTTAAACTACAATTTGAAGCGGGTAAACACTGAAATGAAAGATTCCATTACATGGCAACCATTTTTCTATTGTTACCGTATGAGTAACGAGAATAGCAGGACGTTGCTAAGAGCCTGCTGTATTGTCAACGGTTCTTAAAACGTGTGCAAAATTTTTATGTTTTTACTGTCAACGTAATCAGAATATCAAGACATAGCTATGAAATTATTGTATTGTAATCAGTTATCAATACATGAGCAAAATTTCAAACAACTCGGACATCTGGAATTGGGTTAAAATTATATTGCAAAATTCCACGACATTCAACCATTTTTCTGTTGTTACTGTCAAAGTAATGAGCATAGCAGGATATAGCTATGAAATTATTGTATTGTCACCGGTTCGTAATATGTGTGCCAAATTTCAAACAGCTCGGACATCGGGAAGTGGGTCAAAATAGAGTTGTAAAATTCCGTTACATTCATACATACATACATACAAGTCAAGCTAATATAAAGCGTGTAAAAAAAAAAGAATCTTCCCACACGCTTGTGCCTGAAATCGATTGATAGTTTGTGGTCATGGTCACCTTTTCCCTTCCATGCACTACTTTTCATACCTATTGCAATATCTTTCCATGCCTCATCACCAGTATACGCCGTGTACACTCCCATTACCCTCCTTATCCTCCTCCTGTCTTGAAATGAATCCCATTCCAGCTACTTCATCATATCCGTCACTGATTACATTCTGCAATAACTTCCAGAAACAAATCTAGCAACCTTTTTTACACCCTCTCCAACTCTTGTATTTGATACGTAAAATTAGGGTCCCATACTACACTACCATATTCGAGCAATGGTCTGACCAAAGTTTTGTAACCCAATTCCTTTACTTCTCTCGTACATCCCCTCATCACTCTCTCCAACAAGTGCAGAATTTTGAAACCTTTTCCTACCACCTGTCGAATGTGTCCTGCCAAGTTAAGCTTATTATCAAATGTAATGCCAAGATATTTACATTTCAAGTCTTCAGCAAGCAATTCTTTCCCCACCTTATATTCATAATTAACCTTTTGTTTTTTATTTGTGTATCTAATAAGTTGACTCTTTTTTGCATTAATCTTCATCCCATGTTTACCAACCCAACTAGATATCCTGTACAGATCACCCTGCAACTGTTTACAATCCTCTATCGTTTTGATTCTTTTATACAGCATTATGTCATATGCAAACAATCTAACTTCAGTTAGTAAACAATTAACACAATTATTCATTAGAATAAAGATTAGCAACGGTCCCAATACGCTACCCTGTGGCACTAACTTTAGTTTTCCTGTTATCTTTAGGAGCCTGAAAATATTAAACGTATTTGCATTATAACGATCACAGAGGTCTTGAGAATTACCTGATGAAAATGTAAAAATTGGATCAAGAAATGGAAAGCAGTAATACCTTTAATAGTAGTAAGCTGAGTGCAGGTACCGATGGCAAAAGCCATTGTAACCATCCACAATCACCTCTATCATTCTAACAGGAAATTTACATTGGTGGAGTCCTTCGTGCACGTGATGAGGGGCAGCTTCTGATGGACTGGGGTAATTGCAACAGACAACTGCAGGACTTAGACACGGCCAGAGTCCCATTTTTTGTTAAAAAAGGTGGATGCAAGTAAATATTACAATGTATGTGTAGATGCATTCTTTTAAATGGTGCTGTTGTAATTTCTGTTTTGTAAAATTCTTAATTAAAAGATAAATCTATCAGGTTTTTCTGTTCTCAATCATGTTAGTGATGTTTTAAACTAACAGTTTAAAGTTGAGTGATGCATGACAATAAAATCGTTTAGTATTTATTGATGTTTAAGTAATGTTATGTATGTATAATGGTTTTCTCTTTCCTTTGTAAGTTTCTTCTAAGGTCAAGAGGATTTAAGTGACGTAGTCTCTGTATGATGTGTCAAAAAGTATTAGGTAAATATATACGTAATATTGTTGATTGTTTCCCGGCTTTGTTAGGATGAGGAGATTTGTTCGTCGTAATTATCCAGACTGCTGTGGAGACAATAGAGTCACACGCTTCGAAATGGATGAGGAAGGATAAATAATACTCCGTCTTCTAGGTTGGTAGTTGGGGCTATGACCCATCACTTATAGAAAAGAATAGACTGGAAAATTCCCAAATATTTTCATCCAAATCATGACTGAAATAAAAGACGACGATCTGGAAAATCGAAAAATACTGTGAATGCAACTACCTGGGACATTTATGAAATAAACGTAAAAAGAAAATAAGATTTCGAACTACTAGAAAATTGTATTGTGTGAGTGGAGACTTTACCAGCGCACTGAAGCAATGTAACCCTCTCGGGTGTACAGCCGGATGATGTTGTATAAACACGACGTTTCGATAACTAGCTTGCTGTCTTCATCACGTGTCAGGTCTTTTGTGGCTGTCGCAATTTTCCTTCTATCTGTCGCAGTGCGGTCACAGCCAGCTTGCGACAGCTAGAAGTTACCTGACAAGGACAGCAGAGCTAGTTGTCGGAGTGTTGTGTTTATACAACACCATCCGGCTGGACACCGGAGAGGATTACATCGTATTAAAAAATTATAAACATTATGTAGGGGCAGTTTCAGAATCAATACAAATCTTAAGGAAAATAAATACGTGGGATGCTGTCAGTAAGAGCAAGAGGGCGAAAAGGATTAAGTATAGGTTCCGCAAAAAAAACTGTGGAAAAAATTATAAATGATGGGGGAGGAATAACATATACAATAATGTAACTGGACTTTACGATTACGCAGAAGCAATAACTATATTCGCCAATCTCAGCTTTAGAGCTGGTCGTTTATGGGGTTGGTGTCCTGATACATTTCTTCCCTCAATCTTCTCTTCTAACATCACTTAACTTTCAGTTCGTCATCTTGCTGCCGTTTTACTGATTATTCTCACCGCTCCGTCAACACTAACTGCCTGTTTTGTTTGCCAGCAGCACTTTCATATTCACCGAAACAATCTTCCGGTGGAATGACTGAGCAATGTGCTGCATTGCAAAATTTATAGGCATGCTGCCGGAGTCATTCGAACTTTCCCTCTGTTCCCAGTGCCTCTTAGAGTGTGTCGGTGAGGAAATGGTTGTTCAAATGTAGTCCCTGCTTCAATGCTATGTTCAGCAGCTTTCCCAGGTGGCAATTCGCAGTGTATCCCCAGACGGATAATCATACTCAATTACCGGCCTAATCAGGGAGCAGTGCACCTAGATGTGGTGCCAGTGAGCACTTCCGGTTAAGTATCGGCTAAAGGCCGTGGCCCCGAGCACTTACCCGTTGTCTGATTATTTCGATGTTAACTCGTCAGGTTAACATGCAGTCAAGTGTCACACAGAGGTAGCGAGTCATTTGTGCCCAGGGAATAGTTTCACCTACGAGCTGAAGTTGATACTGGCTACTGTAATGTCCCACAGCCCTTTTTCAGCCTGTTCAATCTAAGGGGGTAAGAATCGGGAAGGAGGGCGGCCATCGGCTTTTAAAGGTACCATCCCGACATTCGACAGGTGGAACTATGGAAAACCATAGTCAGGATGGCTAAACAGAAAATTCGATTCCCATCCTCAGACTGGAAGTGAATATATTGAAACATTATAACACGAGAGAAAAATTTGCAGAAATGGTTGACGTTGGTCTAAGAAGTAAGTCTGAAAGAAGCTCTACTGAGGACGAATGGAATGTATTGAAGAGAGATATAATGGAAGGTGTTAAAGAAACATTAGACTTTAGGGAACAAGCAGGCCGTAAACCTTTGATCATAGAAGAAATTTTGAAGCAGGTGGATCAGTGAAGAAGGTAAAAAATGCTCAGGATTAAACAGAAAGAAAGCAATACGGATAATAAAATAAACAGTAAATATAAAAATAAAAATAATAAAAATGGATTAAAAAAAGTGTGAAAACGTAGAACAGGAAATGGTCGTAGGTTAATCAGATATGGCATATAGGAAGATGAAACAAAATTTTGGAGAAATGAAGAAAAGGTGTATAAACATTAAACGGCCTATGAGAAACCTCTTTTAAGTTCAGACGATATACCTAACCGATGGAAGGCATACACTGAGAAACTGTATGATGGGTATGACAGCGTAATTAAAAAGGTAGACGATGTCGACATTGATGACTTAGGTGAGTCTGTTTTGGGGACAAATATTTGATGTAGCTTTTGGATGATTTTAAATCAATTAAAGTAATTAGAATTGAAGAGATCCCTGCAGAACTTTTGAGATCCCTAAAAGATGAATGATTTCAAAGATTATTGCACCTGATATCCGAAGAAACTATAAGCTGACAGATGTGACAATTATCGCACTATACGTCTAACATTACATGCACCAAGATCAAGATCAGTTTGGGTTTAGGAAAACCGCAGTACAAGGGAAGCAATTCTGATTTTAAGATTAATACTTGAAAGTCGGATGATAATAAACAAAGATACTTTTATGGAGTTTGTTGATTTATAAAAAGTTTTTGATAATGTTAGAAGAGACAAGATGTTCAAAATTTTAAAGAAGTCAGGTCTATAATATCGAGATTGAAGAATACTTTATAAACTATATAAGAATCAAGTAGCTATAACCAAAGTAGAGTATCATGAGAGAATTGCATGCTAAAAAGGGTGTTAGGCAAGGTTGTAGTCTAACCCCGTTAATATTCAACTTATATGAGATTGTAGAGGAAGCAATAAAGGCAATGGGAATGTGGGTTAAATGTTCAAGGAGCAAAAATCAGTATGCTACAATTTACAGATGACATTGTCTTGTTAACAGAGCAGGCTGAGGATATTGAGAAGTTACTGAATGGCAAAAACAAAATAGTCAAGGAAGAACACTAAGCATAAATCAAGGCCAGACAAAGGTGATGAAATGTAGCAGAAATGATACCAATAATAGTAGATTAAATATAAAAATAAGATCGGATGCAATAGAAGAAGTAAGTGAATTCTACTATTGTCATGTAAAATTATATCTGGTGGCCGAAGTCAGAAAGATTTTAAAATCAGAAAAGGACCAAGGAACAAAGAGAGCATTCATGGAAAAGATAAATATTTTAATTTCATATATCGATTTAGGACTTAGAGCTGGACTTCAAAAAGTATCGTCTAGAGATCAGTGTACCACTTAACTACCTGAAGTAGATGATAAACATTTCGACTACGAAAGGCTACTTACGTTTCACTGAACGCGATTTATGCAAAATTTTGTCTATGGATTTTCAAGAGGTTTTGAACAGTGTGCAGCCCGCGATTGCAGGAACATAATGACATATATTTCATCTTCATGCGCCGATAGGAAGCTCAAAAATAGAGAAAACAGCGTATTTTCTATTATTATTATTAATTTTCGATTGAGCTAACACTCCGGTGGCAAATCACTAAGTCATTCATTTACCCAATTTTTTTATATACATATATTTATTTATTTTTTAAATTTCTTTTATAATTGGAATTTTAAATTCCTTCCCCATTTACTATTATGATTTACAAATTTTAATTCTAAATTTCTTAAGCGTTTTTGTCCGTCTTTCTGCTTGTTTCGCTGGACGCAAATCAACTGGTTGGATTTTGATGCGCTTTCTTAAAACAGTGTACCATTGATTTAGTGGAAATTTGAGAAATTAATTAAAAAAACTCTCTGGCAATTAGTCTTTGTTTTTCGTTTTCTAGTCGGTTTCCGAGCAATGTACAGACTATGGTGCCAGGAGCAAATCAGGGTAGTTTCGTTTTCATGTAACGTCGAAAACCTGAGAAATTATTGTAAAAGTGCTTGGAAATTAATATCTATTTTTCGTCGAGCGGGATTCATGCAAGAACTACTGCTTGGATTTTGTTGGAGTTGCAATCAATGTACAGCCCATTACTATTACTACTAATACTATTATTCTGCAATTCACTAAAAGTGTGTGACAGAGGGTGCATTGCACCTATCCGAAAGGGTAACAGTTTGGAAAGGATATACGGGATATGGCAGGAGGCGCCCATGGGCTATTGTGAGGAATCATCCCAGCATTTGCGTGGAGTGATCCGGGAAAACCATGGAAAACCAAGATAAGGATGGCAGGAGTGCTTTATGCAAAACTACTCCTGTCAGATTTTAAGTTTACTCGCTCGGTAAATCCTTTATATTCCATTCCCTAATAGTTCGTGGAAAAAATGAATACAGAAAAGAATCGGTTCTGGCCCTGATTTCATTCATCTTATTTTCACGGTAATTCAGAGATACGAATTTTGCTAGTAGCAATATTTGTTTGCTGAAATTCCGAAATATGTCAGTCGTGAATTTTTCAATTAGCTCTGTCGAGAGCAACGCCTTCGGTGTTCCAGGTCTTCCCAATCTAACTCCTTCAACATCGCACTTACGCTTTTCCTCCAGCTATATATACCTGTCATGAATCGGGCTGTTCTTTTGGCCTTCTCTAATGCCTCCATTAACCCCTTTTGCATAGAAGATCTGCCTTTATTCCACAACCTTTTAAAACAAAAATCCAAGTGAACGATGTTACGGCCAACAGCCAGTTACAAATAAAGCAACCAATTTAGTAATTGTTCCAATATAAGTGCTAACTAGGCCACCAATATCAGTCTGAATGAAAAAGTTATTACGTTATTTTTCAACCGTATCAACAACAAGCAGGTATGACCTTAAATCGACATGATTCTATGGTAACTGATACAATTGGAGTGGAGATTTTAATGACAAGGGAAAAGTTTGACTGAAATTTGACACACCTATCTCATGAAAATATTTCATTTACATAAAGATATTCACAAATAAACCTGGATAATCTTAGAAGTATGAACGAAGGTTTGTTAAGATAATACGTGTGTCACACATGCACTTTACTGCTGCCGTTCCTACTCACTGGAGTATCAGATGAAACACGAGAAAAAATAAATCAAAAAAATGTCGCTGCAAGCAGCTTACGAAGCTCCAGAAACAGAAGAACAAAAATCATGATGTGGAGAATAACGATGAATTAACGGTATAAAACTGAAGTTTGTAAAGAAGAAGATTATGCGAAATTTGGGTAATAACCCAAAATCAAGAAGACCGTATGCAGAATGCTCGGTCTGGAAGGAAAAATAAAGGGGTTTTACACAGAATAAAACATTCATTGTGGAATGAAAAATCAAAAAATTGTAAAGTTTTTTATGAAAATAAAACCTCAACTAGCCACAGAATGCTTTTTGAAATTTAAGGAAAGATATTTACAAGCGGCTGCATTTAGATATGAGTTGATAGATGCCATATCTCCCTGAAGTGATAAAAGAGTGTAGAATGAGTATGTGGTTAGTATATTGCATAGGGACAACAACGGAAAAGAAGAATGAGTAAGAGGAATGATCAAAGGCGTAAATAATGGAAAATTGCCATACCTATCATAATTATATTCCCAGTAAGCTTGTTATAAGAGCAAAGACGTGAGTACAAAGGCAAAAGTGCTGAAATATTTATTTAATAACCACTAGGTTGATGAATACAGCATTCATAATGAGTGGAAAAAGCTCATGATCCATAATCAAAAGAAAGTTTAATTCAAGTATTTAGCCCACATTTTTAAGGCTTTCAGGTAATTAATTTCAGTAAGAATATACTACAGAAATATATAATAAAAAAAGGCTATTACAAACTTTCCAACCGACTAATGGGTTGAAGCAAGGATGATGCATGTCCCCCACACTTCGATGAAACGTGTGCAGAAAGGTCAAATAAATGTTGACGGTTGACGTTAGTTGAATATGTTTAAGCTATAATGACTAATGACCTCAGTCATATTCTGTACATGATCAGCAATACTAAAAATACAGAATGGGAGTGATTCTAGGAAAGACAAAACACATCGCAGTAGGAGGAACTCATAACTTGATGATTTAAAGTAGGTGGTAGTAAAATAGAAAACGGTACGGGGTGTAAGTGTTTCGACACTGTAATAAATATAGAAGTAAACATTCAGACAATAATGTTAATACATAGGCTGAAGAGATTACTCTGGTTATCACACACAACTAGAAAAGGGACATACAATAGGTCGGAGCATACTGTTGTATAGATTTGAAACCTTGTAAATCAGAGAAAGGCTCCACAAAATTTGAAAGCTGTGGAAATAGACTCCGAAAGGGGGCAATAGTATCTAGGTTAGAACATAGAGCAAAGAAATAAAGAAAAAGACGTATGAATGATAATCATACAGTACTTTAGAAATCACAGATCATTTAAGTGATGTACTGTGAACATGTCGCCTCAACAGTGGTTGTGTGGTAACTTATGGGGATGACAACCAATGGAAAGACGGAAGACGGAGAGGATATATGACAAGATAAGACACACGAAATGTTCATTGGAAAGGTTTAGAAGAATTTCAGCGGAAAGATAGGCAGAGTTACGCGAGATACGGCCATATGTGCTGAAAAACACTGACATAGAATAAAATACGGCTTTGAGATGTGTAGACTTTTGTTCTCCTGATTTGTGAGTTGTTTTGTGGTCCGACTGGTTTGGTAAATATATATTACTTGGTAAATGTTAAAAAGGCTAATAGAAGTCATCATGAAATTGAGAATCTATTGAGGATTTAAAAAAATAAAAAAATAAAGGTGCATCACTTTTTAGCTAGACCAAGTAGCCTACTAATGAAAATCATTAAAGCTTATCATACGCTGAATCTGAGTAATGATACAAACCAAGTGATCGATTTCCTCTGTGAAGACCTGGTCTGGGTCAAGAAATAGTAAGGGCATTACTTTAGCCTTGCAGTAAACAGTGCAATAATTCATTGACTGCGCACAAAGGCGACCTATTCCTGCACTTTGCTCGTCGAATATCTGTTATGTCGCGAAGTAGTCCATTCAATATGAGAGAGTGGCTATCTCTTTCGATGAAGGAGGACCTTCCCGAGGCGAAGATCGATCAATAGGGTCAACCCTTATCCGCTCCCAACTCGATAAAGTATGGATCGGGAATAAAAATACCGATCTCGAGTTCTTTTAAAAATAGGCGGTGCTGGCGTCGCGTGCGTTGCGCTGTTGAAATATTGAGAAGGCAACGGCGGCCCATAAATCGAGTTTTATTGGTGGCCGGAAGACAACGGCGCGCTGCTCCCGCCAGAACCCTGTTAACCTCGCCTTCACATTAACCTCCCCGTTCTGGAGGCTAATGAATAGTCTTTCACGTTCAGTTGCGAGCGTTAAATATCCGCACGACTAAAGAACGCAAAGTTTGAAACAAGTGCAAAATTTAATTAATTATTGACTGTTGAAGTTTACTTATTCACGGTCACGCTTCACCATATATTTCAATTATATATAAATAAAAATTAAAAAATGACATAAAAAATAAAAAAACTCACAAGATAGGGAAATTATAAGAAGAAAAATATAAAATTATACTGAAACACCAAATAAAACAAGGCAATGCCAAGACGGCAAGTACTTCCGAAAAACATTCCTTAACCCACCGTGCTAAGGGAGAAAGATAAATCCTCAGCGCCTCTCGTCGAGGTATCTTCAGCGACCATTGTTTACCTGCAATATGTTATAGATTTTAACTTTTGTACAGAATCCCACAGAATTGTTCACACGTAATAAAACTAATCTTATATACATGAACCGTAATATGACTTACATCATCATCAGTTTATTTCAATTTCATGTGGAAGGTATTTGTTTAAACTTGATAACTCGAGGACTCATATTGTATCTTGCGTTTACATTTCTGTTTTGAAATATACTTGTTGGTCACCCGTGCCATCAACAAGCATACTGCTTCGAATATTGTTCGTAATTAAATTGCTTGGATGTTGTTGAAATCTTGGAAACGTCTCTGATTGAGTCAATTTTGATGGACAGTATTGTTTTGACTTTCACCATTCTTGATCTCAGATTTTCTTGTGTTCGCTGCTGTGGTTCACTTGTTTTTCTCGGTGGTACTCTGACGGAAATTCTTTGAGCGGAGAGTTTCAATTTTCGTAATTAGATTTGTGGGTGTGTTTTGCCCTGTTTAGATAGAATGCGTATGTGTGCTACAGGATTGAGGTGTAAATATCAACTTACTGTTTTGACAGAATTTGTGTGTTTAATGCTATTTTTGTGAGTTTTTGCGATTATTTATTTGCATTGATATTGCTTAAAGTAACATGGATCCGCCACAACTAAAAAACGTAATTATGCTGGGGACTCTCCGAAGTGAAGAAATATGCTATTTATTTCCTTTTCCCGCGTTAAACGAAATGACATAAACGTCTTAATTTATAGAACGTATTAATAAAAAGAACAAAAAATTATTGTAGATTGACTGCATCAGACTTGCGAATAAAATCCGCGTCTATATGAACGTGTATAATGGATGCAGTGTGCATTGCACATTGTGTGCTTTTTTTAACTTTCTTGATTTTTAACGAATTCGTAATAAATAGAGCAGTATAATTTGTAATATGCAACCTTATTTTTGAGATTATTAATTTGAAGTTTTAGATAATTATACTATTTTGTATCCTTTTTCAACTGACAACAGTTCAGAAATACAGGAAAATTGGGCACAGGAATTTAAGGATTCTTAATTTTCTCGGAACAAACCTCGAATTCTCGCTACGAACGGAAAAAAAAAATCATGAGTATCAAGTTGCCTCGCGAATATCAACGCAAACCCATCTCAGACGATAAAAGATGTGCTGTAAAATTTAAATGCTTTTATGGTTCGGCAGTTGAATTGGTTAATTCTTCACGGTCTTTTTAGTGGATTTTGTTTCCGATCATTTATCTTGTAATCGAATTTCTGTCGAAGTTGTCAGAACTCAAGAAAACTACAGATTATATTTACCAACCTACAGGAAATACACTAAGCATGTTATTAAATTATGTGATCTTTTCATTAATAAATGTACACAATTATTCTTTCTTGACATCCAGTAACATATTTACTTTGTTAATACATTTATCGGTCTCACAATAATAACAGCATGGATTTTTATTTATCAACCATAGATCATGTTTAACAGAGAGAAGCGAAACAACACAGACAGCACCCAGTGTATTAGCGGTTAGATAATAATCATTACAACATCTGTGTAGGGGCCGCACTCCTGTAACCTTACATGCTGTATCCCAGTGCAGTATTAACATCGGGTTTCTGTCGGGCGAGGAAAATAGTTATATGTGTGCGTCTGTGTCACCAGCATGGATGAATGACCGCTTGACAGAGTAGAGGCGGCACGCACAGTGACGTCAGAGAGACTGTTTCAATTATCATCCGACGCAACGCGTGAGGTCCAATAACGCGCCACTGTGACTGATGGGGTCTGTCCTGCTGCATGAGCAATGGCCAGTAAGGCACCGCCTCAAGCCTTCGTGTCAGAAACCTTCGCATATGCGCACGTAAAAACAAAAGCTGCGGCACAACAGACGGGTTGTTGTATTCGAGCGCTTGTGGACTAGCGTCCAAGTTTCGTATTGCGCGCAATCGAGAGAAGTGATTTTTGATCTCAGTTCAGATGAATATCTTGTTTTATGTCTTGGGCAGTTTCCTTCCTGCACCCAACTTAAGCCTTTAGTTGTTATACTCAAATTCTATGAAGTCCCGCCCACGTGCGTGAGATTTGCTTATTTACTAGTAAACCGCCTGCTTCAGCTAGTGGGTGGATTGAGTAACTTGGTAGTTGCTGCTCTAAGGCCCAGATAAAGGAGGAGGAATGACTAGAGCCGTGAGAGATTGGGCCGGAAAACATCTTGTGCCAACCTCTATGGCTTATTCCCGTAGTTGTAATACATAGATCTACAGAGATTGATCTCCCTGTACTTTCAATTTTTAAAGCATAATGGTAGTAGTCTAAGATCCGGCTGCATAATTTATACGTCCTTCTTTTAACTGATTGAAATGCAATTCTTATGTATAATTATTAGTAGCAGAATAAAATTCTGCCAGGTTGCCTTCCAAAATATGCTCAAAAGTATTCATAGATAAATTTTTAAAAAAATCGAAAAATTTCGTTCATTTGTTTTTTAAATAAATTATCATTCATTTCAAAGAGAAAGGTAAAGAACGTAAAAAGTTTGGGTTACCTATGTAAAAGCGGCCGCAAGTAGTGTTAAAGATATGTAAGAGCTGGCCATCCCTTACTTGTGGCCTCTTTTACATAGGTAACCCAAACTTTTTACGTTCTTTACCTTACTCTCTTTGAAATGAATTATAATTTATTTAAAAACCAAATGAACGATTTAAAAAATAATAATAATAATTTTGGAACATTTAACTAAAAATACTTGCGGCCATAGTTTGAAAGGCAACCCGGCATAACCGTATTCTGCTATTAATAATGATACATATAAATTGAATTTCAATCAGACAACAGATAGAAGCAAAAATCATGCAGGCGGATCTTTGAATATAACGTCTGTTAGCAAAGCTACTACCCCATGACCTCATCGAGAAAAATATGCTGGGACGTATCGGAGCTTCCCAAACCTCTTCGCCGGAAATGCTAATATTTTATTGGCACTCTGAACAACAATGCGCTTCTCAAAGTTGGAATACTTAAGGAACTAACAGAAACATTAAACAAATTGACCATCCTAATCCTAGCACTTCAACGTACAAGGAACAGGAACTTGATGTCGAAAAAGACCTCCAGGAACCCGGAATCGCAGATTGTATCATACAGGCCAAACGCAGATTCAATTAATTGTTCACTGGAGTTCAGCCGGATAGTGTTTAAGAACGACGACGTTTCGACAACCAGCTCGGTTGTCTTCATCAGGTCTACTAATTCAGATATTATTATCTGAAATCACAAACTAGTCTGGTTTGTGATTTCAGGTAATAATATCTGAATTAGTAGAACTGATGAAGACAACCGAGCTGGTTGTCGAAACGTCGTCGTTCTTAAACACTATCCGGCTGAACTCCTGTGAACAATTCATTGCATAAATATGCAGGGAAAGTCTCCACTCACATATCACATGCAGATTGTCAATAATCATAATTTGCCAGCAAACCGTATATTAGAAGAAGGAACAACTGTACGGAGGACGTAGGAAAGAGTTCAGTGAGAGGATGAAGAGATTTTGTGCAAAGAAGAAAAACACATCTGCTAAATAAATTCAATGGCACTGCTCATTTGGGCATAGCGATAGAAGAAGAGGAATCCTGTTACTATAAAGTATGGCGTGGTTATAAAGGGGGTTTGCATTGTGTTTTATAAAGTTTCTAACAAAGTTAAATATACAATAATCTGTCGGATCAGAGCAGAATAATTTTAGATTATGAATCTATTTATTCAGGAATAATCACGGGCCATCGCACTGATTTAAATGTAAACACTGCACTCGAAAATCGCGATTTTGTGAAGTGATAAGCGAACTAACGGATGATGTTATTGGAGATCATTTTGTTGGTGGATTAATCTGAATAGGCGAAACAGAAAAATGGTTTAGAAAGAAAAAGATCCAGAGTTTGTGGGAGGTTTATTCGAAGTAGGATAAACCAATTTCTCATGCATAATCAACTTCTTTGGGCAGGAAACGGTCTAATCTCTGCTTGACGTGCAGAAGATAATATCATTAAGGAGTAAAGCAAAGAGATTGTTCTTTGTTGAAACAGCTAGAATTGTATGAACTGAAAATTTGTAGAAGTTAATTAATATAATATTAAATGTGAGAATGTAAATGTAGCAGAAATATAAATATTAGTGTATTAATGTCAATGAATAGGATACATACGCTGAATGTGGAAAAACATGAACTGATAGTTTTGTTTTTAAAAGCAATTGGTTTCGAATGAATATAAAGGAAAGTATTACAAGATCCTAAGCTGGTTTAAAGCGATCTTACCAAAACATCCCTTCTATACCTTTATCTTTGACTTCTACATAGTAGTGAATATGATTTATATTATTTTTGCCTAGCGTTTTACCATTCCCACTTGAGCACATTCTACGTCATATCTAGCGTGATTTTGACGTCAAATGTAGGGTCACCGTTATATTTTGTATTCTCCTTTACCATAAAATTCGTATTGGTTATTTAATTTAACTTTTCTTTTTTATTATAAATAATTACCGCGTCAATTGCCAAAATCCAATTCAAACACATTATTACTAATTAATTGAAACGCTTCGTAAAATCTTAACAGAAGTTTCATAAAACATAATGATTTTAACCCACATAGCCGTACATATCTCTATCGAAATTCATGATTAATTCTGCAAGTCTGCAAGTTTCTTTCATCTGTAATGATCTCTCGTTGTCTTTTCAGTGCTCCTTTGCTAACCCCTCGACATATACCTCGAGATATCTTCTCTTTAAATTATTAAGACATGTACAAGAATAATTTGAGGTATGTCCCTTGCTGTATGATTTGGTTACAATAAAGTATGTAATTACTGGTTTAAAAAATTTAAATTCAGATGATATAAACGTTTACTGATAAAAAATCAGTTTTAAGTATTTATCTATACTCTATTAAATGGTGTTACACGATCAGTAAGAGCACAAAGTTTGATCGTACGTGCAGTAACATGAGCCATAAACTAGCCAAGCGGCAATCGAAAGAAACGTCATAGTCTGTTACGACGAGCGCCTCATACCCTGTTGTTTGTCGAACATAATGGAGCGGAGCCACACCTTAACTGCGAGGGACGCAGACTGCTAGGCAGGAATCGGAAGGATGAGGTCGATTCACAGTTGTGACACTTTCAGTTAATTCTGTTTCATGAATGCAAAACTCTCGATTGCGAGCTTTCGTTATACAGCAAGAGGAAAATCATAATCATCTAAACCGTTCTTAACAACTACTGTACAGTTGAAAGGTATTTTTCTGCTGTCGTAGTATATTTTGTTTCTGTCATTGAAAGAGTTGTATAAAGCACCGACACTTACTTCGGACAATATTTCTTTTCGTTTGAATGTTATTTTATTCTAACGTCTTCACACGTTACAACACTTAGTAACTGAATGGAAGTTTAACAACTCCATTACGTCATTACGTGGTGGCAATACTTCTTGTCATACTGAGAACCGTTATGCAATTTGGGATATTCTTCAGGTATCGTGATGCGTTATTTGAAGCTTTTTTTTTCTTCTTCTTCAGGGAGGGAACAATTGCTTCTAGATGGTAGTTAATTTCTCCCTGTACTGGATCGGTGAGTAGAAAGAACAGTTCTTCGTCAGTTCATATGTGATGTGCTTGCTGTATAAGATCGGTCCCACTAAGCAGAACGATCAGTGAGATATGGATCGCCATTTACGAAAACTTCTGCCACAACCGGGTGGCACGCTTTTCAACATCCCACTACAAACGATTCCTGCTAGAGCAGCCTTTTCCAACCTTTTTCAACGGTGTACCCCTTAGAGATTAGCCACGGACCCCTTCATAATAGTAGTAATAGTAATAATTGGGGATTGGCTATTCTAGAACTATCATCTGATTGCGCGACTCGTGTCTCACACATTGTGGTGAGCTCGCATGTTCTAACTCCTCCATTTCTGTTTTCATAATTATTAATTTTATTTCGTTCACAGACCCGAGGCAAGGTAACCATATGCTAGACTACTGGATGCTGTTTTTTGTTTGAAGAACTAGAAATCTGTCTATTAGCGAGTGTGTTATACTTCACGGTTTCCGCATCCAAACCACCAATCTTCTTTGTCGTAGACATGTTCCTCTCAGTCCTTACCGTAGCTGCTTGCTGCCCTGTTCCAACGTTTTCTGCAGAATCTGTCACTGGGTCTTCCTCCATGGTGTGGCCAGTTTCATATTGTGGTACAGATTCTGCATAAAGACTCATTATTTCCCTTTTAACAGGGGTATCATAATATTTTCGAAATTTAATGTACAGCGCGTGGTTTATGATTCTTACAGTAGACAATCTATTTCAAGTTGGTACAGAAGCTAATCAAATATTTTTATTGTTAAGGTTTTACGCCTAGTTGACAGGGACAAGGCACGGAAGGGAATCCGGCCTTGGAATTTTGAAGAAACCTTCCCGGCATTCACCAGGAGTGATTTCGTAAAACCATGGAAAACCCGAATCTGGATGGCCGCACGGAGATACGAACCCACTTCCTCTTGAACGCAAGATCGGAGCGTTACCACTCTCTCACTGTGTTCGATACCAAAATAGAGCCAAAATAGTTTCTGAGTTTTATGATTGCTTGCTGCAGTAACGCCTTAAAGAAAGCGAGGAATATTTTATAAATTTTGATTCGGCACTGAACTTAAGATGTATGGTTAGTTAGATACACGATTTTTTGAAAAGTTCTGAAAATTATTTCGTTTCGTTGGGAGCGTTTCCTAGATTAATTACCGGCTGTCTTCATGGTTTCAGTGACTTTCTTTTTTTAATGAAGGGTTAGTACATGTAAAGGAAGTTCCGCACCACATAGCCTAAAAAATGTGTTAATTCCACATTCCTAGCTAATACGTGGAGTGTTTCTTATATACATTAATGATTTGTGCGACATCATAAGGGGAATGAAAAGATTATTTGCCGATGATGCTATTATTTATCGTGAAATCACAACCCAGGATGACTGCGCTTTGTTACAAGACGATATTATGAGTATAATTGCGTGGTGTAAAGATTGGCAGTTCGAATTAAACGCTAAAAAGTGCCAAGTCATGCGTGTAAGTAAAAAGGTGACAGACACCATTTAGCTTTGAATATACAATTAATGGCACTGTCCTTAGAACGGTAGATTCCGCTAAATACCTAGGGGTAACAATTCGTAATAATTTGTCATGGAATCAGCATATCGAGAATGTAATTGGGAAAGAAAATCGTATGCTTCGATTTCTAGGTCGTAATTTAAAACAATGCACTCCGGAAGTTAAATCGATTGCGTACAAGTCACTAGTGAGGCCTCACTTGGAATATTGTTGCTCTGTATGGGGTCCTCATCAAAAGGGATTAATGGAGGCATTAGAGATGGTCCAAAGAAGAGCCGCCCGATTCGTGACAGGTATATATAGTTGGAGGGAAAGCGTAAGTGCCGTGTTGAAGGAGTTAGGTTGGGAAGACCTGGAGCACCGAAGGCGTTGCTCTCGACGGAAGCTAATTGAAAAATTCTCGACTGACGTATTTCGGAATGACAGCAATCAAATATTGCTACCAGCAACATTCATATCTCGGAATGACCGCGAAAATAAGATAAGAGAAATCAGGTCCAGAACCGATACATTTCTCTATTCATTTTTTCCACGAGCGATTAGGGAGTGGAATAGAAAGGTTTACCGGGCGAGTAAACACAAAATCGGACAGGAGTAGCTTCCGACAAAGCACTCCGGCCATCCTGATCTGGGTTTTCCATGGTTTCCCTAGGTCACTCCAGGCGAATGCTGGGATGGTTCCTCATAATAGCCCATGGGCGCCACCTGCCATATCCCGTATATCCCTTCCAAACCATTACCTTTCCTGATAGGTGCAATGCACCCTCCGTCAAACACTTTTAGTGAATCGCGAAGTAATAGTAATAGTACTTCTTCGTGAAAGCTATATTCTGCGTGTAAGTTTAGCTAGACAGCGGCTGTGTTTTTATGTTAATAAAGTCAGCTTCTGGTAACGGTTTCACATAGGCACTAACGGAAATACCTCGTCGGGCAACACAATCGTTTGTTCAGGGATTGGTGATGCTTTAAATCCAGTGATTATGGATTACTTCGAAGAATATCGTACATTCGCAGAAGAGACTACGCCGCTTCAAAAATCACCTTGTAAAAGATTTTGGGTAGACGGACGACAACTTATCATCAAATACGCCCTCGGCCACTCTAACTCCAACTACCAGGTTCCACTCCATAAAATAATAAACGAGCTTGGTAAGAGTCGTAGCATGCTATGTGTTGAAGGTTGTGAAAAAATCATTTGAGTTTCTTTCTGCTACACATCAGATTGTGATTCTAATTTTTTTGCTGGTAGCGGAATATTTGACAAACTGTGCTGGATAAAGGAAGAACCTAGGCGACCTGTATGGTACAGGGAAATTAGTCAGCGAACAGTTCCCGGCATTAAAAACTCCATCTCAAATACTAAAATTAAAGGCAAAAATAGAGAGCAGATTGATCTACTCATCGAAGTGAGCTGTTCTATCGGAACTGTGTCATATCCGTCCTAAACACATTCGGTTGTATACAGTAAAAGAGAGAATTATTCAAAATTTTGAAAAATCTCTCTAAATCTGTCTGAGAATACAAAATTCTTGGTGAAAGTAACGCAGGTGCGTCTTAAATGTGAAAAGTGCGTAAAGATAATAGTTCAGTAATTAGATTGGCAGCAGCCACAGATTTCATGGATATTTTAAAACTAAATGTACTGTAACAACATACATACACAGGTTATTTAATGTTTTAATTGCTATGGATTGGGCTACTTGAATAAATAGTTCTGTGCTACTTCTCCTAGTGCGAAATACACTGGCAATCAATTGAAGTGGCAATTGGCATCCACTGCCAAGGCCAACAAATAAACTGTATTTGGATTTTTTTTTTTAAATGTATAGCTTTTTGTGCTTCCTTGGTACTGAGAAGCACTTACTTAGTATGTGTATACAGTTGTATAAAATATTGTATTAGTGTTAAAATAAGACTGATCTTATGAAGTGCACTGAACAATTTGACAATGTGTTTCTGCGTGTTAAGTTGTAATAAACCAATTCGTTTGATATTTCTTCTGAATGTTTGCTGATAGCAAAAAGTGATTTGTTTTCCACTTAAATTATGAAAATAATTTATTGTTTCTGGTCTGAAGTGCTTCTTTTTCCATTAGCATGACGATTGCAAAAAACAACACAGAATCTTCGAAACATAGGTTTGTAAGGTAATTCTCAAAGCAGTATGTATGTTTGGAAGTCTAGGGTTTCCAGTCTGCCTGATCCCATCACATAACGAAATACTGGTTAAAACTAAAATTGTTGCTTTCAAATAAAAGGAACACCAAGTATGTAGATAAAAGTGAGAATTATTTCTTACAAAATTATGCAATTAGCCTTGCTGTGTTTTGATTGTAGAAAATTACATAGTAATGAATTAGGAGCATACAACAATAAGAGTACTTGTGTCTGTCTATTATATCTGCTTTCCCTTATATTTAAACGAGCAATTCTTGTATATATGTTTTGGATCTCGGGAACGGCGATAACGATTTGGATGAAATTTCATATTTAGATAACGTTTTGATTTTTAAGATTATCGAAATAGTGTTCGTCCCTGAAAAAAAACCAGTTTTGCAAAATACGAATAAGTTTTGCTCTTGGTATCTCGAAAATGGCTAGAAAATGGCTCTGACGCCATCTCGTAGATGATTCAGGTACCAGGAAGCTAACTAATATTTTTCTCATTGGTTTCAGTGAACTTATGTATTTAAACAAATATTTCTTGTATGTTAGTGACTCGAGGGAATACTAGCGCTGAATGTTTAATTGTAAAACATTTGAAAAGTGGTTTGTCAGAAGTGATACTTATATTTACATAACTTCTTTGAAAAAAAATATTAAAAAAGTGGTTATCATTAAATACTACCAGTTGTATTGTAAAACATTTAAAAATTAGATATTTAAAAAATAGATACTGGCTTTGACAAATGCGATTTTTTCAAACTTAAAAAACAAAACAAAAAAAAAAAAATCTAACGCCACGCAACCATTGAATCTACTGTTTTATCTTTGTTTTTAGTAAATAATGCATAGTAATTAAGAAGCCTTGTATACTCTACTAGCTGACCAGCGCGAATATTAGCATTTAGCACTGCGTGTTTAATTATAAAACATCTAAAAACAAGTTATTTATAATTTGGCTTTGTCAGAAGTGATACTTTATTCGATAAAAACTTCTTTGAAAATAATATTAGCAGTTATAACCTAATAGAAAATCGTCTCAACCAAGTTACTCGAACTTCGCCCAGTGAAGACTCAGTTGAATAAAATCCTGACGATTATTCACGATATTTATTTAACCGACGGCAGTTCTTAAGTAAGTAGGAAGGAAATATATTGAATGTATAATAAATATTGAGCGGTCTGGAAGCTCAAATGTAATTAGTGGGGGAAAAAGGTGGTTACTGCACTAGCTCTTCAAAAATTCTGGCTACGATCCCGGGTTCAAATTACGGTGGGTGCAAGAATTTTTAAGATATGTATTTAAGAATGTGAACTACGGTGGGGCGTTCTGTGGTTGGGATTCTACGTTAAATTGTAGGTCACAGAGAAAAGGAACTGGCCGTCCTACCTCTGATAGAATTGCTTAATATGCTTCCTTCTATCCAATCTAATAATATGAGCAACTCTTGAAAATAGATAAAATGGGGGCTGCAGCACTTTCGGAACCTCGGCGAAATTAATAGTAACCTGTTGAAATTTGGTTTAATAGCTTCGTCAACATGTCCTCTTCACATTTTGTGCTCTAGCTTTGCGGAAAAGTCGCTAGAAAAATTAAAAATACCGAAATATGAGGCTGAGTAACTGCGAAATGCTATCAGCACTGCAAAAATAACAAAAACATTATCAGTACAGAGATCATATCAACCTAAACAGTTTCGTTTCGTCATAGATTTCGTGGTTAGGTTGAAATATAGCCTGGAGCAAGAGAAAAATTTTACGCAATTTTGCGTTCTGTGGCGTCCATAGGAAATGGTGTATTTGTTTACAGTGGAAACAATCGATTTTCTACATAAGATGGCGAGCATCACCATATTACAACTCGGATACAAATTGTCTATTTGTCATTTAAATGCGACTTTTTCCAACGGAGAAAAGCTGAAACGGCAAGAAAACATTACAATAAAAGATTAAATCAACATTTTGAGAGACTATCACTGATTTTTCAACGCTGACGGCATCCAACGGCTGTGCGTCGCTGTCATTATTTCGGCATTTTAATTAAATTCCTGGCAAGTTTTCCGCAAAGCAAGAACACAAAACGTAAAGAGGACATAATGACGAAACCAATTAAACCAAATTTCTACAAGTTACTACCAATTTCGCGTCGGTTCCGAAGGTGGTGCAGTTCCTGATAAAATTAATTTATCACAAAGTCTCTAAGGATTTTGATGAAATCTTGCATACTGAACAGAAATCAAAACATGCCGAGCGAAGATCGGTCGCCCAGGTACTAGAGAATAATAAATTTTCAAGCGTCTGATTTTCTGTTTAATTTCTGGGTACGTGTAATAAGCAGATTGCTGTGATTATAAATAGAACGTCTGGTTCTGCTACATTACATTGAAGATGACTGGAAATTAATTCTCTGGTTATAAATTCCTGAGACCATATTTTTCCTGTCTTTACCACAAGCATAGAAATAGAGGATAGACGATGCCACGTGATGCCAATTCTACACGGTTACTGCAAATCCAAGAGACCCTGTAAGCTACTGTAGTGAGTGGCCAGATAAAATACTTTTAGGGGGAATGAAAAAAGTATAATTGGTTTGCGCTTCCCTCTTCTGGAAATAAACTAGGGCAAAGCTATCTTCCAAGTCGTGACATCTTCACTGAATGGTAAACAGTCGGAAGAACAAAGGCTCGGTGCGGGAAGAGTCTGGGCACGTCTCAGTTAGCGTAACGCAATATCCGCGCGGAGTGCCAAGTTTTTGTTGGTGATGGCCGCGCGCTGAGGTTAACTTCGCTGCGGTCGGCTCTTTCGAGTTGTGCGAGCAGTACAGAAACGGGAAATACACCCGGGGAAAGGCCGGACGTGGCGGAATAATTTATGATTCTCTGAGTGGTGGTATTCACGGAATTGTCAAAAGTAGCTGTGAAGAGAGTCATGGTAGTGACTACCACGCTCAAACTCTGACACTTGAAATAAAAACTATGTTAATTACAATGATTCACTGCTTAACATATCTTTGCGCCGGGAATATTTTTCATGCAGAGTGGAAAAAAAAACTCGCGTTACTTTTTTTTTGGGTTTTACCAGATTTCTAAGTAAATATTAGCATCGTAATCATGGTATTTTTTCTGATATAGTAAGCAAGATAGAAAGGATGTGAGACAATGTTTGTAATCTGTCCCTATTAATATTCAACTTGTATCTAGAAGAAGCAATAAACGATGTGAAAGAAAGGTTTCAATGTGGCATAAAACGTCCAAGGAGAAAAAAAATCAGTATGCTACGATTTGCTGATGACATTGTCTTGTTAGCAGAACAGGATGAGGATATTGAGAAGTTACTGAATGGCAAGAAAAAAATACTGAAGGAAGATTTTGGAATCAATACAAATCAAAGCAAGACAAAAGTGATGTAATGTACGAGAAATGATACCAGTCACTGTGGATTAAATATAAAAATAGGTTCGGATGCAATAGGAGAAGTAAGTAAATTCTGTTACTTGGGAAGCAAAATTACAACCCATGGCCGAAGCAGGAATGAGCGGATTAGAGCCTTGATGAAAAAGAAAATTGTTTTAGTTTCAATATTAATCTAGGACTAAAAAGAACTTTTAAAACTCTATGTGTGGAGCACAGACTTTATGGTAGCGAAGCATAGACTTTAGGAATACAATAAAGAAGGAAAATTGAATCATTTGAAATATAGTGCTATAGAAGGATGCTGAAAATTAAGTACGAAATGAACGAGTTTTGGAAATGATGGGCGAGGAAAGAAGTTTGTGGGAAGAGTATTGCAGAAAGAAGAGACAGGATGGTAGGTCATATTGTGAGACATGCAGGAGTGGTTAACTTGTTAGTGGAGAGAAAGTAACTTATGTTTTGAAATAAAATCCAACCAAATAAGGTATTATATGTATTTGAAACGTACAATCTTAAAATATTTTCCTACATAGTCTACATTTAAATTGAGGTAGGCCTACTTATTATAATGATGCACAAGGTTTTTTTAAATCCAGTCTGTAGAAATCTGTCCCATTAGATTTCAGCCACTGGTTTATGACGGCATGAAGTTCTACGCTGTGTAGCATGGTTTTCGTGCTTGAATGGAGTGGTAAACACTCGGTGCCACATCCGGACTTAACAGTGGGTATTCAAGAACCTCACATTCAAAACCATTTAAGAACTGTAGGGTACAATTAGCCTTGTGTGAACGTGCCTTTAAAAAAAAAAAAAATCGCTTTTGAGCTTAGTTTTACCCGACGCTTGTTTTGCATTGCTCGCCTTAGTTCTGTCAATGATTCATCAACCAGAAGTACTCCTTCAGCGTCCTAAATCACAGTTGCGACAATCTTTCTGTCTGACAATGTTTACAAAAAATTTATTGGTTTTGCGTGAGAACTAGTGTGCTCCCATTGCATGGACTGTCTTTTTGTCTGATAATTGACATGCTTTACCCATGCTTCATCACCCGTTATGACACGATAGAGAAGTGCGTTACTATCCTTGTCGCCGAGCGTGGTTGGTGAGCGTTAACGCTCTAGTATCCCATTCGGGAGGTCGCAGGTTAGACGCTTTCCCGAAATCACTCCTGGTGGATGGTGGGTTGATTCCTTCACAAGGCCAATACCTAATTCCATCTAGTTTCATGCCCCCCGCCCTTCCCGGCTCTAATGAACTCGGCGTCTTCTTGCACAAAACTTGTGGTAACCAAGCTTCTCCAATACAATTTCATGCAGTAAACTTCGTCAAATTTTTGGGGAAAATGAAGAAAGAGTTCCGAATCATAAAGTGGTGATTTTCTCGAATTTTATCGTTAATTTTCATCGCAATATCATCAGTCGCAGGGGTAGGCCGATCACTGCGGTACTCACCATAGACATTTGTGCGGCCATTTTTAAACTGAATGCACCATTGCCTCACTCCACCATCACTCATTATTCCTTATTCGCACACCCCACAAAGTTGCCAATGAATTTCAATTGGTATGAGATTTTTTATAGTAAAACCTCACGCGATTTTCTATTGAAGGGCACTTTTCAATAATTCACAACGAGCAAAGTAGAAAAATCCCAGTCCACATGATACGACAGCTTGATGCGTACTGAGTGTGGACGCCAAGATTGCGGCTCCATCCCCACCCTTCTCCACGCTAGGCGCACACGTAAGTTATTTTCTGTATAGCCCTCGTATATGGCGACGCTATTCATTTTAGTTGTTTCAACATTTGATCTCTCGCCACCTCTAGGCATCACGTCCGATATCAATGCACATACTTCGATAACGTGCCACTGCCTGGCAATAAATACCGAACCACTTCCTTCTCCAGACATCTTGTAATTTATCAGTTCTTTACTGTTGTCAGAAATATTAACAAAATAGACAATCTGCTGAATATAATTACTAGGGTTCGGGTTTTTATGATAAGGCATATTTTTTTCCTGCCATTTCTCTGATCTGTAATGCTGGATTACACACTGACTGAACGTTTGTGACTATTTAAATGTATTTTATATAGCATATATATGCAGATCCAGTTCATTTTTCTTACGATAATATTTGTGGTCACATGGTCATATTTTTTAAAGAAAAATTTGGCAATTTTTAATAGTACCGTGAATTCACTAGAGGTTATAGATGAGAAGAAACTAAGTTAATTATTCACAGAACTATACTTCTGTTATAAATCTGAGGAAAAACCAAACTAACATTCACTGAATTGGTAAGAATTCACCAGCCAAGTATTAAAGTTATACATTAATGTTCCGTTCTCCTTTAATTCTCGACAGTGCAGCAGCAACATGGCTGTGTCGATCCGTGTCATTCAATGTCTCATTGCCACGAATATTTTTGAAAATAATACTCAGTCAATGTTACATCTGCAGTGGAGGTGAGTACCGCCATGCCAATACAAAATTTTCTGAAAGTGCGAAGTTATGCAGTTATGTAAAGGAATTTTAGTACAGGGGAAAGAGTTCTTTTCTGTAAAGTCAACAAGAACTACCAGGATAAAAAATCTGAGAACATGGACCTCCAAGACAACTACGGAGCTAATCCAGAATTTTGGTTTGGGAGTGGCTTGAGCGGACTTTGGTGTGTGTGTGTGTGTGTGGGGGGGGGGGGCTTGGCTTGAGTGGATTTTTTTTGGGGGGGGGCCTTGCCTTTAGTGGATTTTGCCTTTCGGGAGGGCTTGAGTCAGGCAAAGGGTAGTATTTATAGCTAAAAAAGGTTTCCCAAAATTACAATGTTGGTGATGGACCTAGATACTTTTGGGGGGGAGGCTTATGCCGCAGAGTCCCCCCCCCCCTGAGCTAATCCGATCATCAACAAGCAGAGACAAGACAGCCAAGATGGTGGCCGACATCCGGAACGGATAGGGATCAGAAGAAGAAGAAGAAAGTCAACAAAACGATTTAAAATTTAATTTCCAATGCAGTGAGTGCAAGGAAGCCAGTTACGCTGTAAACATGAAAGCGACACTACTATATTAAATGAATGTTGTATAACTGAGCATGTTAGATGTATAGTAAATTTAAATGTTTGGTCATATTTTTCTATTTTTGGTCATATTTACCCATTTTTAAGGTCATACTTCCAAGCATATTTCTCTGTTATTTAGTCGTAAAGATCTGAACACGAGTAAAAACTAAAAGGGAACTAAATTTTTTAGTAAAATTTATATTTTTTGCTTCTCTGCATTAATATTTGATACTAAAATAAAGAGCGTAAACTGCTGTTCACGAGCAAGTTGCCGACAAATTATTAGATAAAACAATGGGCATGGTTATACTCATGGACAAACATAAGGATTATACGTGAATTGTCATCATACTGGGACCAACCAACTTAGAGTACTCTGCCAACTGATGCGTACAAGGGAAAGGTTGTTGTCAGTGGAAAGTTCGCTACCTGAAGAAACACATAGAGGGCACAAAACCATCATTTCTGCTCTGACATCGGCTTGTCTGTTCACTGCTTCTGCGACCTTCAAGTAATCAACAGGTCACCTCGATGAAGTAACAGTTAGACTTCTTTGACAATACACAGTTCAAAAATTTATCTCTGCAATGATTCGCCAACAGCCCCGTGCCAATATTTCGATACCGCCTGGTCGCGAAAACAATAAACAGAAGCATCAGGCGAGTCATTGATTCGTTTATGGGCAGTTGCGTCGTTTATTTATCATCCATCTCCCATCTCCCATGCTGCTTTCCACGCTGCCTTCAACGCGCACCGAATCACACTTGCAGTATTACCAGCCTGAAGAATCGCCAAAGATACAGAGATGAAGACATTAGCATTTTCTGTTGTTATTTACTAACTCCTGGTCATTATTATGCCATTTTTACACATTTTTCAAATATTTTATCCAATGTTCTTTGCATTTTTGTTCGGGCTTGGAGTTCGCAGGTCATGGGTTCAAATCCCCGTCTAGTTATCCAAATTTCGGTTTTCCAGGTTTTTCGAAAATAATCCAGTCTATCACCGGGATGGTTTCTTCAAAGCGTCAAGTCTGAATTCCATCCATTTTATTGTCCCCAATTCTTTCCAACATCTGACGTCCTCCAAGTGAACGAGCCGTGAAGTCAGAGGGAAAAAAAGTGTTTTTGCTGTCGCTGGTAATAATTCTTTAACACACACATATTTTTTCTGATCACTGATTAATATGCATTTTTATCTTGTAATACTCTTTATAATATGCTAAAAACATTTATTATTTAGTCCACAAGTACTGTTTTTTTCCCTCCGTTATATGTCGTTGTTTTCTATGTGTTTAGTTTGCTTGGCTGTTTTTAAGTTTTATGACTTTGGACTAATAGGTTAATTTGTTCTCAGAACCGGATTATTAATACTAACTCTTACTTCTATGGTCCTAATTTCTGTATTGTAGACTTTAGCATTGATCAGCTGGTTTCTATATTGTCACCTTGCATGAAATCTTAGTGCCTAACAAATGTAATATTTCTATTATATCTATCTCACTCATTCATTTAAAATTATTTACCTTTTAGCTCAGCTTCGTAATACATTAAGGTATGGTCACAACCTATACCCCTCGTTGACGTCGAGGTAATTAGAAGCAGGATGGACTAGGCACAGGGAACGGAAGGAATTCGGCCATTGCCTTTTTAATGAGGCATCTTGGCATTCACCTGGAGTGATTTGGGGAAACGATGGAAAACCCAAATCTGGATGCCTGGAAGGACTTCGAACTCGCGTCCTCCCGTTTGCGAGGCCACCGCTTAACCGCTCACCCACCACGCTCGGCGAGGAATTCAAACAACGGTCGTTAGTTAAATGTGTTTTATTATTCTAGAAAATGTCTTTTCCTTTTTACACGTGGTAGAAACAACGCCATTTATTCGGAGTTTCATTATTTCCTCAAACATCCATATTTTGTTACCATTAACTTTTTCGTTTCGGTTATTGTGGCTTGTCATGAGATCCGGGAGTGGATTTTGTGGGGGGGGGGGGGGGGAGGGTCAAGAAATCGGACGAAATTCATGGCCTTTTGAAGGAACTGTTCTGACATTCGCATGAAGTGATTTCAGGAAAACTGAAATCTGGATGGCCTAACGGGGATTCGAACCCACGTCCTCCCGAACGTAGGGCCCAGAGAATTACAGTAAGTACAGGACTAACATCTACACTTTCCTACATAAAATTTTACTTTATTCCTTCACTTTACAGATTTTTATTCCTGAAATGTATATTTTTACAGAATTTTCCTGGACTCTTTTGGAACATATTTTGGTATTACATTACTTAAGTTGGCTTCTGTTAATTTTTTACAGTTAATAATATTCTAATATAGTGCCGCTTTATTGTATTTTTATAATTAGAAATGAGCGAATTAATATTTATTGAGTGAAAAGATGAAGGTCTGCTACGAAAATCTTTTTGAATACAAACACGTTTACCGTAGTGTACGGTGCTTCACAACTGTGAGCATAAAAACTTAAAACATTTCATAAGATACTATATGTTTGCAAGAAAGAAGAAAAATTAAATTTTCAAATTATTTGGTGATCATCTTCATCTTTAATCGAATGTAGATTTCTTATATAATTCTACATATTTCTTTTAGAACGCATACCATACAATTGAGGACGGTAGGTTTTCCTCGTATACAGGATTGTGCGGAGGAGGAACCAGCGTGTCTCTCGAACCGTTATAACTTTATTCACTCAGACATTCAGATCCCTAATTAAATTTCTAAAGATTTGACGGAATGAAACCTAATATAACTGCGCGCGCCCGTCTGTCTTAAATTTTAATTACATCTCACAGTCGAATACAGTCTCCATGTTTTAGATCCTCTCCCTCCCGTTATTTCTCCTTCTAAAAATATCGTCAAAGTTAATAATTTTGTGACGTCTCATTCATTAATTAAAATGGCACTTAGCGGACGCCAAAGTCGTTTAGCTACGGCACTAAGTGCCACTATTATTGCAAGATCATCCAATTAAAACTCGTTGTGTAAATTTCTACGCCTTGACTTTTTTTTCCCTTCGTTTGTTAAGTCACGCTTGCTGCTTAAAAGCAGAATGCAGTGCAATCTCAAGCATTCTGAGTCTGTAGGAAGATTTAGCAGCTTGGAATCAATATTTATCTGAAAGAGAGAGCATTTCTTGTGATATATTTAGACAAAAGATCCAACTGTTTATCTCCCACGCATTCCCCAAATCAGAAACCAACATTTTTAAAAGTGAAAGAATAGCTTTTTTTATTTTGCTTCTTGGTTTACGCCACCTCGACGTCTTTAGAGGCTGGAAAGGAACTGGAGGAATTTGGCGATTTATATGAAAAATTCTTAAAATAACGTGAAAAAGTTAGAAAATGTCAGGGATTTTTAATGAGGCACGTAATTTCTACAAGATAAACATATTTTTAATTACAGCGGTAATTTTAATAAACAATGCTTTTTACTTTCTTAGAAAAAGCAATTTTGTGGCAGCTGGATTGTTTGTAACGAACTGTAAAACAATCTGTTTTCATTTCGTTTTTTTGTGAGAATGTTATTATAATCGTGAATAAGTTTGACACCTTTTTCTTCAAAATCATTCACAACATCTATTTTTTCAATCTTCTTAAATCCACTTTGATAATCAGAAACATACTTCCATGCTGTCTTCTCTTTGTCAAGGTAATCAGAGCTAAGAGAAAATCACCTAAAGGTGGACGAAAAACGTTTTTTCAGCTGCCTTTCTGATTTCTGGATCAATTTTTTGGTAATTTATCAGCTGACGCATATAGAGGAAATCATGATACGGTACTTTAGTTGCTTCTTGTGAAAGATACCAGGCTCAACCTTAAACTCCAGGAAGATATTATATATTTTTCTGAAACTGTTACTGTACTTGTAAGATTACTTAAACTAGTCTTTAAAGAGGTACATTTGGAATGCATCAATTGCTTTTGACATCCCACTAACATGACCTGCAGCTCCTTGTGTAAGAAATGATACTCCGTTCTTTGATTGCCATCAAGAAATAACATCGTCAACTCTAACAATTCTCTGTAATCATTTCGCTGTTGTTTCTGGAAAGAAAGATGGTATTCAACAAATTCACGGATGGAACGGCGAATATCATCAGGCATTTCACTGATGATAGTTGTATAACCCGTTTAAACTTCTTACCCTGTTCGATCTAGGTTTCTCTAATTATTTGTAAAAACACCGTGTTTGGGCCATAACGTGAACCCATCAGTAAGTTAAAACAGTTTCTCAAAACTAACTTAAAGATATCCTGACAGCAGGGCGTAAAGGTTATTATTATTATTATTATTATTATTATTATTATTTGTATGTTGTATATGAAGAACCTCAATAATTTTTATTTTTAGAAATTTCTTTTCGTCAACTTTTCTCCTCGCCAGAGATCTTCTGCCTCTGATTGAAGTTCTGTGACCTTAGAACTTAGAAACCCAAAGTTAATATCCAAAATCATAATTACTTAATAGAAACTTTTTGACCTCACATATGCCTCCCACGTTACATATTGGTCAATAAAGAATTTACAATTCGACCAATATGGAATGTCACCACTAATTACTCTCACAATTCAAACTTATTTCATTTATTTTTTTATCTAATGATCTCATAATATATAAAGGAAACAATTAAACAGCAAAACCAAAACAGTTGATCTTCATCTTCCTCTTTTCCACCATCGGGGTCGAAAATTCAGTTCATATTCCTTGCATCCCTGGTAGTGTTCTACACTTGTTTAAAGTTCCGCTTTTTTACATTCCTACCTTCATATTCTAAATCTAATCCTCGTTTCTTCCTTGTTTTCCAATTTATTAATTTTCTTACATTCTTGCCTAAGTCCTTCCTTGATCATATACTTTAACTAATTGTTTCTTCCACTGGTCATCTCTTTCATTTGTCGTTTCTTTTTCTGCGTCTTCGAATATATCAATTATTTTTATTTCTTTTCTAGGCTATTCGTCTTCTTGCACTATAACTACCATTGTCTTCTCGGGTTTACTTTTAAAATCATTACTCCGATATTATTTCTCTATGATTTCATTATTTTCTTCTTCTTCAGTTAGTGATTTCTCGTTGCTATACTCTTCTTTGGTATTAACATCATCACCATCATCATCATCTTCTTCTTCTTCATTATATGACTTCTTATTGTTGTTCTCTTTTTTGATACTAACATCATCATTTTCTTGTTCTTCTTCTGTATCAGTTTCCTTATTATCCACCCCTTCTTCGATATCAATTTCCTCTTTTTTATTTAAAATATCTGAATTGGCTGCTCCTAATACTTTTGTTATTTCCCTTTTCCTCCATTATAGTTCTTGCTCTTTTGTGTCTTTCCTTTTTCATTTCTTCTCTTTTGAAAGTTTTCCACCACTCTAAAGGCGCGTCATCACTTACTGGTTCTGGTGCATTTACATATTGTTTCACCACATTGCATTCAACTGCACGGTGCAGTTTCTCTTTTCTGTTATCGTTCATTCCTTTTTTTTTCCTCTCAACTTCATCCTTCATTTCTTCTTGTTTGGACTTTTACTTTAATCTTAATCTGCATTAGTTATATTTTTTTTTTATTTCTTCACATATTTGTGGTTCTAACTTCTTGTCCCCCAAGACTGAACGGACCACATCAGCTCGGATACAAGTTTCTTCAAACACCTCTCTTCTTCGTGTCGAATTTTGCACGACCATAATCCTCCAATTGCTTATTCCTATGTGTATCGTGATTCCTATTGGCATTCCCGAAACCACTACTCAAATTTCCTATTTCTTTCATATATTCATCTTTGGCCTCATATTTTCCATATTTGTTGCGATTATATCCTGTTGTATATTTATTATCTGCTTGCTTCAAGAATGCCCTTCCGTTGTTCTATTCGGTCGATCGACCCAAGAAATTCTTCTATCCTATCCCATTGTTGCAAAATTAATTTCTCTTGCATCCCTGTAGGCAGCTTTTATTGATGCGTATATAATATATTCTAAACACTCATGCGATCATCTAGGTTCCTTAATTGTTTTATTTCGTCTTCACAAAATTTACACAAATTCCCATCTCGCCTACTATAGGGTCTACAATTTCTGAAATCACTCTTTACACTTCGCTGTAATTGTTTTAACCAGTACTTATTTAGAAAAAAATGCCTCAAAATCATGGAATCTTTCACATTTTAAACCAACTTGTATGCCCCAATCATAGGCATCTCCAGATAAAATGTTTCTAACATACCTAATTTTCTCTTTATCATTCCAATAAGACTGCAAATCAGCACTATACCCCTTCATAAATAAAGCTAAGTGTACTTCAACACCTGGTACAAACTTAAGTTCAGTCTACAATGCTGCATACTGTAGACAATATTATTTTGCTTTATCGGCCTGAAAGTTCTCGAATCGTCACTAACGGTCCTCTCTATAATGTTCTCAGACCTATTCATCCTGTCCTCTCGTCCTCGTGCTTTATTATTTATTTGTAGAATTTCTCGTCAAGTTTTATGCTTTTCTCCCAGTAATTTAAATGCTGGTTCCTTTCTCAAATCATTAGTTTATTCTATCCCGTGATTACCCTGTTCAATCTCAGTTCGCAAATTACGATAACCTGCATAGAGCTCTTTGGCAGGGTCAGAAATGTTTTGGTCCAGGTAGCTCACGTTACTATGTACACTTTGCGACGCGGCTTCTTTGACTTTATATTCTTTACTCACATAGTCCTTATTTAATTTATTAACCTTTTCCCCGAGATTTCTTCCCAATTCAGAAATTTCCGTCTTAAAATTGTCCATAATTTCTTCCTGCATTTCTCTATTTTGCTGTAATATGCGTTCCATTTGATTTGCGAGCTAAAAAAAAAACGTTACCGCTATCTGTTATCTATCCTTTGTTTCTTTCTGCGTAACAGTTACTCTATCCGGCGACGTTAAAAAATCTATTTTTTCCGAAAATGTTATGCTATAATTGTTTATAGCTATATTACTGTTATTCAAATTATTTTAGTCGTCTATTATGACGTCAAAACTCAGATTTTCATTCTTATTACTTTCCGTCATATTTTAACCAGATTGATAACTACTTACTAGTATCTTTGCACACTTACAAGCGTATTCTTTAAATATCTAATTAAGTTCTGGGTAATTGAGAACACGATATTTATTTTTATATAATTGTAGCAATTCGGATTAATAATCACTACAAAATCGTACATATTTCCGAATTTATACAAATCATTAACACAATTAATCTTTACGGATAATGTATGCCCTGTACCAACACATTGTAATAATCTCTGTGCTGGCGCGGTGAGACATAAATTTACCAAATTACTTGTAATAAGAAAATCCAGATTATAATTTTTTACTCTGCACTATGTATTAGCTTAATATTTCAACAAATGCTTTCTTTTTTTAGCTATAATTTAATAAATTGTTTTTCATTAATCAATTTATTTATCTGTTCTCCTTATTTTTGTTAATTTCAAAATTCTTTCATAAAATATTTTTTTTCAGTATTTATCTTAGCTTTAATACTTTATTTTATGAATAAAAACAAATTTTCTAATTGCCTTAGTAGCGTGGTACCTTCCGAAGTTACTGGTACTTTTGTATCACAATTCTATTGTTATACATCGTCTATGTCACGAGTCGCCAATTATAAAGTTTTTTTTTGTATGTATCAGTTCCATTTTTTCTTTATTACAATTGCAATAAGAAAGAAAGATCATCCACCTATATTTTCATCTTCCTTTTACAAATAATAATTAACTACCAAATACAACTTTTACAATTCATTAATTTTATTTTCATACTGTTCTTGCCCCCTCGGGCTTATATTTTCAATGTTAAATCCCACCATGATTATGTAGCTAGTTTCGTCATTAAGCTTCTCCAGCCAAGAAACTTTTCATTTCTTTTCTTCATTTTTTCTCCTCAGCAGAGATCTTGTTTACCTCTGACTTGAAGTTTTGTGACCTTAGAATTTAGAAACCCAAAGTTAATATCCAAAATCATGATTACTTAACAGAAAATAATTTTATAATATTAAAATTCACAAGTGGTGGGGTTGTAAACGTCACAAGGGGAAGTACAAGACTGATGAACAATTTTTCTAGATTGTAGAACTACCGATTACCTGTCCTACACTGGCCGAAATTAAAAGTGCAATACACAGACAGGAATTCTGGAATTTTAGGAAACTTTGTAGACATATCCAGAAGAAAAAACAACTGAAATGTATCAGGCTAAGTTTATCACATTTAGATCACAGTTATAAGTAAGAAATGCGCCCACTCTGAGTACCTAAACATTATTGCATCCTTGCCGGCATTGAATCAATAAGTATTCGGATACCTTCTTTGTGCATATATCTCTACGCCTACATGTCTTATGTAGTCAGTTGTTGCACAGTATGTGTTGGATGACCATGTGATCTAATGTGTCTACTCCTGACATGCCAGACATGCTCTATTGTGGACCGTGTGGTCCAAATTGTGATCGTAACTCTTCGCAAAGCTTGTGCTGTGATGGCCGCAGTAAGAGGAAGGGCGTAATCCTGTTGAAAGATGCGATTAGAATGGTGAAGATGAAGGGCATCACAATAGGGTGCAGCATTCTGTCCACATGTTGGTGGGCCTGTCATTGTGTCTTCAACAACAGCCAACTCAGCACTGCTATCGAAACTAACTGCCGACAAACGATGAAACCAATGGCTGGACCTGTGTGACGTTCTGTAATCACAGCAAGGTAAGCACACCTGCGTACATGTTGTCGGTTATCACTTTGCACCGACAGATTCGAAACTCGTCTCTAAACTCAAATTTAAGCCACTCACGTGTCCAGCTTCGGGGGGTTAACAAAACCTTCCACAGAAATTTACATATACAATGACTGTCAATAACCCTCATGGACAATCGCTTTGAAGAGCTGGATTATACTTGCGAAATTTTGTGTTTACTTTATGGGTATTTTGAAACAATATTTTTGTACCAAGCATAAACAAAAAATCAAGGTTATTGCGTTTGACATTAAATATAGTATACAAAGGGTAAATACGCTAACATTAATTAAAGGAAAAGTTGCTTTTCATTTTGGTACATAATAATAATTCGTCTTAGCCACACGTTCTGGGCGTCAGTGTAATGTTGCTTATTGAGTAGCTAAGGGAATACTATGATTTATATCAGGAATGGCTCAATAGTTGGGCGAACATGCTTTTTGCTATAAAAATTGTGATAAGGAAAGGTTGGTTAACCTTTATCTTTCTAGCAATTGAAGAAAACACGAATTCACAAACAAATATTGACATCTTTAATTCATAAAATAACGCCAATACAACTGTATAATGTAGGTTTATTGCCGTACGCGTTTCGCCTCTCCTCGAGGCATCATCAGCGACGAATTATTTACATTAGTGGATTTCAGGATAGTAACCACCCATCTTTGCTTTCTCTCCAAAGCATGTTTCCGTGACAGCCATTTGTCTTTGCTGTTCAGAACAGCAAAGACAAATGGCTGTCACGGAAACATGCTTTGGAGAGAAAGCAAAGATGGGTGGTTACTATCCTGAAATCCACTAATGTAAATAATTCGTCGCTGATGATGCCTCGAGGAGAGGCGAAACGCGTACGGCAATAAACCTACATTATACAGTTGTATTGGCGTTATTTTATGAATTAATTTACTCAGCAACTGCGGAAAAATGGCCTTCAACAATATTGCATTGACATCTTTATTTTCTTTCCAGTGATTGGCAGAGGTAGAAAACTAATAAATATTAAGATAGGGCAAGATGATATCAGCTAAGTAAAAGCATTCAAACATCTTGGAAGTATAATCACTGAAGACTTGACATGCCGCCAAGAGGTAAAAACTCGCTTTGCTGTAGCGAAGGAAGCGTTTAATAGGAAGAGGAGACTATTAACTGGAAAAGTAGACAAAGCGCTCAGCAAAAGACTTGGCAAATGTTTCGCATGGAGTGTGGCTCCTTATGGTGCAAACACGTGGGAAACTGAGGCGAGAAGATGATAAACGGTCAGGAGCATTTGATATGTGGATATGGAGGGGAATGGAGAGGATAAGCTGGAATTGATAATTAGTAATGTCGAAGTGCTGGATAGGGTTGGTGAAAAGAGTAAACTACTACAAGTCATAAAAGAGAGAAAGAAGAACTTATTGGGACACTTGCCGAGAGGGGAGTGCTTGCTAAAAGACGCCTTGGAAGGACTAGTTTGTGGGAGGAGAGTGAAAGGATGAAGGAGGTGCAAATTACAGACAACATTAGAGAAAACGGCAACTACATGGGCATGAAGAGAAGGGTAGAAGATAGAAGAGCATGGAGAGCAGTGAAGTGAAAAGCTGCCTTAGGGCAGCGCACTGATGATGATGCTTTCTTTTCACACATCAAACTTTATTTCTCCAGACGATCAACTGACATACGTGATTACGCAAGATCTTAGCAATCATAATGTCTAGCTCAGTGGAGGGTATTAAATATCTCACAGGCGTTACTAGCCGTTTGACAGCTGAGTTCTGGTGAAAAACTGTCGTGGCGCGAACTATGTTCCTGTACCGTTCATAGAGAAGAGCGGTGGGCAGAGACATTACATGTTCTCGGCTCTGCTGATATGGCTGTGACAGGTGGAGTGGTGTCGCGGTGTGCAGCTTGAACCCTGGCACCGGGCAAGACGTGTTAAGCAACTATTAGCAGTATGGAGCTCATCATGCGTCGGCGTGCAGGAAGCCCTGGCCACAGCTCAACCAAAAATTCTCTGTTTCTCTCGCCGTCGGCCCGTTAGCAACTAGACTCGTATTGCTCCCTCTCGATTGGCGCCTTCCAGTCATTTTTCTCATTCAACCAAACTCGTAGGCCTATAGGCAGAATTCAGCCAACTTTCGAGCCATACCGTCGTCATAACTACTATTACATTTTCACTTCTCCGCACACAGAAAATTGCCCGCATTCATGACTGCTGTTCCCCTCCATATTCCAATCATACGTCACTGTAACTTTCCGAACATATGCCAAATACCCATGCCGTCAGGAAGTGGCAATATGTTGTTTCTGTTTATCTTGTCTTTCATTCAAGACTTCCTGGGCTTTCACAGGCTTAGCAACATATGTGTTTCCCCGCTAATCTCCCTAGGACTGAGCAGGTAGCGGCTAGGGGGACCACCCGCACCAGTGTATAACATCCTGTGTTTGAATTTCTGCAAACGTGAATAACGAGCATATATTTCTTGTGAATTATTCGCGAGCCACTCTAATTGTGTTGATCACATGTAACACCACAGAAAGACTGAATCATAATTTAGAAAAAGGGGGGGACATGGTTTGAATATTTGGCACTGGTTAACAGGTACTGTCTTATTCTTGTTTTGTTTCGGCACTGCGAGACGAAGGAAGCAGTGTTGACGCAGCTGTAGATCACTCTTGTCCCTTTACCTTCCGTTGCAGACACGTGATCAGTACTTTTAGAGAAGTAAAATCTTTGGCACTGATGGCATTTATCTGTTCGACTTTGTCAGTGATCCAGAATTTATTTGACTTCTTAAGTATTTAGTAAGAGATAGTTTGAAATCCTCCTTCAACGATTTATTCCAATCATGAGCATAAAATTTCGAACATTATAAACAACAGTTGTTTATTGAGCAACAGGTCGGAACAGTTCGTCTGACAAGCGAGAAAGTATTGAATCTCACCGAAAATATTGTAATTAAATCATATAAAATGTTAAAATCAAGCATCAAAAAAGTTAGTTCCGTAATCGACCTACAGAATAGTTTCAATTAAAATTTTACTAACGTAACAGTTGGTGAAAACCTTTTTCTCAGTCTCAGGAATGTAGCGTTAGTAACGAAGTAACGAAGATTACCAGACAAGAATGTTATAAATCCCTTTCCCTGCTACTTTTCTGTATTGTATATAAAGTTGAAGCAGGGTTATAAAAATTATATTATGTATTTCCCTTACTGTTAATGAATTTGTCGATTTCATTGTATCACTTCCTTAGCTGTCGGTATAATGGTATTACCAGGTTTTCTGCCAACGTTGTAAACAGATCACTTTACAGTAATCCAGTTACATACTATATACATTCTTTTATTCAATAAATGGGATATTCCAGTAAACTTCAAACCAAATTGCTTGTTGCAGTACTCGTAGTTGATAAAGGATCACACTTCGCTCGCTATTATCGATACTTAGCTTCTGGTGAAATATCAGTAGAAATTTTTTTCTTCAGCTAAACATCAGCATATTACTTAGACAAAAGTTTTTCTTCACACCCTCGGGCTTGTACTTCCATTATAAATATATACGTGCTCCACTCCACCAAAATATGCTTCAACCCATTTCTCCGTCATCGGAACCGTCAAAGACTCTCCTCTCCTGATTTAATGATCTTTGCCCTTTGAACTTAGTATGACAAAGTTAATATTGGTTTTTCGAACTGTTTAGAAAAATGGTTTTGACATTAATTTATACGTAAAGCGACGTCATGTACCACAAAATGATTTTCCCATAAAAAATTATTAAACGCCAGTCTATTTTCCAAAGATTTACACTCTCTTTTATCTTTCTTCAATTAATCTACCTATTATATTTAATCTACCATTTTAATAGACTAGAAAGTTATTTGATAATATGACTCGTATGAAGAATTTTTTTCCGAGAACTCATAACAAATGAAGTAATGTCATTGTTTTTCAATCTGACTATCACGTGAACTGTAAATGGTTTGGATATATGTTTTCAGTGCAGGAAAAATTATAAATTGCTATTTAGCAATAACACTGCATTCGAACATGGAAAACATGTAATGAAGCCAACAAAGTTGTGAATATACGAGTCTACGAAAATGTTTGGCTGGAGGGCTTTTGTGCGCAGTCGAACGTGGTATAATGTCGCGAGTGTTGGCGTGGATAGGACCGTTGCCACGCGACCAGCCGCCTGATGTGGAACACGCAGCGATGCCTCGAGCCACTGTGTACCTCGTGACCAACGCTGTGGGGTTCCTGGGAGCCGTGCTCAGTGTGTTGTCCGCCTTTAATGAGAAAACCAGGCACTGGGCTCTGGTGGTCTGGTTCCACACGGACGACCCCGACCAGGTGTGGCTGTGCGACATCTGGAACGACAGGGACCCCGGCAGCGCGGCTTTCGCCAGCAGCTTGTGTAAGACGACGTTCCTTTCGTTTCAGTTTAATTGCTGTGCCAACTTATCCATACACTTTCTTCCTATTTGGTGATCAAAAAAATCGAGCGTGGTGGGTTATTGCTTAACTGTTTAGCCTTGCATTCAGGAGGACGCTGGTTCGAATCCCAGTCCGGGCATCCAGATTTGGGTTTTCCATGGTTTCCTCAAATCACTCCAGGCGAATTCCGGTATATTTCCTTCAAAAGGCCATGGCCGAATTCCTCCCCATTCCTTGTCCCCAGTCCTGTCCCACCTCAAATGACCTCGACGTCGACGAGGGTAAAGCGCTAAGTAAAAAAAAGTGATCAAAAAATATTAAATTCTGTCCGGTAGCTGAGTGGTTAAGGCGACTGCTTTAAAAAAATTCGGAACCCGGTCTCGGGTTCAAATCCTGGATTTTTTTAGTGTTGTGATTGGTCGTATGAGCTAACAGAACGTGCCGTGGCAATACTACGATATCAGAGCCACTTAAATTTGATTAATTTAATGGTTGATTATTATAATCTCGACGAGACAAATCTAAAGCAAAAAATATTTTTACATATACATCTTGCTTAGTTTTCGAGATATCGAACGCTAAATATCAGTTATAGGTATAGTTCCTTGTGTTTTGGTGACGTTTATCTTCTAGTCCAGGCCGTGTTTTAACCGGGTGGCCTCCCACCCTTTCAGCCTAGCCACCACAGCTAGCAAGAAAACATAACAACTATTGCGCATGTTCACCGTGTAGTTCCTAGTGACTTCGACGAATTTTTTTTTTCTGATTTAGGCAACAAGTAAACCTAACCACCTCAATTTTTAGATACGATATCTCTAGAACTAAGAGGGGTATCGAATAATTTTATTATTTTATTTCGATTTTTCCCCTCGAGATATATACAAATTGACCAAAAAATTTCAATGGCTCGGATATCGTAGAATCCCCCGTTGCGTAGTTCAGATTCCACGTTGAACTATAGTTAGCTGGTCGTCCTATATCTGGCACAATGGCTAAGTATGCCTCCTTCAGTTACTTTGGATTAAATTGCTTGAATATATTTTCATAACCAACCTACTTATGCCCCTTACGAATATAAACCTTACATCTTTCAAGTATTCCTAGTTAACTGTTGGGCAGTTTCCTTGCTGAGTTTATTCCAGTCTCTACTCCCTTATCTACTAAGGAAGATTTATATTCTGGCTTACGTCTGAAACTAGGTACCAGCTAATGGTCATGGTTATCATTTCCTTTTGACGTACTACTGCTAATTATTTTACCAGTAACTATCGCCAATGTGCATCAGTAATTCCAGAGCATCCTTGTCTTCCTCGTAGGCTTCTTTACCAACTTAAATTGCATTCGTCTTCATTAGCCATCTGACTGTTTTCGATGGACTGTTTGGAACATCTTCACTGACAGTATGTTTTTTTAGTATGTTTCCGAAAATAACGACAATTCTATGTTTAAATTTGGAGTTTGTTTTGGTTCTTCCGTTCTGTCACCTACATTTGGATCTCGGTCTCTGTAAGATGAGATGCTGGGGTAGTACTACCACATATTTACTATTGTCTTAATGCACATAACATAGCTGAAATTGCATTAATATTTCTACATCATAACTAAATTAAATTTAGTTATTAGTTTCCAGAACCTCGCATAAAAATCTAACATGGAACTAACAGAAAAACGTATTTCAGTACAATAGTAGAGCAAGAAACTTATCCGCTGTCAATACTTCACTAGCTGAAAACCTTTAAAAACAACATTACATAAAAAAATATTTTCTGAGATTGAATATTTCTCATGTATATATACTGTTTGTGAGTAGAGCCAAAGAATAATTACGGAAATCTTCAGATTACGAACGACCATGGTTGTTAAGAAGTCTCCGCGAGACATTACTAGCCACAATGTCAACAGTTTCAAATCTTCTTCCTGGATTTTGGAATTTGAACAATTTTTCCGCACTCAGCGATAGAATCTCTGAGATCTATTTCAATAACAGAAAGATGTTAAAATTAACCACATCTTAAGGAAAGCTTGCTTAATACGCAGACTTTTGGCAACAATTACAATTTTTTTATTATTTTTTAAAGGTAGGCCAAAATACCGTTGGGAAAAGATATAGAGATTCGTTCAGAAATTCAAAAAGCTCACTGCCTGTGTTTGCACAGGTGAAGAAGATGTTGAGCAGATTTTCCTTGAGCATTACGCATCCGTCGGTGTGAGTAACGGCTCCTCTTCCTTCCGAACAACCAGCAGACGAAGCCTCTGCGGCTCCAGGAACGTTCCTACAGTGCGTTTAAATCCATTCCAACTTTACACCAACAGCGGAAATATATACACGAATAAGAAACAAATGAGGATGTGCAAACACGAGCGTCCTTTTAAATTGGCCAAGAAGACACATCCGCCCCGGAATGTGTTGGTGTCATCATTGAATATTAGCACCCTTAGTCGGCTGCTGCTACGTAGATGCTTTTCTACCTACTGTAACGGTTACTGACTGTGGAAATACAATGATTTCATACTTAAACACTTGGATAAACCTTTGTAACGAAGGACTGATGAAATAAGAAATGATAAAAATATATCCTGGACCCAGTGAGGAGGCAGCCCTATCTAAGCAACGGACATTAAACACTGACTTAAGGAATGCTGTTGTCAACACATTCTCTCGAGCATTCTTTGGTTACATTGTGTTGTTTCGATATGACAGACGTATAATACGATATTTGGCTTCCTAGAAATTTTTTAAGTGGGACTCATCCTGTTCTTATTAGGAATCGTGTGTTTATTTGGCCGTAAAATGTTTATCAACTAGTGACCATAGACAAACGTGCCGTCGGCCCGATTGTACGAAACAATTACACCAAGTGCATGTCTCCAGAGGTAGAAGAAAGTCGTTGTAACAAAAGCCGTCCCTGATAGCCAATGCTATCGATTTCCAAGAGCTTGAAATCCCCTTCAAACAAAAAATGTGTTTTTTCTCATATTTCGTTGCTACTACAGCGTTGGCTGACGGAATAAGCTTTCACTTGGCCTGGAATCCAAGAAACTCCAGGAACTGAAATGCACAATCTACACGAATCGTTAACAAACACTTCTCTTCATTATCCAAGGAGGTTACATAGTTCTTAGGCGATTTTCGATGGAAGCGACATTGCTCGCATTCAAGTCACAATATCCGCGTGGGTAAATAACTACCCAGTTACGGATTCTGTGTGAACTGATGAGATAAAACTGATTGCCATTTGCCATAATGTAATATTGCTAATATTCTCTTGCGAATTCTCTATAGTAGCGTTAACCTCTAAAAATAACAAATCCCGAACAACAGAATTTTTAGAAGGAGACTGCAGTTTAAAAACTGACTACTGATTTATGGAATATTTTCCTCACCTGTCACACTTCTCCGTAAACGTGCCAGAAGCTGATTCGTTTTGGATTACAACATTTTATATATTAAAAAAAAATACCAAGATTAATATCAGTTACGCATTTAAGTGACAGTAAACTATATGCAGTGATATCCATGAGGCTAATAATACAGTTGGCTTACTCAAAATTAGTGTGGCAATTCTATCTTTGTAATAATCATTACTAGTTTGGCGGTAATGTGAAGGAGGTTTATGCTTGTTGTATTAACGGGTGGAAGAACCTGTTCACCCGCAAACTTGTCGCACGTTCTTCCTTTATCTAATATCAACCTAACTAAGTAAATGTTTTACGTGCTATCCGATTAACCGAGAACCTTAAGATACTTCAAATGAGAAAATCAAAACACTTATAAGATTCGTAACAAATCTGATCGGACATGGGATTAGAAACGTTTCAATCAATTGAGTCACCAAAACCATTCAGTATATAGGCTGTCGTTTAGAGTGTGGCGGGGTAGACTACCCCGCGCCTGTTCAGAAACGTCAGCCGAGAGTAGGAACACTATGCGCGGCGGGGCAGTCTACTCCAGCCCCGTTCACCAGGCTTCAGATACGAACCAGAAAGCATCAGCCATAGTGAACACGCCTCGCAGCTGACATGCATATCTTGGCCCCCGCTACTAGTATTGTGGTAGAGGAGATCGTCTTTCTCATCACTGATTGACAAAAACTTCCGCAGTAGACTGTAATACTTCGGCCTATTGCTTTTTTTTTTTACTTATGGCTTTACGCCAAGTCGACGTCTAGGTCATTAGAGGCGGGATTGGATTCGGGACAAGGAACAGGAAGGAATTCGGCCATGGCCATTTTGAAGGAAGCATCCCGGCATTTGCCTGGAGTGATATGGCGAAACTATGGAAAACCCAAATCTGGATTCCCGGACGGGGATTCGAACTCACTTCCTCCCGAATGCGAGGCCAGAGCGTTACCGCTCACCCACCACGCTCGGTGGCCTATTGCTACCAACAGAAACTTAGGAACACACTTAGTAGCACAAGACGTTAAAAATAATTTCATGATTTCCCTAAATATACTCTCGAAATTTGATGTCATTCAATATGTTCCATATTTATTTAAAACCTCAATGATTGCAAAATGTCTTTTGGCATTAACGTCCAATTTACTTTAATTCCTATCTGTCACTTTAGAGTTAAAACGCACGTGACTTCGAATTTTAGCTTTGTTTTCATCAAGTTTAGTTCTATTGTTCCTGCAGCTTTTCTCTGAACCCGATGTAATCTGTTTCTTCATCTCTGTAATGTGTACTTTTATTGATTTCTGGAAGAGAAAATATCACCACTAGGCATTGCGAATGAACGAAATTAATCCTTCTATCTCATGTGGTGCTCAAAATTGTAATTATTATCTGCATTGCAGCCACATTACCATTTTTAGATTGCCTCAACCTGACTAATTTTCTTGTTGGTCATACGCACCGGTCGTGACACTTCATGTAATTTACCGAAATACTAAAAATGTATTTAGTTTATGCTAAATGCTTTCCCTATATTTTACGATTTTAATGCATTCACAATCACGTGCATAACAATATACATCGAGTTTCACTTTACAGACAGTTTCGGAGCCTGATGGGTTAGCGGTAACGGTCTGGCCTCGCATTCGGGAAGACGCCGGTTCGAATCTCCGTCCGAGAATCCAGACTTCAAGGTTTTTCAAGGTTCCCCAGCGAATGCCTGGATGTTTCCTTCAAAAAGGCCATGGGAGAATTCCATCCCGTTTCTTGTCCCCACTCATATACCGCCTCGACGTCGACGAGGCGTAAAGCTATAAGCAAAAAAAATTATGGATAGTTGTTTAGCCCATTAGCGAAACTCGAACATTATTTTATTCTTTTTCTTCTCTACTGTTTCAAAAATTACTGCTCATAGATGATATTTGATTACCTACAGATATTTTCTCATAACAACTAAGAATAAATATCTGAGTAACTTTTTCCATTCCAGTTAATATTAAAACAAACAATAATTGTATTGTCATAGATGTTAGGTATTTTTCCTTACACCATCTATCCATCGCACAGGGAAGAGCATGCTATTCAAAGATTGCGCTGTGATACAGTACCTAGTGCACTCTCATCTACACCGAGCAATTATTTCACACATATCGCGCAATCTGTTTTCAGAATCGAAAATAACATCATTACAAGAACTGTGATCTATTCCAATAACCTTTCAGCACGCACTACTATTCCACGTACAAGAATACACTGTGGAATCGCGTTTTTCAATCGATTTCAGTGACCTCCCAAAATCGAAATACAACAGAAACGAATTCAGCGTTGTTTGTTGTTGTTATATCCTTTATGACATCCGTTCAGGGTCCAGTTCTCTGCATCGCAGCCACCGCCACTGCTGCTCAACGTATTAACGAAGAGCCAGGAAACCTCTTGGAGAATCCATCGGTCGCAGTATGTGATCACAAGACAGCGCCCTTCCTTCAATTCTCATATCTCTCTCCACTCTCAAACAGAAAGATAGATATTCACTATTCTCAGCAACTAATGATTCATAGGAATGACAGTTAATTTGGAGGTAAAAAACTCTTCCTCACACACACACATAAAAAAAATACGAGATCTCATTCTACGAGATTTATGGTGTTCACCTTACTGTGCTTCTTGCATGCAGAGGCCATGTTCTGCAGTGATTCTAAACACTTAGTAGTAAAGACAGATACTGCTGCTGAGTGCTTTGGCAACAGCCAAGAATTTTTTTTTAAATTTTTTTTGTACCAGGAAATTCTGGAATTAATGGTTACTCCTCGGTGAGACACAAATTGTTTATCAGTAATAACCCTGAGGGGACCTTCGTACTGAACAACAGCACAGACATGACCTAATAATAGTGGAAACCGAATACTTGCGATGTTGATTACCTGTGTTCCAGATGGAGCGCGCATCAGCTTCTCGTGCCGCCTAGTGAGCCACAGCTCCGTGCTGAAGCAGAAGTGGCTGCCCTGCCAGTACTGCCTGGGCGAGGTCGACATCACCCTCCAGGAGCTGCAGACAGCTTGCCAGAACAACCTATACAACGCGGAGCCCTACAGCGTCGTCGGCAACAACTGCCACTGCTGCGTAGAGGACCTGTGCCGACGCCTCGGACTCAGGAACCATCTCAACGCCATGCTCTAGGCCTGTCTCATTGTCAACTGAAGTTACACGTAAATAAATCATCGTCTAAGGTTTTGCTTCCGTGTCGAGAACACCATGTTCTATTCCTGTTCCAAAGGAATCAAATTTTCTTCCATCCAACATCAACTAATGGGTGAGTCAATGATATACGAGGCGCGTCCAGAAAGTAAAATCCGTTTCATTTTATCTCCGCTGCAGAACTGCGATTGCAGTTCCGCACATGCGCTGTAGACGATGTGTATCAAGGGGAAGAACGTCCGCCATTTGGAGATTGCTGTCAGTTAGGTACGCTTTGTTGTGCTTGTTTGAAATGTCGGCGTTGATTGAAAATCCCGCCGCCTGTGAAATCAGGTCTGTGATTCGGTTTCTCAATGCGAGGAAAGTGAAACCAAGTGAAATTTATCGGCAAATTTGCGATGTTTACGGATCAAATGCGATGAGTGATTCGATGGTGAGAAGATGGGTCCGACAGTTCAACGGCGGGCGTAGTGGTGTGCACGATGAAGAACGAAGTGGGCGTCCACCTTTGGTTACAGAAGAACTGGTTCACGCGATTGATGACAAGATCCAGGAAAACCGTAGGTTTACAATTAGTGCTCTCGCTATGGACTTCCTCCAAATTTCACGATCACTGATGCATGAAATTGTTACCAAACAACTGAAATTCCGTAAACTTTGCTCACGTTGGATACCAAAGATTCTCACTGAGCAACACAAAACACAACGGATGGATAGTGCACTTGAGTTTTTGACCCGTTATGCTGAAAGCGGGGAAGAATTTCTGAGACGGATAGTCACATGAGATGAAACGTGGGTTTCTTACGACACCCCTGAGAGTAAGCGGCAATCAATGGAATGGAGGCACACTTCATCCCCACCAAAGGTTTAGCCGAAGCAAATCATGACACCTCGGAAAATGATGTGCACAGTGTTCTGGGACTGGAAAGGCATCCTACTCATTGACTTCTTACCGCGTGGTCAAACAATCAAAGCAGATGCTTATTGCGAGACACTTCGGAAATTGCGCCGTGCAATTCAGAATAAGCGCCGGGGACTGCTGTCAAAAGGTGTTGTTTTGCTTCACGACAACGCACGACCACACACTGCAAACGTGACGAAAAACCTCGTACTGGGATTTGGCTGGGACGTGTTTCACCATCCTCCATACAGCCCTGACCTCGCTCCTAGCGACTTTCATCTGTTCTTACATCTCAAGTCTTTCCTTGGCGGTCATCACTTCACCAATGACGACGAGATGATAGAAACTGTTTCCAACTGGTTGAAGACACAGGCGGCAGATTTCTATGAACAAGGTATACAAAACCTGGTGCCACGCTATGACAAATGCCTGCAAAATTTCGGCAGTTATGTGGAAAAGTAGTTTAAGAGTTGCAGAATTTTGTGCAATAAAAATTTCTTCTGTATCTGTGTACAATTTCATCTTATTACCAAACGGAACTTACTTTCTGGACGCGCCTCGTAGAAAATTATGTCAAGTGTGATCTTGGTTCGATGCGATTATCATTTGTCATGCGGCAAACATACCGTCGGTGATCACTTTCTTCCCACGCTCGTTTCAGCAAATCGGGCGTGACTTGTGGAACGGCAGCGTAGATTGGATTTTTCAGGTCGGCCAAATTGTTTGGTAGGGGATGAACATACACACGACCTTCAATGAAACCACAGAGAAAAAAAACCAATGTTGTCAAGTCTGGGAAGCAAGATGGCCATGTGATTGGCTCTTCATGGCCAATCCACCGATCTAGGAAGCGATTATCGAGGAAACCTCGAACTACCGTGAGGAATTGAGGTGGTGCACCTTCTTGCTGGTAGTAAACCATCCCATCTCGGCCATCTTAATCGATATGTGGAATTAAAAAGTTTTCAAGCATATCCAGATAAACAATACCAGTGACGGTTTTCTCCACAAAGAAGAAAGGGCCGTACACTTTCAATTTGCTAAGGGCACAATACACATTAACTCTGGGGCTGTCACGAACGTGTTCCAGGTTTGCATGTGGATTTAAGCTGCGGCATATTTGGTGTGAAATTTACGCCGATCAGTTGTTGCACAGTACGTTTCATGAAACCAAAACACACAGTGAGCACGCCTGCACTAGTGAAAGTAGCCATTTTAATAGTGCACTATGCTGGCGCAGCTCGTGGTGGAATGGTGTACTGATGCACCACGTGAATCAAACTTGAGGTTGTTTGCTACAAAATGGCACGTCTACCGATTCTGTAAGCTATCTCAACAAATTTCTATATCATTCCAAAGTTGTAAAGTTATTTTCGACTGACCCTGTATATTTTCATTGTTATTCTGCTTTCTTCCTTTTCCTCATCATTTTGGTATTGCATTATATCATACTTCGTGCGATTAATTAATTAATTTGATTAGTTTTGTTATTAATATGCATACAAAAAATGGCTTATTTTAAATGATATCTAGGATAAATAAATAACTGTGATCAAATGGATTGCAACACAAATAACCACAGCATAACCTAAAACAATAACAATTTTATTTGATAATATTAATTTGAATCTAATTTAATGACACGAATCTTCAATTAAAACAAATTATCATCGACTAGAAACAAATATAAAGTGTTTGAATGGTTTATGGTACTGGTATTTAACTGTTCTATGAATTTATATGTGGCGTAACTTTACCACTGGAGTCGGAGGTCACAGCAGACGAACAGCTGGTTCCATGCGTTACGTGTGCTCCGGTGCGCTACAAGCAGTAACTCTCGGCTTTTGTCAAGCCATCGGTGCACCAAGTGTTCACCACCAAAACCTAACAAACAGATTAGGAGAGAAGTGAAGTGCTCCTACTCCTCGCCGACCCAGCTTGCCTCCGTAGAGTCTCACAGAGCCTCTACTTCCTTTTATCAACTCTAATCTTTTCACTAGAAATCGTTGTCTCTTCAATGATTGTCTCATTCATTCAACAATCTTATATATAAAAATTAGTACCAGTTAGTACAAAATTTGCTAAGAAACTCCTCTCCCTCGATTGTATGTGCCTCTTTTGATTTTCCAGATTCTCAGGGGAGTGGCGAAGAATTTATTGGTTGCTAGAGTCCTAATCCTTTGGCATAGACTGTTAAACAGGAATGTGATTTTACCGAGGAACCTCCACAAAGGGGATTTGAAAAATCCAAAAACATTATTACCACACAATATTCCCCCTGCTTTCGTGCTCTCGCGGGTAATTCTGCACCAGTACTCATCCAAACTCTATGACTTAACAAGTTCCATTACTGACAACATTAATGACATCAATTTTTCCGTTTTCACTAATACGTATCATGCCAGAGATTATATATAAAAAAAATGTAAAATAACCGGAATCCTTGCCGCATTATTATTGTCATATTGAGTTAACATAAATCACGTAGTCTAGCGTTTCCAAGTAAATGGTATCTGACAGTTGCAAATGCAAGAATTTCTTTGACCAACCAACATTTAGGTATGGGTTGTAAAAAATACATTTAGGATCATTTACACACACGTATGCTACTAAGAATTGGACACGCATAAAAAATCTTATGAATAAGGCTTTTCTACAACTATTCTGTTAAATATTTCAACAACAAAAAGTGCCACATGAGAGGGGAAGGGAAATTAGGTCCGTCGTTTTTTTTTTTTTTTGTGGAATGCTGTAACAACTTCAAATAAAATAAGCAGATTCTCGCACAACCATCGCTGAACCAAATTAACTTCACAAACACATTTTCGTCATTAACTGGTATCGTTCTTTCAGCTGACCGTAACAGATGTGTCTGAGCTCTAATATTTACAATTTCAATAGAAATAAGCAAATAACTCACCTAATATCACTTATTAATCGTGTCGGAATCTACCCGTGAAATGGAATTTAAACAGATACATAGCAATCCTTTTTCTTCCTACGCTTAATTAAAAACGAAAGAATAATATTCATCTCCATGTGAGGGTAATATTTACAGTAGGGTTGTAACGAAAGTCATCTTTGGGAATGCGGATGCTAATGCAGATGTTCAGTGACTGAAATCCGCGGATGCGGATGTTTTGCGGATGAGGAGATGGAAAAAATTATGATTATTTAGATTTTTATACTTTATCAAAAATAAATTTAAAATCAAAATAAGTATATATTTTAAGCAAAATTTTATATTTTTTTAATAACTGATGTGTATTTGCATATAATACTGCCATATTGATTTATTTTTTGCCTCATTTTTCAACAACGAAATAATTGGGATGATTTCACAAGTGAATTAAATTATTTTCATAATGACGTGCGCATCTAAAAACCAATCTTTGTCATATGAACTATGCGGAGTTCGTGGCGCGAACAATTCAAGCGTGAAGCACAAGGCCACGCCCAGCACATCTCCGTTAACTTTTTTTTTTTTAAACGGCTAAACGCCTTGTTGACGTCGAGGTCATTAGAGACGGGAAAGGATGGGGGCAAGGATCGGAAAGGAATGGCCTTTAAAGGAAGCATACGCCTAGAGTGATTTTGGGAAACCATAGAACCCAAATCTGGATGCCTGGATTCGAACCCGAATGTGAGACCAGGGCGTTACCGCTCACCCACCACGCTCTGTTCCGTGCTCGCCCCCGGCCTTCCCACCGCTCTAGTGGCGCATTCACAGTACAACTTGTAGGACCTATGATGATCAGATTTTCCGATAAATGACTCTTGATGGGTCGTGAAAGGGGTTACAGGACAACATGTAGGACGTGTTTGATGTTGCTGGACTCACAGGTCATCAAAATGGATTCATGCTGTCCAACAAGCTCTGAATATTGGAGGAAACTATCAGAGGAAACATTGTAACCTCTCCTTCTCACATTTACAGTAAAACTAATTACTGTGTGAGGCTATTATATTTGGGAGGTTGTATCCTGTTTTGTACGCTCAGAAGGGCGTACTGGAAGGATTAGCTCCAAAAATGTTAACTAATAACGTAACAATTCGGTTCCAAGAAAATCTTTGCTTGAAGCCCGGCCCGTAATGCTAAGCGCAACGATTTTAATGAGTTTTTTATAAGTCTAGCAACTAATAAATAAAAAAAAAACAATAGTACATAAGTATACTTCACTTTTAATCTCACCACTTAACACATTTCGTTTCTAAAATTACACCACAGCCGCAGCAAGACTTTTTGTACGTGCTTCTGCACGTATTTTTTCTCTTCTCTCAAGACAATAATACTTCCTCTCTCTGACTCTCCAAAGACAACAACACTAATCCTACTTAAACCTAAGAACTTACAACTACCCCAGTACAATATTAAAAACGTCTGTGGAACTCGTTATATTACAATCTCAGAGTATTTACATTTTTTAAAAATTATTAATTATTAATTAATACGAAGATATAAATAATAATATATATATATACATTGATTGGAGATTAAAGGTTGCATCTGCCCCCACATTGAGACAAATGCAATGCTGTCACACCACTTCTACGCCACCAAACAGTATTCATTTGTCGAAATGTATTATACCCCTTGTCCATCTGCATTCCTTTTTGCTACAAGTTCAGTGTGAATCATCTTACAGTACATTCACATGTTACACCTGCTTCTGGCAATTTTAATTACACAATCATCATAAATTAACTTTACTAGCAATGCTCAGTTCATGCCATAGTAAAATTGTTTAGCAACCATACAGTACATAACTACTATTGTAACTTTAAATGGTCCCTTAGCATGTAACACACCATACAGAGAATACTGGTACTTGGACCAAAATAAAATTTGATACTCGTTCGTTCTGCCGCAGCTATTGGCACTCGTTCGACAAAGCCAACACTGTTACACACAACACTGAACGTACATCAACACTCGCACTCCTGCTGTTAGATATCTACAGTTAAAGCAGTGGTAGGGTATTCACCTGATATTTTAATATATTAGGTACTTATAAATCGCCTTGGCGATTGTGCAAAGGTGTCCGCTCACTTGAGCGAAAGACAAGTAGATGGATTTTGGGCTTTATCTTTTAGGATCAGATTTTAGATTTATAGAGATTGAAAAATTTCGCTGTCGCTAAAAGGGTGTTCCTTCACCTGGAAAATTGGGTATAGCATGTCCGCATGTTTAGTATTTCGTTCGGAGTAGAGTCACTGTTTCAGGCGCTCCCCGAACAATAACTTCGGCATTTATTTCTAACACGAGACATGGTCTTCCTGTGCCGTATTGACCTTGCATCTCCCCATGAAACTACCTGTATTGCACCCGTTTCTTTTCCCATGCGTACCTTCAAATGTGTGGCATTGATTGTAAGCTCTGGCGAACTCCATTTCATGCCCGACTTCACTCCCACCAATGTGAGCCAATTGTTGTCTATTCTGAAATCCCCATTGCACCCTAAAATTACATAAGGTTCCATTTCCATTTGAAAAATATGTTTGACTGCTTTTGTTTTGTTGCTTTTAACAGTAGTAATTGCCTTCCCCTTGACGGGCCACCTAACTATCATCTTTTCCTCGTCTATTGCTGACATAATTTTACATAAGGTTGTTTCTTCCCGCACTACCTCAGCTTGTTCTTTCCCCTTGCTTATACCAAGCTCTACAGAGACTATATTTTTATTTACATCCTTTAATTCCTCCTTGCATTTTCTTTGGTTCTCAGCAACAATTCTCTTAACGTCTTCAATAACCGCACACTGTTTCTCATTGTTACTTCGCACACCCTGTTCCACCAGTACCGCAACTTCTCGTTGTACCTTTTCTTGAAAATTGTTTAATTCTGCTTTCACTTCTTGCTTCCATTTCTCTTGAAATTTATTTAATTCATCCCTCACAGATAGTAATCCTTCTTCGATCTTCTTTTGACTCAAATCGATCCTTTCATTAATTTCTGTTTTCATTTCTTGATTTGCCTTTTCTAGTTTCTTTTCCATTTTCATCAAAAACGACATTAATGATTGGGTATCAAATTGGGTATCCTGGTTCCTTTCTCGAGTTTTCAGTGACCGGCTTAATTCTGGTGAGATCGTTCCATCATCATGATATTCTCTCCCCCCATTAATATTACATCCATTCATTAGCTCGACATTCTGATCATTACTGCTATTATCAAAATATTCATCCACCCTCTTTACCTCGGATTCGCCATTAGGACTGCTAGTATTTCTTGTCGGACCTTGCAAATCATTGCTCGCATCTCCCACATTTAGACTAATTGCACCAGTACTGTCTGTCCGCCAACCCGACATTTTACTTGTATCTTCGAAATCACTTCCTACATTCATTTCCATTAAATCAACGTAATTACTTGCCATATTTATCACAAAAAAAAAAAAAAATACCTTGACGTACCCAACACACAGAAAAAAAAATTATTTGGAACAACAAAAAATTCTTTTAACTCACAACATTTCCTGCTTTATCAAATTAAATCATTAATACCCTTAGTACCACACTGATATCAACGCCGATAACATTGACAAGAGAAACCAAGAAACCAATTTTACTTACTACTATTTTTTGTAGCTTCTGTAAAACATTTCAGAAATGCAGAACAGAATTAATCCACTCCAGAACAGAGCTGAAATTTAAATCCAAACACACACATACAAATAGAAAAAAAACATTATATAATTACTTATAAATAAATGCCCCCCTTTTTGTTCAATAATTTTCTTTTATTTCTCTGCCTTTTTAATTACGAGATATCCACAGACGCCTAATTTTAAGGTAAACATTCTACTAGATTCCTTTTACAAATTTAGTTTTTAACGTCTTTTACAATAATCTCTTGTTATCCTTGAATTTAATTCTTTACTATTATCAGAATTTAACGTTGTTGCAGTTCAAATCTGTAAACTTTGTCTCTCAATCAAAATTAATTTCAACAGTTAAATTTTTACGTTAATTTTCAGTCTTTAGTTTACCACACAGCAACAACTAATTATTGCTCTCCCAATCACTTTAACTACCGACGACTCTTCTAGTAGTCCCACGTAGATTAAATAAACATAGATCGGTACTTGCCAAATGCGCCTTTCCGCTTCGTAGTTCTTCGTCCGCCACGTTGTCGTTTCAGCAGACTTGTCCACCTCCGTTCTGCAGCATCACCATCAGAAGATTCCTCTAGCCAGAAATCAATACTTACAACTTCTGCTGCTTTACCAATTCTGACAACCTGGTCCACATGCAATCCGCCGCTTCACAAAAACCTCAGATCATGGCAGGGTAAGCCACATGTAACCTCTCCTTCTCACATTTACAGTAAAACTAATTACTGTGTGAGGCTATTATATTTGGGAGGTTGTATCCTGTTTTGTACGCTCAGAAGGGCGTACTGGAAGGATTAGCTCCAAAAATGTTAACTAATAACGTAACAATTCGGTTCCAAGAAAATCTTTGCTTGAAACCCGGCCCGTAATGCTAAGCGCAACGATTTTAATGAGTTTTTTATAAGTCTAGCAACTAATAAATAAAAAAAAAAAACAATAGTACATAAGTATACTTCACTTTTAATCTCACCACTTAACACATTTCGTTTCTAAAATTACACCACAGCCGCAGCAAGACTTTTTGTACGTGCTTCTGCACGTATTTTTTCTCTTCTCTCTCAAGACAATAATACTTCCTCTCTCTGACTCTCCAAAGACAACAACACTAATCCTACTTAAACCTAAGAACTTACAACTACCCCAGTACAATATTAAAAACGTCTGTGGAACTCGTTATATTACAATCTCAGAGTATTTACATTTTTAAAAATTATTAATTATTAATTAATACGAAGATATAAATAATAATATATATATACATTGATTGGAGATTAAAGGTTGCAACATCCTACGAGTGTGCGATAATGATACATGGTGTTCCACTAGAAAGTACTATTGGAAAGGATTGCTTAGAACATTTTGTTGGATCCCTTCTATTAGCGTGAATGGGTGAGCGTATCGTACGGTAGTTCTGCATGGATGTAGTATATGTTGGACCGTGAATAGGTCGCTTTATTTTACATGCAAGTTCAAACTTGTAAATTTGTTGCTTAGGTAATAAAACCGTTCAGTTCATTTTTACTTTTATTGCAAGATCGTTAGAAAAAACAACCACTTTGTTGTTAGCTAAGCGACGATGGGCAGAATCTTGTGTAAAGAGAAAAGAATAATATATGTTGCAATATATACAAAACATCCGCCATATATCCGCATTAAAAATTACAGCTGCGAAAGCGGATGTAGGATTTCACGCTAAAGTTCTCCATTTACGGATGCGGATATCCGTTACATCCCTAATTTGCAGCCATCAGTCGCATTACATTCTTATCCGCAGAAATAGCGTTCCTCATTTTTTCATAGGTCGACATCAAATGGATTTCTTTAAAATTCATTCAATTTTTCACGTACCCACTAAATCTACCTCTTTTGTTTTGTAACTGTGGTACCAGGAATACACTTTGACTTCTTCCAACAACTGAGTTCGTTTGTAAACCCAAATTTATCTCTCCCTATTTTGCGCTCCCAACAGTCTTAAAGTGATTTTTCGGTCCGAAAATGATTAATCATATGCGACCGGTGGCTCATGTCCATGAAATATTGGTATTCCACGAACAAACTACTACAGGATCACAGGTTCTCGTTTTTTAGCGAAAAAGCCACGACTCCTCTCTGCTTGGGTCTTTTCTTTGCTTCCTTTCCCTGGAAAATTCTTGCTCCGGCGGGATCTTGAAAACAGTCCTGTATGGGCAACTTCCCCCACTGTTTCAATCATACATGTCTACCTTCTCATTCTACAAATATCATTGTTGACGGTATTTCACACGTCCTCTGCCTTGGTGTTGTAAATTGCATTGTATGTTTGTAAATCAGATGAACTTTGTTTTGCACTGTTTACTAACTGCTATACATAGCCATTATACAATGAACACTTTCGATTCATTCCCTGGTATGATTCCTTAGTAACACCGACATCCGAAAGTCTGATGTCACTTCTGTCATACCTTAACAAAACAATCTTTATTGGTAGGCTTTTTTTTTTTTTTTTTTTTTTTTTTTTTTTTTTTTTTTTTTTTTTTAAGGTTTGTACTGGAAATTGTTGAACCTGGCATGACCAACGACTCGATCTCGATACATCATACACTGACCTGTTGTAGCGTAAGAAAATGTTTTGTTTTGTGTATGTTCTGTTTTCAGTTCAACTAATTTCGCTTTTTACTTGATATCAAACTGGAACACACTTTCAGCCAGAAATATTTCGAATAACTTCAATGATACAATTGTATACTAAATATATACTTTTTGTAATAATATAATTCGTCTGAAATGTTTGATTACACACAGGATCTGACATTAACCACTCTTTTGCTCTGAATGATATAATATATCCTTTATCTTAGATTCTATAGAGTTAATAACAAACAGTGATATCTTTCGGGCCAGTCCTTGCGGATATTCATTCACGTTTCTGCTAAATTTATATTCCACTCAGGTTTGAAGTTATTTCTCCAACATACAAGTTGAAAAATTTACTGCGTTGTTCTCATTCCGCCGCGGTACGCTAGATTAATTACCGAACGCCGTCACCTACTTCTCACTGCCCTCCTCGCTGCTGTTTATTTTCGCTCAGTTGCCTTTTAAGTGCTATAAACCAACCCGCCATACGCCGGCCGCTGCAGGGCAGTTTATCCGTAGCAATCTCCCGGCCGCGAGCGCTAATAGCTCACTTAAACGGATATAAGAGGCGCCGGGATGGAGTGGAGAGGTGCTAAAGTGGTGGACGGGTCGCTTGCCCAGTCTCCTCAGGCAGCAAGTGTGAACTCGATAGCGAGGGCAGCTCTCCACATCTGCTATCATTCGTAAAAATATTATTCATGCACGGATAGTAACTAATCATAATTCATGATTAAAGGAATTGCCAGAAATGAGAAATTTCTGAACAACAAAAGACTACAATAACCACTATCAACAACTACAAATCAGTAAAAGTGAAAAAAACTTACCTAATCTCATTGAGTTTACAATAATGTCCCCGTATCCATTTCATATTATCTCCTTTACTGCGAAAACTAAGATAGGCGAACGCAAGACTGCTGTTGATCGTGATAGTTTAATTTCAAGGAAACACGTAGTCGCGGATTGGGTGATATGGCCCTACACAGCAGCTATGTTAGGTTTAGTTATTAAGACAGGATTTAAATTTGAGTGGCTGATAATTACCATCCACATCCCGAATCACTGGGTATGTGTTCTTTAAACTGTTACGTATTGAAATGATTAAAACTGAATCATTTCATTAAAGGTCTATTCCCAAGAAAAAGCAACATTGTGTATCTAGCTGCGAGGGAGCGGCAGGTAGACACCCAGACCAAGAGCCAGAGCTGTTTCACTGTCTCCTGGTCAGCAAAGTGTTTAAAGCAGCAGGGGGGGGGGGGGGGGGGTTGTTCTGCGTATTGCCTGGAATGCGAACGTGGGTCGCCATATTTTAGCCAATTCACACTTGTGAAAGGGATTAAGCGACGGAAAGTTTTGTGTCACTGTGTGAAACAGAATTTAAGGTTGTTTTTCTTTTTCTGCCAATGCACGGGGAGCTGGAATTCGGAGAGAGCGGGACATTCCGGCGGGACACACTGCCGTGGTCGGACTGTTATAGTGCGGCGGATAGTGGAATCTGCCTAGGTGATGAGTGCTCTTCAAGAGTAAACTTCAAGTGACGCGGCTGGTGGAATTGTGTGCCGCGTGCGGACCAATGCAGCTTATACAGATTGGCTGCAACAAGATTAATATCATCGTTGAACAACTAAAGAAAAATAAGTATTGCACTTCAGTTTCGTTGGGACCTGAAACGATCCTGTCAGGGAGACCTGCGTGATAAAGAGATTCCTCACTGCTCTCATTAATTGTTAGCTGAGGTGGCGCCCTAATTAACTAAAATTTCAATCATTAATGTAAAGATCCCTTTTTTTATTAATTTCTTAAAAATGTCATTTTGTTTCAATACATGATAACTTGTCAAATATCAAACTTGTTTTTTGTAAATGCAAACATGTCCCAGCAAGGTAATTCATTATAAATTCATAAATAATTTTAATATATCAAAATTAATAATTTCTTCTCCCAATATAAAATATTTTTATTGTGTTTTTTTTTACTTTTCAATATATATATATATATATATATATATATATATGTGTGTGTGTGTGTGTGTGTATAATGGAATAGTCTTTGCAAAGTTATATGTATTTTTATACTAGAGGTTTCACGTTCGGAGTAGTTTGTGTGCTTTATTATTGTCGGTGCCAGCCTCATGCAGCCGAGTGGACTCGGTCAGACTACAAAAAAATAAGTGGAGTGTGAAGCTGGTGTGACCCTGTCTCGCGCGGCAATGGTCTGCGGCAGTACTCAGTCTGGAATGTTAACCTGGTGTGGTAGAGGGAATTTTTAAAGTGCTGTGTTTAACTGTTTAATATGTTTATACTGAATAAATGTCTTTTAAAGTGCAAACGAAGTTCTGAAAATTACGAGTACTAAAAATTATCAACAGCAGGTACTACACAAGAAAACCAGTAAATAAATGTTCTTCGATCGTTCGTGGCAGAATTACTGAATTTTTTTAGCCCAAAACGTGAGGAACACCAAACTAACCAATAACCAACAAACCCCTTACAAAACGCAGGTTATTTTTCCGTGTCCACACCAGTTATCGCTTATGAGCAGTCCTCTCCTGTTTTCTGCACACCATTATCTTTCACAAATCTATCCCTTGCCGATGTGTCAGTCGTTTGCCTGGTATCTCCATTTCGTGGATTTTTCTTGGTATTTTGAACTCTCACACTAAAATTGCGTATCCATACAATCTACGTGTCCTCTTATTCAGTACCAACGCAATTTTTTTTTATGGCTTTTTGCCTCGTGAAGTGAAGGTTATTAGAGGCGGGAGCGGGCACGGAACTGGAAGGAAATTTGCCAGGAACGTTCCTGGCATTCGCCTGCAGTGATTTCGAAAAATCTTGGAAAATTTAAATCTGTATATTCGGACGAGGATTCAAACCTGCGTCCTCCCGAATGCCAGGGCAGAGGGCTACCGCTCATCCGTCGGCCATATTGGCACTAGCACGGGCTCTCAGGTGAAAATACAATGGTCTCTTGATGTCAGGGATAAGCTAAGACGGCTATCACGGATTACTGAAACTGAACCTGACACTACGTTTTGTGTGCAATTATTTCTGTTGTATTTGTTTTATGGGTAAGACGCACAATGTTTAGCTCCACGCATCATCCGACTATTCTACCAACGTGAATGCTTACTAGTTCTATGGAAGCTACACATGGTTAAACATACATCTGGTACTTTCTGTTGCAGAACTGTTAAACCATATCAAAATGAGTCATAAGAGTATAATATTCTCAAATAAACGAAGTAGGTATAAATCACCGCTCAGGTATCTCACTTCAATTCGGAACAGCACTCAGCTGAAATGTAATCTTCGCGGGTTTGCTGCCGAATGATTTTGTGGACAGGCGAGCTTTCAGCGTTGCTTTGCCATCTTGTGAGAGCTGCTCATCATCACAGCACCAGTCTCTGCCATTTCTATATAGGCAGTGTTGTTGGAGGTGTTGTCCTAAGACATTTACTCCTATTAATATTTTTTTTCATGTCCTCACTTGTGATAGGTCTTCAAGGTGGTGTTATTAGTTGAGGAGGCTCAGTGGGCGTTTGTGTCGGTCAACAGTAACGTCGTACTGTCCGATGTTGCGAACCTCTGGGTTGTTTGACAGTTTAGGGCTCTTGTAAAAGTTTCTTGCAATTTGACGGAATCTCTCCTTAAGTGGGGCAACATAGGGACCTCATGTAGGGGCTCCGTTGGGAACCAGCTCGGCAGGTGTAATGCTTTTTTTAAAGCCTTATTATGAATAACTTGAAGTTTTTTTGTATATGGCAGTCAGCCGCGTATGCCCATACTGGACAGGCATATTCTACTATCGATCTGATAAGCGCGGCATATATTCTGACTCCGGTGGTTGGAGGTAGGAGTAGGAGCGGGTAGGCGCTGAAAAAAAATTGTTGTTCAGTATCCACCATCATAAAAAAAAATAAGGCCTCTATCTGTCAAATGATTTGTTGAAACGGTCACCTGTAGAATGGCCATACGTTGGGGAGATTATTGTGAAAACTACACCGAGCGTGGTGCATGAGTGGTTAACGCTCTGGATTCGCATTCGGGACGCCGCCGGCTCGAATCCCCGTCCGGGCATCCAGATTTGGGTTTTCCATGGTTTACCAAATCACTCCAGGCGAATGCCGGAATGTTTCCTTCAAAAGGATATGGCCAAATTCCTTCCCGTTCCTTGTTCCCAGTCCAATCCCGCCTCTAATGACCCCTCGCCGTCAACGAAGCGTAAATCCACAAGAAAAGAAATAAATAAATATAGAAAAAATCTAGTTGTGGTGGTTTTTAAATTTAGCGACAGCAATCACACATATCAGCAAAGGATGGTTCTGTCGAGGAACATGGAAGAAGACTTACAGACATCTGCGAGTAATTAAGTTGTGTTTGATTGTTTGTAATTAGTAATCACCAAATATTCAGTGCTCGGTTATCACTTAATCAGTAATGATGTCAGTTAAGTAACCTCAAGTAATATCCAGGGCATCTAGTACCAGGTAATTTCCTGCGTATAAGTCTCCTATTTTAGCAATTGTGTCTCAGGTTGAAGGTTGGTAATAACATATAAATTGCACTAGCTGCTTCAAACAGAGTTATATCAACAAACATACGAATGAGAACTGTTAGGTTCACCTTTTCCTGCTTTAAAAAATCCAAAGACTTCTCATATTTAAACCATGCCTGCCATTCTCTAGCTTCTTAAAGTAGAAATTTAAAGTCTACTCTTGTCAGTAGTCTCCTGCATCCATTTTACTTCATTTCTGACAATTTAAAACACGCTGACGAACCTCTCTTAGTCGCTATTCTGAATAGGTTTGGATTGGCTTTCTGTAGTAACAGTGCTGAATGCTTCACTTTTTACCTAGAAGTATCACCCCATGCGTAAACAAATAAACGAATTGGGGGAAAAAAATTAAAGGCTATATCTCACAGACAAAAGGCTCGTTCACTTTAAGAATGGTTAAAGAGTTTTTAACAACCCCAGGTATATTGACAGGCTATGAAGCTTCAGTAACATAAAAAAAAATATCAGTCTAGAGACCGAGCGTGGTGTATGAGTAGTAACGCTGTGGCCTCGCATTCGGGATAACACTGGTTTGACCCCCGTCTGGCCATTCAGATTTGGGGTTTCCATGGTTTCCGTACATCACTGCAGAAGAACTCCGGGATGGTTCCTTCAAAAGGCCATAACCGAATTCCTTCCAGTTTTAAGCTCCCGGTCGTTTAACTCCTCTAATGTAGATTATCATCATGTTTTAATATGTGAGAATATTTTGGTCCAATACGAGATATAAACGTTCGTGCTTCAATTAATTGTTTCTTTCCTTGAAAGTTATCACGAAATTAGTTATTGTATTCAGTTATCATGAAAACGTCTTTTAAGAAATCTATCATTAACTAAAGACTATAAAGAAAGCGGTGTGTTATGTTCTTAAACACGAATTAGACCTTTATGCGAACTGCGATGCTAATATTGTAAGGGGCCAAGGCTGGTGGCAGAGGAGACCCCTGTGGTTAATTACTCTTTGGAGCGGTCAACGCCGTCACCTGATACCAGTCTGACGTGACGGCCTTTCGTCGCTAATAACAAAATTAATTTCAGTACTCAAACAAAGAGGGTCCAAAGGGTACCACCTCCTCATTACTTTAAGTGTTTTCAAAACAAGTATTCTTAGTTCGTTTTCACTTCTGATGCTCTAAAATTAAACTTAAGAATAAATTTTAGCAACTGTTATTTATATTTAATTATTTAGAGGGCTGAAATTAAAGGAAAAACTTGATTCGTTTAAAGTTACTACGTACGAACAGAATTGTTTTTCACATATGATTTATCTTTTTTAAAGAAATACTTTTTCCACCATTTTGTAACTTGCGTGTACCTGTTGATTCTTTGTTTCATATGTTTTGTCTACTCAAACTACGCATTTGATTTCAACTTCAATTCAGCATGCTTTCAGTGAAAACATAGTTTAGTCAGGGTTTCAAAATCCTTCTCAGTAGTTCGTAGCATCACCAAGAAAACGAAATTTGAAATCATTCGAATATTGGATAATATTGGACAAAATGTCAGCATCACTGAATAAACGTTAATTTTATCACATGTGCCAAAGAGGATGAGGTGAACGTTTAATGCCAAAAAGAGCAGAAGGAAATTTGTGCCGTCTTTAAATATTTCTGTAAGAAAGAGCCGTCACAACAGGAAACTGCAGTGGACCCAGTGATGTTACTGCAGGAGTGTTCCCGTGCCTGCAGCACGTATAGCATCTAGGTGATCCCCACTCTCCAAGTCCAATGCAAATAAAAACTCGGTAACATCTCGACAGAGTACATGAGGACATGGAGACAGACATAAAATGAATAGATTGACGCATTGAGTAGATATCAGTAATCTCAAGGACAACGTTACATCCTATTGAGAAGAAGGTGCTAGGCCCAAACTTTTTTAAAGCCAGTCCAGTAGATTGTGTTCGGTAATTCGTTACCGTGTTTTAAACCTTCTTCCGTCACAGAAGAGACAAAGAATCACCCAGCGCACTGATTATTCGTTCTGGGTGCACCAATTTTTACGATACATTTGTATGATAACGTCCCTCTCTAATCTAGTCTTCATGGCAATTTACGTGGTTTATTTATTTATTTTTCGTATGATTATTTAACAAGGTACACAATAGGAAATGTCCATATCATAAATTTTTACAATTTCATATATTTACGTGATGATTCGGGAAGAATGATAAAGATTGAAGGAGGTGTAGTATGAGAAATATTGAGTAAAATTTCGTATAAACATATGTGCGATTTCTAATGGTTTTAGAGATACAGATGCTGGTATATTACGCATAAAATTAACATTAGAAAATGGTCAAGAGCACATAAATAATTTACTGAACAATTTCACTCAAGTATAAGCACAGGAATATTTTACAAAAGTTTAATTTAAATGTTCGAAAATCCCACCATCAACTACTCTCATAAAAGTACGCCAAGACGAACTCAGGAGAGATACACATACTGATGCGAAGAAAGTTGCGAAGTGTGTTGAAGTCGATGCTGGGATTTTCGAACATTTCATTTCAACTGTTGTAAAATATGTGTGTGTTTTTGCATGAATAAAGTACTTCAATAAGTTATTCGTGTGCCCTTGATCATTTTCTAGAAAATGTGAAAAACCCAGATCTGGACGGTTGGACGGGGATTCGAACCTACGTCTTCCCGAAAGCGATTGCTCACCCAGCATGCTGGGCGCTAATGACCCCGCTGTCGACGCGCCCTAAAGCAATAAAAACAACAACAACCCAGCATGCTCGGTGTGCCACTGACAAGTAACTATTGTCATACATGTTGCACTAAGGCTTGTAATGACTCAATTGTTTCTCATATATTACATTATATTTCTGTAAACAATTAACTGAGTATATGCTCAATGCGGAATACTTATCATGCAGGAATCGGGTATCCGATTACCACAGCCCAACGAATTTTAGTACAGGTACGTTCTTGGGTAGGGTACAATGAAAACCAGCATGCATGACCTACCATGTCATCAAACAGGCGCATTCTAATACTGATGTTGCACAACATGGGACTTCAACTCTCGCTGAAAAATTAGCCATGTGTGCCACTTTGACTTCTCGATTTGTCAAAGAACTTTTATGGCGTGGCGGTCAGAATAGAATGAGAGAACACACTTTGCTGTGACTCCCAGGATCACTTAGTGTGCTGAATCTGGAGTCCCGTTTCCCTACGTGAGTTTTGCTGTTGTAGTTTGCCGACCTCTCCTGCTGGCTACCTGCGAATCAGCTGATTACCGGCCCTAAGGTTTTGAGATAAGAGGTCTAGTTTACCGCAGTGACCTTGCCGAAGCCTGTAGTACACCTGGGGAACATCCGGTCCTTCCGTCAACATTGTTCGCCGACGATAAATCGGTAATATGGACGATCATTGACAGAAATGAGAGTTTTATGAATTAACTCAGTCAAACGGCTCCTGAGACGATGAGTTATGGAATTACTGTTACATATCCAAAGAACAAACAGAAATGGGTTATTATTCTGTGGCCATTCCAGAGGTTTGCAGTGCTGCAACTTCCTTCATAGAATGGCTTCACCTACTGGATATCAGTCTGTGAATGCTACAAACGTTCTTGTCGTATATATTTATATGTATTACATTAGTTATCTAGCTATTCGACTATCAGATAAATAATTCTGTGGTAACAATTTTCAACGCATATTTCCATTTGTTCAATTATCTTTTACTTTTTATCTGTAGCATAGAAAAAAAAATACAAATTGATTCTGTTCAATTTAAAAAAAATAAATACAATGTTTACAGCTCAGTATTTAATTTTCTCTATGTTCTTTCAGATTTTTTTTAAGGAAACATACCGGCATTCGCCAGGAGTGGTTTGGGGAAACCATGGAAAATCAAAATCTGGTTGCCCGGACGGGTATTCGAACGGCGTCGTCCAGATGGATTCTGTTAACAATTTTCTTTTACTACGTAACTTGCTTATTTATTTTTTCAGTTTTTTGTTTTTAGATATTGTACATTAGAATGACACTAAACACTAAAATAAGAGTTACGAAATTGTTGGAATTTAATTCATGGAAAGGATTACAAAAATATTGATTCTTGGCTGTCCGGGTTGCGCCGCGTCATGTTCATTGTAGCCGACGTTTCGACCCTCATTCTGGGGTCTTCTTCTAGGGCAGCGACCCTCATTCTGGGATCTTCTTCTAGGGCAGTTCTGCCCTGGAAGAAGACCCCAGAATGAGGGTCGAAACGTCGGCTACAATGAACATGACGCGGCGCCACCCGGACAGCCAAGAATAAATATTTTTGTTAGAAGAAGACCCCAGAATGAGGGTCGAAACGTCGGCTACAATGAACATGACGCGGCGCCACCCGGACCACCAAGAATCAACTGACTCTGGCCGCGGAAGCCTACGATTACACTACAAAAATACTTTATCAGTAACGTTTATGTTTTGCTGCTAGAAGAAAATGAAAAGGCAAACCCATTACCACGCACAACGCGCAGGCAAAGCAGTTGGAAAATGCTAGTTACAGCTTTAAAATACATCTTCAACCGATTGCAAAAGTATTTTCTTGTAGTCTTATAATCTTAACGCTAAATCCTTATTATATAAATCAATGTGTCAGTATTTGACGGAACACGGAAGAAAATGAGTGTTGTTAACTGCATTACATTGACCCTTGAGCGGCTTGTGAAGACGTAGACAACTGTTTGTTCAGTGCAGTGCATTTGGCATCATCTGACCTGGAACATCAGTTAACTCTGAGAGTGGGCTTTAAATCACGGTTTATATGTAGTCGCGGCCGTATCTCTTAAAAGCTCCGCGTGAAAGGCCAGTTGCGGCGGGGAATAAATATTCGTGATCAGCAGGGCGATATTGTCCTGGACAGAACATTTACCAGAAATATCGTTATGTTATTCATGGCGCACCACAGGATATTCACGACGAAATTTATAGCAAAATACATCTCATAAGCTATAAAGAGTTCAAATAAATCTACAGCCTAAGGCTTAGTACAAATGGTGTTGACACAATACACCCATCTTTATTTTGATTAAGTGTACATAGTAAATAGGCTTCGGCATCTTGTTTCGTAGCCAGTGGAAAAACACCGCCGTAACCCGGCCCCAAGGTCCTGTCTGATAGCTTATTAAATGGTTCAGAGTAACTATGAGGGCTCTTTAAAACATGTTTCATGGAACGTGCTGAAGTGATATCCATTCACTGGTGTCTTTTCACTCGCAGTAGTGTTACTGTACAATGTATTTTAAATAATTTTCCTCAAAAAACTTTATTTCGTAACAACAGTTATATGGATTATATGAATGATACGGATATTAGTATCTTGAGGGTTGCAACTACTCAAGTTTTTTCATTCATGAACAACAGATAGTTTGAGTAGGCCATTGGTGATTAGACAAATAACGTTCAACAACATTCTGTTATGGAACAGAGTTTATGGTTTCAAAGTGTACAACAAATGTTTCTCCGGATAATATTGTGTGGGGGGAGTTTAATGAAATAGCCAGAAGTTTCTCATTCCCTCTGGTGTTATATCTTTCTCTAAATTATCCATATTATTGTCAACATATCATCAACTGGAGCAACAACTACCGGGTCTATGTGAACTTCGAGGACTAGTTATGAGGTCTCGTTTATTATGGAAGTGGTATTTAAGCACTTATATTAATGGCACTATGCTCGATTCGTTGAATCCGTAAAACTGTGATAAAATCTGCATGATACGATACTATTGAAATTCATCCTAGCGTCACACAACAACAGTCCATTTTAGCATCATTTTACTTTCTCCTAAAGGATATTAAGTACTCTTTCGGTAGCTTGGTTCCACTTTAAAAATGTCCACCTGAAATTAAAATGTCTGAAAGAAAAAAAGACTGCAAATAAACCATTTAATCTAGGTTTCTACAATGTTTTTGTTATCTGCACCACTGATCTGTTATTTCTGTAGATTACTAACTCTCTGGAATATTTCCGGGCAAATATTTCAAATGTTGTTTAAACTTCTTTCTTAACAGTTCCTGTCATCTTCAACACTTTTGAAATTTTCACTTGCTTTTACATATTTACCTCTATTCTCCTTTAATCCCGATTGCTCAAACTTTCAATCACTTCGTGGATAGAGAAACATCTTCTCTTTCAGAATTAATAGTGAAATGCATTCCGAGTTAAACAGAAGAAAAACTGATTAATGAAATAGCCAATACATCTATGCGTAATTTACAAAACCACTTAATCTGGCTAAAATTGTTTAGATACAACAGGCCCACTAATACTATGCAACAAATCGTCGACGATCCAAGAATTTAACACCGAGCCTCAGAAATACTACTGAATCGTCGAACAAAAATTATTACAGGAATCGCTACGAAAGAAGTTCACACTGGGCCACACAATGAGTAATACTGATCTACTGTAACCCAAACCAGTTACTAGAACTAGTACTCCACAGTAAAAATACACCGAGCGAGGTAACACTTGTATTCGACGAACAAAAAGAGACAACTGACCGAAACAATTTTACACCTCTAACAACCGATAAAACGGCTTCCCCTCAGCTAAAAAACCACAAGTAAGTCTCACTTCGACAAGTCCTACGTCTTTGATTCCTGGGTGCTTAAACAGATTCATACTCGCATAGATCTAGGTCTACCAATGTCCTTCTTCTTTCACGTCTAAAAATACTCCGCACGATTTTTGTCATCCACGCGTTGTTCCAGAAATTTCAAAACAAACTCCAATTTTTAATTATAATGTTTTCGCAGGATACCTCTTATTATTGTACTAAGCATCAATTTTGTAAGAAATGTTTGAGAACTATTAAAAAAAAAACATTGAAATAAGATCGAATAAACATGAAGTTTTATAAAAAGTCTATATATCAACAGTTAATAACACGTATCAAGAAATAAATAAATAAAAAATCTTCGAAGTTTTTACTTTTAATAGTCAACCTCAAGTCTCATGACTAGAGACCAGATTATATGCAACATAAAAAGCTAGAAATATGCATCCAAATATGCGAGGAAAATGTTTAAAATATGCATGAAAAGTGTCAAAATATGCAACGTTATATAATATAAAAATATAACTTTTTAGATATTTTATTTCAAAATCACCATGCAGTTAGTAAGTAGTTTAATAAGATGTTTATAAATTCGATAATTAACAATTATTTAACTTTTTTGTAAACGTAAACAATCTGGTATTGTCCCAAATATTCATTAGTAAGATTGTTTCTTCGATCCCTCATAATGTTTTTATAAGTGGATATGGTCCGTTTCACATTCACTGATGTAACTAGGCAGTATTTGAAATTGGGTGCTGTGTTAGCAGTCATTGTTTCTGGAAAAAGTTCACCCGTCCCATTACTAAAACTAGCAACTTGGCACAAAGGTTTAACACCTGGGTTATTGTTCAAAATATTTTCACATTTCACTTTAAGTTTAAACAGCAATATCTCTGGCAATGTGGATTTTATTCATTAACTGAATGGATTCGGTCAGCGCCAGACCATGAGTTTAAAGCTTTTTAATATTCGATGGTATGTGGGAAAAATGATTGCTAATCACAGTTATGGTTATGGTACTACAATTGTTAAATCCTTTCTTATACTGACAAACTTCTCCACTATCAAAGTCATTTACTACACCGTTAATGGCCTCGAAATGTTCATTGTAAAAATGTACAGCTTCAACATATGCCCCCCATCGAGTTACCACTGGTTCCTGAGGTAAAGGTAAATTTGGATTTTTTTTTCTATGCACTATTATGAGAACGTGCATTTACTTTAGTGATTAAATCAGTTTATTCACATTCTCAAAAGTGAATCGTAATTCTTTAGTGAGTTGTAGACCAAGAACTGTGGGTTTTACCGGCTACAACATAAGATTTTATTTAGCAACTTGGTACACTAGTAAAAATATTGTAAATATAGCGAAAATATGCATCATCACTAGGTATTAGGTAAAATTTGCAATAACCCGGTAAAATGAGCTTAATATGCAAATTCATATGCAAACATGAAAATGCTTACTATCGGGTCTTTACTCATGAGTCATGACCAAAATAAATACCTGACGATGGCTGACAGCATGAAGTAGTGACTGAAAAATTGACACGACGAGAAGGACTTCATTCAGGGCCCGCTATAGGGGCGGGCAACCCGGACATTTGTCCGGGGCACCCAAAATTTATGGGGACCATTTTGGCTGTGAGAGAAAAGTATTAATATGTTAAACACCCAGTTAATAGAAAATTTCAAATACCTATTTTTTCGTTTGTTTAAAATTTACAGAGCGTGGCGTATTTATATTGTTTACATCTTATAGCTAAAAATGCTTACACTATTATGGAAAAATAAATTCAAAATTTATAAGGGATACTGGTAACAGAAATTAAAGTAGTTTCGCATAATTTATGATCAGTATAAAGTATATCTACAAAAAATTAAAGTATAAAGCTTTATTATAAAATATGGTTGGCTCCATGCGGTGTTCTTTGATGTAACTTGAGTGGAGTGTGCGCCAGCAAGATGTGCGATGATGCGTCGCTGCTTCAACTTGTTTGAACATACACTGAACAGAACAGCATTAGCACGCAAGTAGGGGTCTGCTTCAACTTGCATAGGCCTGCTTATTACCTCTAATTATAAAACAGTGGTTTCATTACGTAATAGCATTATCCATGTTGTTACGTCGGTAGTGAAAACAAGTGGGACTTCATAAAATTTACTTCAGTGCGATTCCTTAATTTTTAAAGTTCTTTAGTTAGTTTATGAAGATCATCGCTTGGATAAGACGCGTTTAATAACAATGTATCTGAATAACTGAAGTAAATAAAATCTCATAATCAAGAATTATAAAATTGTTCTTAATAACAATTTATGATTTGCTGAAATATATGTTATTATAATTACACTACACTTTCTTTACGTTCAAAGGATACGAAAAATATTTTGTGTAGCGCATAAATATTGTTATGTTTATTATCGGAAATAATTTTACGGTTTTAGCTTATTAAGAACAATGGAAAATCTTTATTTCTTATATTTTTTTATTGTTTCCAAAATAATAGCATTTTCATTGTTTGTGGAATAATACAGATTTTAACAACATCAAAAAATGTAAAAAATTATTTGGTTAACAATACGTACAGATATTTCTTAATTAATTTCTACTGTTTTTTTTTTTTATTATAAATGTTATGCTATATGTTTGTTTTTAAATACATGCCTTTATTAAAATTAAAATTAAATGATTTTATGTTTATTAATTTTATTTATGTAAAATATACATATATTCTTAAGGGCGGCTATTTGTCTTGGCGCGATGTAACCGCTAGAGCAGCCCTGCTTCATTTAATTGTAAAGCTTGTACAATTTTATTCCACGTCTTTTCAGCTATAATATTTAACCATATGTTTTTTACTAAATTAACGTGTTTAATTTAATAGGAAATGCTACTAAAACAATGTCAATGAAAGTATTCTCGGAATTCAATTATTCGCATTAAATAACGGTCATAACCTCGTATCTGGGCATTGTTAATCCGGAAATGAAGGCTTACTGCGCGTTTTAATAGCGAGACAGCCAATAGCTATCGAGGTGACTGTGGAGTGAGCCTACTAAATTATATTATAGACTAGTGTAATGTTGCGGCTATTATCAAAAAGTATATCTTTATTTTTCTTCAGTTTCATGTAATCCTTCGATCAACTAAATCCTACAGCTATTGTTCAGACACAAACACAGTTATTAAATGTTCTGGACTGAAGAATACTCAACTATCTGTGAGGCCAAGTTTTTATAATTAAGTACATATATCACGTGGCTAAAACAGTCACATCCGTGGTGTGAGGGGGCTCTCTTCACGACGATTAATCGATTTTCGTTAGAATTGTCATCAGAGCTTGTATAAGTCACTTACTTCATAAGATGAAGAGAGCAGCGATTGAAATGAGAGCCGTATCCGCAGATGGCATTTTCTGCGCGGCTTGCCTCTATTCTTTGAAGTACAAGGAAGATAAACTAAAAGCTTTCGTAAGGTTCAATCCTTCCAAAATGTCTTGATGAAATCGCAGAGGAGGGGAGGCCGACATTATTGGATCTTTGTCTGGTGGCTTTCTAAGAAGCAGTCTGTGTCAAAGAAGCCACGCTGACTCACAGAGTTTACAGAGGATGCCTTAAAATTATTTCAGAGACTACTGCTTGGCCACCAAGAAAAATCTCTCCGAGAAACTCAGTCCTTTAGTAAGTCTATCACTTACCTTAGTATCTTTTATTTCTCCTCCAGGGTCTGTCACGCTCAAGCACAAAATTTCCATTATATTCCATGTGGAGATTCAAAAGAAGAAGAGCAATAAACACAAATTCTTATAAATGAGAAGGAATATATTAAATCAACGCAATCGGAAAATTATGACATTCTGATTCAAATTAACAACTTCGCTAGCTGATCAGAAAATAAAAACTATTGGTACGATAAAACCGAGCGTGGTGGTGTAACGGCTAGCGTTCTGGCCTCGCATTCGGGAGGACGGCGATTCGAATCCCCGTCCGGGCATCCAGATTTGGGTTTTCCATGGTTTCCCAAATCACTCCAGGCAAATGCCGGGATGCTTCCTTCAAAAGGCCATGGCTGAATTCCTTCCCATTCCTTGCCCCCCATACTTTCCCATCTCTAAAGACCTCGCTGTTAGAGAGACGTTAAGCAGATAAAAAAAAGGTAAGATAAATGTTTTCATAAATTAATCTGTTAAGTTTTATCACAAATTGGCAATCTTATTAAATCACAAAGGTACATCTTTAGAATTAACTTTCCAGTTATTCCACAGGTAAACTGAATAAATCCAAGGTTTCATCTGTAATTACTGTGCCTAGCATTTTTCAAATATAAACTGACGGTCTTAAGAAGTATTCGCATTTTCATAAGTCATTTATATTTCTAAAATTAAAGTTTTTTTCACGAAACAAAGTTTCTGCGGAAGCAGGTGGAAAACTCTTTGAGTATGACCCACTATCATATCAGCGTCGTAATTCTATGGAATCAGTTGCGACGTCTTGGATAAAATACACCAGGGAGGCCAGATGGATAGCGTGGTTCTTTCCGAGGAAGGCATCTGGTGTAGTGAGCTATACAATGGTGTTAAGTAATGTAAAAACCATTTGAGTGGATGCAAAAGTGACCTGCTGGAGAGAGGAATTATTAAAAGGTTCCAGGCAAAGAATTAGGATAGGAAATGCAGTATCAAGAAAGTTGGACGAGAAAATTACGGAGCCCCTGGTTAGTGTATTCGGACGATTGCTATTCATACTTGCGACAATGGTTTACAATCAGAAGCTAGATTGTTTAGAGTTAACAAATTGGTATAGAAGGTGATTCTGGGATTCAGGGAAGATAGAGAAGGGTAAATGGATATATTTGAAGTCAGGAACCATGGTCCGGAAACGACCGAGTCTAAAGATATAAGCGAAAATCGTTCTCTTACCTCTGACAATACCGGTACTGTTACTATGATTGTAAAGTTGTTATGTGGTTCCTATATGATGGAGCCTCACCTCAATTTGGACTGTGGGTTCGTGAACACCTGAATAAGATATTCCCTGAAAATTGGAAACGCAGAGGAGGTCCTGTTCGGTCGCCAGCACGTTCACCTGACCTCACCCCACTTGATTTCTTCTTTTAGTTCCATGTGAAAAGTCTCGTGTACGCTAAGCCTGTCGAAATTGAAAAGGACTCCCTGGCAAGAATTCTCGCTGCCTGCGAAACTGTTCAAACCAGACCGGAGATATTAGAACGGGTACAACAGAACTTTGTACGATGTTGCTATGCGTGTATTGACGCGAGGGACCCCATTTTGAACAACTGTTGTAAAAGAAGCAGCTTGTGAAACTTGTGTAGGGAAATGTGATTCATTACTACTGTACAGTAGACTAAGGATTTTCGTAATCTCTGACATCAACTTACGTGCGCCATTAGTAGTCAATTAACGGGGAAATTATCTGAGGGTATTGGGGAGTATTAAGAGGGAATCCTGTAACTCATTATCAGGGTTCAGAAGTCGGGATCCTTAGCTTGACTGCTCCACGAGGCTAAGGAAGAACTTTAGTAGATTGTTTCTTATAACTTCAGACTCGGTGGTTTTCGGACTTGGATCCCTTACATCCAAATGATAGATTTACTCTTCTCCATAATCCTTGAAAGTTTATAAGATTTTTTTTTATATATGACTTTACGCCTCATCGATATCGAGGTCATTAGAGGCGGTGAGACTGATGATAAGGAACGGGAAGGATTTCCGCCGTGACGTTTTGAAGGATGCATCCCAGCATTCGCCTGGATTGATTTGGGGAAACCATGGCAAAGCCAAATCTGGATACCCGGACGGGGATTCGAACTGGCGTCCTCCCGAATGCGAGGCCTGAGCGTTAACCACTCACCCACCACGCTCGGTATTTGTAATATCATCACGGAATATAGATCAAAAAGGAGGATCACTGACCAGCTGGGTAGGTCAACATGGCATTGCATGGCATGGCCGCTCATGCTAGCAGTAGTTTTAGAACGAGCTGGAATCACGTTGGGTATTGGGGACTGTAAAGTCTCAGGTTGCAGTTGGAATTTTCACATCAGAAATCCGTGACCTGTATTTTATCACAGGACAAGTGTTTTTTGTTGTTGTTTTTTTTGTGGTCCTCGAGTACGTTCTGTTGCTCTGACTAAGTAAAACTGCAGTTCTGAATTGCGTGATAACATTTACGGACTAAGGTTATGTAACTATAATAGTTTTTTTTTTTACCTTTACTTCTCGTCGAGGATATAAGAGGCGGATACGAACAGGTGGCAAAGAATAAGAAGGAATTCCGTCACGATATTTCGAAGTAACCGTCATGCCAT